>JANZLQ010000029.1:38352230-38366849 GCA_026212715.1 Elanus axillaris | reverse complement strand
GGTGGGGGTGGGTGAATCAACGCCAGGACATGAAAAAAAAACCCATCTTTCCCAACAACTAGCATCTTTCTAGGACTCTGTTGCCTTTCTTACATCTCCACTGCTCTGGCATTGGCTATTCCCCAGTGTGTCATGTAAACAAAGAAATCTGAGCCTTCACGTAGCCCTCAGAGTTGAACTTTCTGAGGACAGCCTGCCTAGTTTGTGTGTATGGACCGATGCCATGTAAATGAGTGAAGTCCCACTGTATTCTGCAGCTGGCAAACTTGACCACTTATTTGGTTTTCCAAGATTGTACCAAGTTTTCTTGGATTTTTGGTCTGGAAAAAAAGCAGCTGTGCTGTTTCAATCAAACCAAACCAAGGAAACTGTCAGAATTTATGCGGGGCTGGAGCCCCAACTGCTGATCCTAACAAGGCAAACTCAGTGGGAATGTGAAGTCAGTGCCAAGGTGACCTCTGAAAGGTGCTATCAAATCCAGTGTGCCTCGCAGGAAAGCTTGCGTGTGCATGTGTGTGCAGAAATGCTGAAAACCTGAGGTGCCCAGGCAATTTGTTTTACATCCTGAGATTTTCCAGCAATGGCCTCTAGTGCTTTTCATGTGTTATGCATCAGATGTAATCAGCCACATGGCACAGCATGATGAAGTAAATGCATTAGGTCGCTAAAGTGCATTAAGTGCCATTTACTGCATCGATTTAATTCTGTCCCTGGTCAAACTTATAATAACTGTCTCTATCCCTTATTGCTGCTTCCCTTTTCTGAGCAGGCAGTAGCATCCATTTTCTTACCTGACCGAGTTACTCAGTCTAGCTGATAGCCCAAGCCCACTGTCATCAGTCCTGCCTTGAGCAATGCAGTAGATAGAGGGCTGTAGGTATTCCAGGCTGGCAACCTGCACGGGCTCAGAGTGGGTGAGGTGAGCCTGCAAAGCCAAAGGCTTTTCTCACTGCCTTTCTCACTGCCAAAGCATGGTAGCTCTGGGGCTTGAGAAATTCAAACCTGCCCGCATTGATTATTTTTTTTCTCTTGTAGGCTACGCTCTGCACAGGAAGTTTTCCATTAGCAGAGCAGGAGTTGTGTGCAGTGCAAGAGGCAAGCTTATTAGCACTTGTAGTGGGTTTGGGTCTGGAGAATGGATGTCTCCATCAGAAGAGTTTCCTCCGCAGGAATTTGTTTATGTCATTTGCACTATGTCTGCATTTCCCCTTGTACCACTGTGTAAGTGCCAGAGCAGGTTGAAGGTCAGTGTGCAATTAATCCTCCATGTAGAAAAAAGCTTTTTCCTTCTTCCTTTTTTTTCCTCTCAAGTGCTTACACAATCTCCTTCTTTACTAAGGAGTGCTGAGTCCTTCCTTTTTTACTTTAAATTTCCAAAACACTGGCTTAATTATGCTCTGTCTTGCACTCTTTTGCAGTTACCCCTTTTTAACTGGTTACAAATTTATACTACTTCAAATTTAAATCACATCATATTAGGGGGTTTTGCAAACCTCGTGTGAGCAATGAACTTCCCATGTGTAACTCCAGGCTAAAAGAATCTCTTTGACTCTGTGGTAGAAACTTAGTGTATGAATACTTAGAAGAAGGCAACACATCAGCTTTTTTTCACCCCACAGCATAATTAATTTCAACATTCAAACATGGGTTGGGGAGCGAGGAAGATGTTGCTGGATAAGATCATTGCAGCACTGCTCTCCTGAGAGCCTCAATTCTCTCCTCTGTGCTCCAAAGCTGCCAACTTTGAAGGGTTTCCCATAAAATACTTGCTATGGCGTAATTTTACACAGAGTGCATCACTGTGTTTAACTGATTTAATTGTATTTTCGTTCATGATCTACAGTTTCCACCTTTGCCATCTGAAGTGTACCAATAAAATAAGGTCTGATGTGGCCCCAAAAATATTGTAGGGGCCAGTTCTACTGGTAAACTCCAGCTGCTTTGTGCCAGTTTACTAAGACAAAGCAGCTGTAAACCAAGTTTAACTGGGTTTATGTTTACTCTGCTGCACCAGAGTGGTTCTTGGCAGCTGGAGCACAGCAGAAAATGGGGTTCTCAATGTTTAATATCCAGTATATGATGTCCTCTATCTGGGGTATACATCTTGCCCTTGCAAGGAGCTATATAGCACAGGTCTTTCATCTGTAGATGTTGTGATCATATATTCAATGAAGACATCTGGAAACATCCCATTAGGGGAAGCAGTACACTGTTGTTTTGCTGTTGACAGGAGCGCAGGGGTGGGATTTGCCTGCTCCTCACTAGGTGTCTAGTAGATTTAAAAATACTTAAGGGAAAGAAAGGGACAGCCTGATTATGCTGAAGGTACTAATAAAAACATAAAACTGCTATTGGACCCACTGAAGAGTGAGGAACACCCCAGAGCTGGCTGGGGAGGGAGTCTGAGACATGAAAAGAGCCTGATCTGGACCATCCCCTTGGCAGTGGAGTATGATGGGGCAGCAGCACTCCTGCAGGGCTGTTGTGCATTTTGGGAAGTCAGACCTCCTTCCCAACAATTTCAGAGGGGCTTTCTGTGCAGCCATTTCCACAGAGGAGGAGGAAAGGGGAGGGACAAAGGCTTTTCCCCTTCCAGGAAAGCTGTCAGTAGCTGGGACGTTTCAGGAGGTGAGAGCTAAGGGAAAGGAGGCTTCCAAGCTTTGGCCTCCCATGACCACCCTCCCTGCTCTCCTGCAGAGCCTATTTCTTTGTCTGCTTCTTCCTCTTCACTCTTTTTTTTCTGTTTCTTTTGAGGAGGTTCACTTTTTATGACTAATTAACAATTAATTTGGCTAGAGAGCAAGCAAACAGAAAGATGTGGTAGAACATATGGAGGAACACACTGTGCTTGGTCCCTACAGATCTGATCTGAGAAGTGAGGTCCAGGAACAATCAGTTTATGAGCAGAATAGGCTGAGAATAAGCTTTGGAAGGGGAAGAGAAGAGAAATGGGAGCAGATATCCACATCATTTCTCCCTGGAAGTTGTAGAGAAGGTGAAGAAAAGCCCCGAGGAGTCATTATGAAGATGAGATCAACCAAGGCAAGTGGCAAAGATTTCCTGGCTGAGAGGGAAGGGAAAGACAAATTGGGCCAGACTTTTTGTAAAAAGCAAAAGCATCAAAATTGTGTTTGTATAGCCATGAGAGAACAGAGAATGTTCTGTCCTCGGGGACTCTGGGGACTAGAGGGAGAAACAAACCTGTGACTTGCTGGTGGAGGGGAGAGGGAGGTGAGAACGAAGTGAGCAGAGGGAGGATGTCATGTGTTATTTGCCTGGTTTCTTTTGCAAAAAAAAAGCCCTGGAGACAAAAGTTAGATGGGACAAGCTGAGGATTTGAAGAGTGGGAGAAAAATGTCTGGCTGGGAGTTTGGGTTGTGTCAGAAACTGGTTGTTCAGCAAAGACGGCAGAAATAGAAGATGAGAGTTGTCTCTGAGGCATAGAAATTTTACTGGCTGATGTGATTTCCACTGTCAATATTCTGTAATGTGCTAATGAAGGCATCAAGTCCCACTGCTGGAGTAAGGCATGCTAGACCCAGACCTGAGACTTTGGTGTTTGGTGCAAAGAAAAGGAACAGAGGGTACAGAGGAGAGCAGGGGAGAGCTTGCTGACACCCATGGACTGCAAACGGGGAAAGGCTGGAAAGTGGCTCCAACTATGCAGCTAAAACAGTGCAGGGTCTGTTCTCCAGCCCTGAGACTGAGTGCCACAGCCTGGCTTGCATCCACTAACCTCAAGTTTTTCCCTTCCCTCTCTTTCCACCCTCAAAACCAATATGAATATGGTCAGATGCTGGTAGGGACAGTCCCCAGCCTGTGCCTCCCCCAAAATGGTGTGTGGGCGATGTCTGGGAGACAAGGAGCTGGCACAGGCCAAAACTATGCCAGGAAGCGTGTTGATGGGGAACAGCACAGGCAGCTGGGTGCTCTGGCCCTACTTTATTTACTGGCACAAATACTGCCAAGCTGTTCATGGACCAAGAATGTGGATCTACAATACAAAGTCAATGCTTGGTGATGACTGGGGTGCTCAGAACAGCCAGAAGAACCACCAGAGCAGAGTACATGTTGTACAGGCAGCTTAGTGAGTTTGGGGTTTTTTTTAATTTGGTAGATCTTGCTTCTGCTTTGTGTGTGTGTTGGCATTGGCCAAGGTCAAGAAATGTCTCCGTGCCTGCAGGAGGAGGGGTGCTGCCTAGGGTACTGTGGCTGTTGGGTTCTTGCCCTTTCTTCTCCTCCCGCTTGTCTTTGGCTGCCAGCGTTGTCTCACCTCCTGGGCTGGGGAGTGCTCTACAAGGTTAGGCTGCTCTCACTGCTCCTACCTTTGTCCAGACTGGATCACATCCATGCTCAAGGGAATAGGTCCCTGCCATCCTCACTGCCACTTACTGGGCTATTCAGAAGCATGATTTTTCCCCAGGGCTCAGCTCCCATTTAAGCACCTGCAGATAAGGGCCAAATTTCCTGAAGTGCTCATCAGGCAGCTGCCTCCCCTGGGACACTTAATCATAGATTTTTCCAGGAAAAAAAAAAAAGGCCATGCTGAACTGTTTGGAAAGATACAGCCATTTGTAAGCCCTTGGGAGCAATGACTGATGTTTATTTTATGCTTTTGCCTAGTACCACGGGGCTTGGTGTTGGACACATGTCCTGATGATTTATATAAAATTAACTCCTTAGTCCCCACCTTGAGGAGTTGATAGCAATTTGCTTAGTGTTTTCTTTAGAAGCTGAAGATGCTGATGGAAGATGAAGGCTTCAGATTCCTGCTCTGTCCTGATGCACAAAGAGGCTGTTTGCTCAGTTGACACCACCAGATATAAATGAAATTCCCATTTTGCTGTGTTAAGAGATGGATGCTGGAATGAGAAGTGTTAATTTTTGAATCTATCTGAAGAAGTCAGAAGTCCACCTAGGACAGACCCATTCTACATTTTAAAGACAGGTTAAATTTTTTTCCTAGGCAGTTTCCTGTCAGGGTGAGAAAGAAGCAGTTCCAAGAGCTGGGCTGCTGAGAACAGATGCTCCAGTTCAGCTGGACAATGGCCAGACGGGAAAACCTCTGGAAGTGAAGGGCAGCCTTGCTGCACCCTCGACATGTGCTCTGCCCTGAGACCTGCTTTAGGAACTGTGCTGGCTCTGCAGGGACAAGCTCACACTGGGGCATCTGTGGGCAAGGGCCCATGGTTCCTCAGCAACCTGATGCTTTAAAACCTCTTCCTACTAATGGTTATAACACCAGTTCTGAAACCCTGGCTTGCAGACTGAGGGTTTGTTTCTTTCCCTTTTTTGTTTTTGTGTGGAAAAGTGTGGCTGCTGGAAGCAGTATTCCCTTGGTCAGAGCAGGGCGGTGGGGAGGAGGCTGAGGTCTGGAAGCAGCCAGCCCTAGTGCCCTGCTCTCAGCCACAAAATTACAAGTCTTTCTGTCTTGGAAAGTAACATTCAATGACTAAAGCAATGACTAAATGGCCTAAAGCACTTGTGTCCCATCTTTCAACTGAGAGATCACATAGGGTAACACAGAGACACTTGAGCTCTGCTTTCCTTCCTACAACACAATTAGATGAGTCCACATTACATGAGCAAAACTATTGATCCCCTTGATCACATGATGGAGAAGGTTGTTACAACCTTCAGAGCTGTAAGCAGGGAGTTGGCTATGGTGAAAATGGACCATTCAGTCTGACTGTACGTGGTTTGTAGTGGTAGATATACGCTGGACTGTCAGGGTTATTCTCCTGCTGGGCACAGCTTGAGAGGACACAGAGAAGGGATATGATGAAGCAGGGCCACATTCCCTTGTTTGATCTATTACTGGGATGTTGCAAGAATTTGGCCAAATCACTTCTCAATTTCTGGGCATCGGTTTCACCACCAGTAAAACAGGAACGATGCCATCAGCTTCCTCTGCAAAGCACTCCAAGATGGAGGTTAGAAAGCACTAATGAAGAGCTGCCTATAATTATATCCAAATTTAGAAAGAAAAAGGGCTCTCTTTCCCTTGGACCTAATATAATAAATAAATAAATGTAGCAGTCCTGTCTTTATTGCCAATTCCATCTGATTAGATGAAAGTTAATTTCCAAGATTTTTTCTGCTGGTGGCCATATTATAAAGGCACCCCACAGAACCAGCTTGACCTCTGGGTGCCTCATAATTTTCCTGGGTATGAAGTTACTCTTTTACAGAATTAGTTTCCTCAGCATGCCTTTGTGGGACTGGTGCTTTAAATCAGGCAGACCCAAGCAGCTGTAACCCTGACATGGTCATTTTACAGCTGGCTGCTGTTTGTCGCCTCTCCCTCTTTCCCAGCTGGTAAGTACTGTTTTACCTTTCTTATTGCTGTGGAGATGACATTATCTTACACTGGAGAATTTCCCTGCCATACAGTTGCTCAGGATAATGTTTGTGTACAGATGATGTTTATGAAAGCCAGGGGGCAATTTGCTTACTGCAGCGGGCACCGTTGCAACACGTAAAATCATTGTACACAAATACCATTGACTAAACGGCTCCCTTCCTTCTCATAATTCATTACTGGAACAGGTTACTTGGGGCTGGGAGGGAATCTCCATCACTTGGAGCCTGTAAATCAGGCCTGGCTGTCTTTCCAAGGAGCGTGCTCTTGCCAAACTGCATGGCATTGGTCTAGATGGGGGCATCACCAGGGAAAACTGACAGGCTACCTTACACAAGCAGGCAGGTGAGACAACCATCATGATCCTACTGGCCTTAAAGGCTGCAGATCTACTGCTGCAACTCTGGTTGTGTCAATGCAGAAATCAGGAGACTGATGGATAAAGTATGTCCCTCTGCCTGCCTGGAATCTCTCCAAAGGCCAGGCCTGTGATATGCATTGAGCACACCAGTCTGCTCCAGAAATAGGAGTTCCATCTTGCATGGAAAACTTAATTACTTTCCCTGCCTGGGCCCCTTGACTTGTTGCCATCTGTGGAAACCTGAGTAAAGACTGCCCGGATCCATGACAGTCAGTGGAAAAGGGCTCTCTCCAGCCAAGCAGGAAAGGGAATGCTGAGCCAAAGCCCTTGCTCTGGATGCATTGTTCTCCCAAATTCAGCTGCTGCTGATGGCCTGAGGAGAGGCTGAAGTGCCTTACCACTTAATCTAAGAAGCCTCTGCTTTGAAATAGTTTCCCAGGCTCCTTTACCATGTTCATCATGGGGCTTGTCTATCCCAACAGCCAGCTCTGACCATCTGGGATCACCCCTCATTTGCTCCTTGGATGGGGTGCACCCCTGGGAAGGCAGCATTAGCACCAAGGTGAATATGTCGACGTGTCCATGCAGCCTGGCGCTGCATGCAGAATGGCAGGAGGCTTCTTAGACTCCAGTGATGTGGTGTGGCTCTGAACATCAAGACTAGAAATGAACAGCACCACTCAGCTTTTAAACATACAAACAAACTGAAATTATTATGAGGCCTGTCTTCTTTTATTTCATCTTGAACTTCAACTGGGACCATAAAAGTGCCTGCTTGTGGTAAGAAGTTGCTTTTATTATTGATCAATTATCGATCTGTGCAAAGAGTGTGTTTATACTATTTTATTAATGTGCAAAGAACAAGAATAAAGGTTTATTTATGGTTGGAAATACTCGTTTTATGCTCTCTGTGATGTCAGTAGCCATCTGCTCTTCTTTGGTGCTGCCCTGTCTGTAAATTCATCAGGGCAGGGGAATTCCTGGTTGGCACCTACCACAGTGAAACTCTGACCTCCTGGCTCCCAGTGATGGATACCCTCCTTATCTCAGGTTATAAAGATCCTTTACCTCTAGGCTGTGATAAAAAGGGTATGTAAGGACTGAGATAAACATATTTCTGCTGAATTTTGGTTCAGCTTGTGCTGACAGCAATTCCATTGCATGTGGTGCAGGTGATCAGCAGCTGTTGGTCCACTCCAGGCTTGCCCCAGCCCCGGTGCCTGGGGATGGCAGAAGCTGGTCTGGTACCTTGTCCCATCACTCTTAGCATCCTTCCCCACTGGTGGGTGTAAGGGACACTGCTGCTCACCCTGGTGCTCACTCCTGTGAGATGGACCGTCTGCAGCCCTCGTCTCCAGAGAGCTGAACAGAGAACCACTCTGTGTGCAGCAGCTCACTCCAGGCCCTCTGAAATGTCCCTGTGTTCACTAATTTCAAAAATAAAGGCCAGTAGCAGCAAAATGGTGTCCCCTACCATAGCAAAAATTTTCTATGCGTGTGGCTGCTGAAGACTGTGCAAGCACCATCCTGTTGGGCCCCAGGAAGCTCCTTGTATGTGAGAAGCAATATTACCCCTATTTTTCATTCTGGAGTGAGGAATTTGCCTGTGCCTGTGCCCAACTGGGAACTGAAGCCACGTGTCCATAAGACCACCTCCATCATATTTTTGGGTCTGCCAGTATTTTCCTGTGTTAGGTCTGTGCAGACCATTAATAGCTGTGTCATTGCCTTCCTGTGCAGCTAATATAAAGTAGCATATTCCATTTTCACTTAATACTAAATAATCATCATGTACTTGGGGTTTGCTGTTTATGTTAAGGGTTGCCTATGTTCTGAATGAGGCAAAGGTCATAGGGAAAGGTGGGTTTTTATCAGACCAATTCATATATCTGGAAGAAAGCAGACAAGTTCTCAGGCATTCAAGCCCTCTGTGTGTCTGAAACAGAAGCAAAAACCTTCCTGCTAAGCTCAGGCTGAGAAAGATTGCTCAGCAGCCATGGTGTGACATCTCTTTTCATCAGCATTACCCTCTGTCAAGCAGCTCTGCTGATATCTGGCCCCAGTCATGCTGTTGCCCATTGCCAGCTCAGCTATTTGTGTGGCCACAAAAGCAGACCAGAATGCTGGTGCAGCTGAAGAACATCCCTTTCCAGGAGTGGCATTGGCCATGTTCCCTGCCAAGCAACAACACGGTCATGGGCACACTGGTGCCTGCCAAAGGCAGGCACGTGGGAGGGAATAAGTGGCAGCAGGGCACAGGGGCTAGCGCTGGAGGGAACTCACCCAGTGCAAGCAGCACTGCTGCTGCATGGGAAAGCATGATTGGATCTCAGCTGTATCATCTGGCTAGGAGGTAACAAGGGGAGACCTGTCCTAGGCTGTTCCCAGGCTTCTTGTCAGTTTGCAATCAATAGTAACTTTGAAGACTAACAACTAATTAACTACAATGTCAGTGCCGCAGAGGCTATTTCAAGCAAGCAGCTCCCAAGTCTTTTCACCCTCACTGTAAGTCCCGCTTGTGCTGCACAGAAGTCTGGCCAGACGTACAGACACAGCGTGCCGAATCACCAGGCATGGCTGAACGCAGTTCAGTAACAGTCACCCATAAAATGTGATTTTTGGCTACAATGACTAGGCAAGAGCAGCAGTACTTTCAGCCTTAATGCTGTCAAATCTGGGGTCACTGTCTTTTGTCCTCCTCCCCATTTAGTAAGAAGTTTAGTACCCGAGTTCTCCTCTAAGCACTGAGAGAAAGAACTGAGCATGAGTGCCTAATTTATTCCACACAGGCCATGGTAGGTACATGAAAACTTGGATTCCTTTCTGAAAACCAGAGCCGCTTTAAGTGTTTGAAATGAAATTTTCTTTCACCTATATTTTTAGCCCTCAGAAGGAAGAGATTTCAGCAGTCATGTTTGTTATACTCCTTTCAGCAAAAGTGGTAAAATCAAGCTTGGAAAGCTCTGCTGAGATGAATCTGATTGCAAAATCATCCCTCTGGAGCTCAGCATGGTGGTTACAACACAAAAATTATCAAGTTGGGTCAGCTCCTTGCCCAGGTGGATCATCTGGTTTCTGGTAGCTATCCCAGTTCACCCACCCCATGTGGTTAGATCAGGCAACTCTTAGTTTTCCTCTAGGAGGACAGGAACAAATAACCACATACGTAGCAATTTCTAGCCTAGTTTGCACATCCCATATTTCAGCTGCTTCCTTTTGCTCTTCAATGTCATCGATTGCAATGTGCTGTTATTTAAATGGCCTGTACTGTCAGATGGGATAGCATGTGTTGGACAAGCAGCCCTTTCTCAACTATTGATGAAGGCGCATCCCAAGTGACACTGAACCAAGACTGTGTAGCTCTTATGGTGACTGCCTCTATCTTACGAATTTCACCATCTGCTTGCATGATACCATGTTTTTTAACATCCTTGACCATCTACCTATGCACTCCTAACTTTCAGACCACCTGTGTGTATAGCAGTAATTTTCCCTCTCTGCTGCTCTATACCAGCAAGAAATGAAGAAAATACAAAGCTTTCAGCAGTAACCCTGGGGCTAGAAGAAAGAGTGTCTTGATAACAAATAGTTCTATTAGCTTCATGCAGGACTTTATCTTGGAATTAATAATATTAATCTCCCCCATTTGTAGCACAGATTTTGGCTCCAAAGCATTGAACAAAGACTTGTGTAATTGTCCTTTCAGCACCTATGCTGCAGCATGTTTAGTTATCACTCCTGTATGACTGGGAGAAAGAATATGCAAGAAAGAGGCCAGAGAGGCCACAGGTCTTGCTCAAGAACTCAGTGGTCCTATAGCAGATCTGTGTAAGTCTCCATCTCCCTTTGCTTTTCTCTTCTATTTTGTCCCCAGGTGAAACACGTGAAGTTGCTTTCCATAAGAATATATACGGGTTCGAATGGCTGTCTGTTCTCCCCATGACCTACATCAAACTTGTTTCTTTTGGAGCTTGGCATTCACAAGCACCTCCCAAATTCATCCCCCTTCTCTGCCACTGAGCAGTTAATGACTTTTGTTCTCTAAGGATTTCCAAGCAGTTTCCAGCAAAAGTGGCATGCAAACCCCACTGCAATCAATTAGGGGGATCCAACTGACTTAGAGAGCATTTTGTCAGGCCTGACAGATGATGAGGATCACATGCAGCAGGATTAGGAAGTTGAAATCAGGGGAGTCCCCAACAAACGTCTCCTGTTATGAGATGTGTTACAGGATTTCTTTTGTCAAGGGACAGCTCTACAGCCCTCATTTTCCAAGGATATTTTGAAGAACAAGGATGCAGGGTACTATGGAAAGGGGCTTTTGTTTGTTTGTTTGCTTGCTTGTTTTTAAACTATGGAAGGAAGCTGAACCCTGGAATTCTGACCCTACCAGGAGCTGAACACATGTTGCTGAGATAGTTTTACAATATTTATTGGGGGCTTGGAAGTACTAAATCATCTCCTGCTTGGACATAAACCTTCTCACCCTGTTTTTGTGTTTTCATCCAAAACCTTGACTCTGCTCTAAGATTGCTAACTCTTTCCACCTAACTTGGTGTGGTCCAAACAGTAATGGAGTCTGACAACACTTTATAAAACAAAGCTTTGTTGAGGCAGTAGGGAAGATGAGCAACAACATGCCCATACAGTGACTTAATCAATCACTGATAGCAAACACAGGTTCATAAGTGATGCCATGGCTCCTGTGCACTGCGAGGGACACTTGGTGTCCCATCATCTGGCAGCAATAGCCAATGATGCAAACACCTTTTGAATGCAGTAAGAGTTGCACCACCCCTCGGCTCCACCAGTGGTAGTGAGGCTTGAGAGAAGCATGTTTACATGAATGATGTGGGCAGAATCCTGCCTACACTACCGATGTCAAACAGGGGGCAGGGTGTTGGCAGTCTGCCTATACTGCGGATACTGGTCAATGGCAGAGTGTTAGGAGGTGGGGTGTCACTTGGCCACTGTCCTGTGGCTACAAATGGCCTATTACTATATTTTGGGCAGATGTGTATGTTTGAGTCCTTTGTTCCCAGCTCATCTGGAAGAATCATCAGCACCGATAATATCAACAGAAATATCTCATCTCTACTTTGAAGCCAACCCCCTTCCCTTCCATCTGCTGTGCAAACAGAGGAAGAAAGGTCAAATGCACTTTACTTTTAGTGACCTGACTGTCATTTACATTTACCCATGCTTTACACTGCATCGTCTCAAAGCCCTTCATGTCACCATAGTAAGCAGGTTTTTTTCCTCTGCTGTGCAGATGAGGAGAATGGGGATGACAAGGACAGCCCCAGGCATCAGTGGGGCCAGAGAGCAGAATGTGGCTCCTTTCTGAGTGTGTGGGAAGACAAAAGCATCATCAAGTGCGAGTGGTCTGGTTGGCCTCTGTGACATCTGCAGTGCAACGTGCCATGGTCAGAGGTGACACTCCATTGACATGTCTTCTCTGAAACCTCATCCAACCTTTTCCCCTGCAGTGCTCCACAGCACTGCGCGCTCCCCTAATTTTGTCACTCAGAATTTGGAGAAGGTGGTGGAATATGCCTTCAGGCACCAAGTCAAGCATGTTTTGTAAACCATGCTGTGGTTGTTGACATCTCTTGTGTCATGCTGTGTAGCAGGAAACCCTCGCTGTTGAAAGTGCCTGCCCAATAAACAACACATGTGCTTAGTCATGGCCTCATTTTACTTCATCATATTCTCTTACTATTTACAGTTGTTTTCTGGTGCTAGCATTCATATCCCCTCAGAAGAACAGCTGTCTCTACCAGTGTACTGTACTAACATTCCTATACTGGATCCTTCAAAAGTATTGACTTTTCAGAATAAAGTGGAAGAGGCTCAGAATTGCATGAGTCAATGGTCTAGGCATATTTACTGAAATTCTCTTGGGCAAGGGCTGACACATCTAAAGATTCACTTAAAAAAACTCTGACTGTACAAGGCACATTATGATCTTATTGAATAAAAATGAGTCTATCCAGGTAAACAGTACAATTCTGTTAAGTACTTTCAGATCCTATGGGACAAAGGTGTTCTACAAACATGAGATGATGTTTATTACAACTGAACTAAATTAAGATCATGTAGCATGAATAGCTCACTAAATAGTTATATGTGTTAAAAAGAGACAGAGAAATAGCAGCCACAGTTTATACTCTACAGTATCAACCAGTAAGAGAAAATACCTGTGCTGGCTTGATATTACACTGAGAATAAAGAGTCTTTCAGTACAGACTAACACACTAAAGGTGTGTGCAGTGCATATGACAAACTGTAATTAAGAGTGATGCTTTGAAGGTGTAGGGCTGCAACTTTCAGGTGCATTCCGTCCTTCCACCATTTCAGAGAATCCTTTGCTCATAGGTGCTTAGCCTATGCAAGGTGCCCTGCACTAGCTTTCAGTATTCTGAAAGTACCCAAGAAGTGTCCTACCGGTCAGACTATGGACCCATTTGATATGGGGGTTTAAAGGGATAGAGGAGACATTGGAGACACACTGAGGAGCTGATGTAATATGAGGGTGAAGAAGAAAGGAGAAAGCACAGGAGGATCAAGACTATTCAGTACTTTGCCTGTGGCTGGAGGAAGATCCTCCAAGGAAGAGGCTGCTGCTGGCAGAGGGAGACAGCCCTGCTCCCCTGCTCTGTCTGTGCTTAGGCACTGTCCCTGCAGCTGGGTGGACTGCAGAAGTCCCAATGGCATGTTAGTGCCTGTGATGTTTTTAGAGAGCAGACTGAGCAAAACCTTTTGGTGCAGAGGCCAGAAAATATTTTTCTTTTCCTTTCCATTCTGCTTTCATGCAGGTTGGTTCTGGATCCACCTGCTGGTTCACAAGCATATGGAGATGCCTGGATCCACACCACCCCCTTCTGCCCTAAGCACAAAGGTGTGCCGAGGTTGATGGGACGGCATTTGGCTGTCAGGGCAGCAGGTGTAGTTTGAAGAGCCATTTTCTGTCTTCTCTACCCTTTGTATGATTTACTTTATGAGCTTCCACCCAGACCATGTGGATGGATTAACATATGCGAACAACCACAAAGGCATTTACTCCTTAAAAACAGTGTCATTCTCTCCTCACTTGAGGAAGGAAATTCTACTACTCTTGGTGTCCCTCCTGGCTTGTGCAGGTCTCTCTGAGCTGAGACTCAGTCTCTACTTTCTTTTCATGCTTCAAAACCTTCACACTGCAATTTACTGTATTCCTGACTCAAAAGCAATATCCACTATGCAAATTATTGGCAGAAAGAGATCATTTTGTATCCAAGGTCAGCAAAAATTTACACTGAATTCATTATACTGCAGTTGACTTGGAAAGGCTTTTGAATGCTAAGATTGTTTATACAGTTTTTATTTCTTTATCTTATGCATAGCTGGTCTTACACCTAGAAAGATATTTTGATGTTTTAATGGAAATCTCTAGTCATTTTGCACAGAGAATTGGAAAGAAATAGGAGTGCTGAAAAGGACTCTCTGTCCCTTGCTATTGCTCTCTGAATCTGTAAACAAACCAACAGAAGCTGGCTGCACGTGCAACCTCAGCTTTTGCATATATACAGTAGGTAGATGTAAATGAAAACCAGTGATTTACCAGCCCCACTATACTAATGGCTGCCAGTCACATGCCTCGGGCAACTGTGATTCATTGTGTCAGGAAGGATCTGTCATGGCAAATAATGTGAGTGATGCTGGTTGGCATGTTGTGTCATCCAAGTAATCTGGAAAATGAACAATGTGATAAAATTCCTTCTTTTCTTATTAGCCTCTCTTTTAAGGAGATCTTCCTGATAGTCATGCCTCCTGAGCAATTCCTTCCTTCCTTCCTTCCTTCCTTCCTTCCTTCCTTCCTTCCTTCCTTCCTTCCTTCCTTCCTTCCTTCCTTCCT
>JANZLQ010000029.1:38298638-38342499 GCA_026212715.1 Elanus axillaris | reverse complement strand
CCCCCACCCCTCCGTTTGGTTTTCCCTAGGGAAGATGAGTGATTTAAAAATAAGGCACAACAGGTTTAATTTATAGAGATCCAGTTTTCTAAAATCAGGCTGATGACATTAGCTTCAGCTCCATACTCCTGTAGACAGTTACTTGACATGATTTCTGGACATGACAAAGTGTCAGTAGCTCCTTATTCACTGCTTGGAAGAGCTCATTGCTTGAAAGAAGAGCAGTTGCTGCCCTTACCCACATGGCCTATCCTAACTAGGAAAGAAAATCTGTGGATACAAGAGACTGCTGGAAGCCCCCGTTGAAACTTCATAGCAAAATAGGAGATGGCACCTTGCCAGACTGGCAGCCCCCTGATCTAGTCATCTAGCTTGTGTTTAGGGATTGTTCATACATGCCTTTCTCATTTCATAAAGGAAGGCATTAATAATTCCTGGCGGGGGACAGGTATTTCCCCCTCTAGCTCTTTACCACCCATGAAGATCACAGAATAAAGCCTCCAGTGAAGGACACTGACATTCAAACAGTGGAGATTTTTGTCTGTGGTTCTACAGCAGTCAGTGGGCAGCTGTGAGAAGATGCCCAAGCCTGGCACTTCTCATGTCTGCCCATGCTGTGACTCTGGCTGCCTCACTGTGCATTGCTTGCAGTGTAAATTAGGTGGCTGTACAAGGTGACACAACAAACGTGTAGGTATTGGTGTCAACCCAGGGGCTGAAGAACAGCACGTGCTGGTGATCTCTGCCGGCAGAGCAGCTGGTGTATGGGCTACACAGCTGGTGAGCTCCGTCTCCCAGGCAGGTGGCCTCTCCAGCAGCATGTGGTAGGCAGGACGATTGTCCCCTTCCTCACCCCAGGTGCAGGCATTTTTGCTTCCAAACTCGTGCTTGTGTGGGATTTTTGGGAGTAGCCTGTCTCCTGCCTCTGACCAAGCGTACTGGTTTAGGCTGGGATGGAGGGTCTGCTTTTGCATTGAGCAATGCAAATAGGTGCTGGTGGGTTTGAGAGAGGGAGTTATCCTGTCCTCCCAGCCTACGATGGGCAGAGACATCCCTTGCTCATACCTAGCATGCATGTTACCAGGTGTGGAACAAAACTAAGAGTTCACCCTTATCCTACCACTACAAATGTTACCTCAGTGCCCTTTGGCCAAAAGCTTTGGATGATCACATGTACTCTGTTGCTGCATTGTATCTGACATAACTGTTATTCCATCCTGTATTTCTTTATCTTATAAACCTTAACTCTTTTTATATGAGGAATCATTGTGACTAACAACTCAGTAAATATTGTTTTAATTTCCGAAGCAGAAAAAAAGGGGTGGATAGTGAGCTTGAAATGATTCACTTAAGTTTCCAATGTGAAGCAGAAATCCTAAGTGCTCATGGTGTTGAGGCTGCCTGGGGGGAAAGAAAAGTAAAATGTGTTTTGTTGTTTATGGATTTGAAATAAAGATGTTGCTCACCAACACAATAGGAAAATCATCAGACAACTCTTTTGAAATTGTTTTGTGACCTTTCTAGCCTGTTAAAAGTTAGTGAAGACATTTTAAAACAAAACAAAAAAACCCCCAAATGTTATGAGAATTGGTATGAAAACTAAAAGGACGTTTTTTGATCATCAGGATGAATTTCTTGGCATGAGAAAAGAAGATGTAAAATGAATTTAGCCCATCCAATGTGATGCATGCACTTAGACTGACATAACAGGGAAAGATAGACTCTCACCAGTCACATGGTTTGTATCTTGCAGAAAGTGTTTTATATATGTATACATACTGGCTACATCACTTCTTTTCCCTTGGTCTATGCTCTATTCATGAAATTATATGTGTCATTTTGGTTTACATAAATATATTTTATTGTAACAGAAACACAGACCCACTATGTAGCCTGTGGTTCTCTCTATGAAATTTTAGATCATTAGTTTCAATGTTTTAGAGCTTAAGGCACTGCTTTGCGGTGATGGTCTACTGAGCTATGTTACCCATCGCAGTTAAAACATGTAAGACTGCTTTAAAAATGTAGTATTTGTGAGAAATAAAGCAGTCATTCAAATCTGTTGGGAAAATTTGCCAACACAGCTACAATATCTTCTCATCTGCTTTCTGCTTCCATTATTGATTGTAATGGGGAAAATGTATTCAATGGAAATTACTCACACTGGGTGACTGTAATTTCGTAAGGGAAGGTCACAGAATAAATGAAAATTAGTTTTATATGATTTTGTTTTGTAATTTGAGACAGATCCTTAAGTGGTGTAAAATGGCAAGTTTTTGCTGAGATCAAGAGTGGTAAACAAATTTGGCTGAGCAACTCTGGAGTACAAGACTCAATCAGAAATGTGACACTTTTAAGTCAAATGATCTGAAATTTGCTGTTGATCAGAATTGTTCAGCTATCTTTAAAAATAATACTTTTTTTCAAGATCAGTTAGGTTTCATGGAAGAAATCCCATCCTTACTGAAGTCATGGAGAAAAAGACATCCTGCTGTCTTCACTGAAGCATATGCAGAATTAGCGCCTTTGTATGCTGCTAACAAAAATGAAGGGAACGGAGGAAGAAAAACAGTCAGTGGCTACACTGTAGTTCTTAAGTCAGAAAATAACTGTGCTATTTGTGCTTTCATAACATGTAGGTGTCCTGATCTCATTCACATGAACACTTGATGCCCACTGAATATAAAGAAGAGTTTTAATAGCCTCAAAAGCCAAGGTCTTACACTTCAGTAGCAGTAGTATATCATGAAACTACAGGGATGAGCAAAGAACTACATCTACTGAGGATGTGGTGTTTTTAAAAGAAGACTGGATAAGTGGCCAAAAAGATATAAAGAAATGTTGCATCCAAGTATGACTGCTGCATGCTTGGAGAGTTGAATGAAAGGCAAAAATTGGTGGAGAGATAATCTGTAGTGAAGTCTATCTGCGTTTAGCACCAGTGCATGAAGCCATTGCAAGGTCTTGTGCGCTCTGCAAGCTATGTTTGTTCTCATACAAACACTGTTATACAAGCTTCTTGTGATGGGATGAATTTTAGTCTTTTGAAAAAGCTTATGCTCTTTGAAAAATAATTTTGTTTTGCTAATATATACAAGATTGCTTTCTGGAGCCCTGATTTCTAGAATAACACAATCATTTTTCTAAGATGGCCTTGCAGATGGCCTTGGCCATAAATCTCTGCATAGGATGTGCAAGGATGTCATGTAAACCTTACAGCCTGGGAAGCTGTGGTTATTCTACTGAAAGGAACTGCAGCTGCTGATATCTGTGAGTCAAATAAACCTCTGCCTTATTATCGCATCGCTATTTCAAAATATGGAACAAACATCTCTCTTCGAATAATAACAGAAAAGTTGATTGTTCCATGCCTTGGGGGCATGGGTTTCTGAGGTCAGTAGGGACAGCAAAAAGTATTGAAATAAAATGAAAATGTTGGAGCTTTGTGGATCTGTCTGAAAAATAATTCAGCTACAGTTTCATTCTAGTGGGGCCTGGAGATCTGGAAAATATTCTTGATCTACCAGACACTTGCAGAGTTAGTGCTCTTTAAAAAAAGAAATGTTTTCATATGATTCCTAATTATATTCTTTTCTAATGAATGGAGACAATTTCTGATGATTTGTGGCAGGAGATGGGCAGAAATGATGAAAAATCAAATGGGAACAATGTATGCTGATGACTTTCCTTGAGTCTCTGTAGGGCGATTATTATTGCCTTTTACCAGACATACTGAGGAAAGTGTATCAGTGAATTGGTAAAAGGTTGTTCTACATTTCTTTCTCATTTCCCTAAGAATACAAAGATTAATCTTTATTTAACTCCCTTCTCTCTAAAGCAGATCTGTTAGCAGGTCAAGCATCAAGCTATTGTGATAGACATCCTCAGTGGTGTCACACACTGATGCTTTCCTTCCCCTCCACCCACGGTCTATGGAGACCTGGTGGCATCCAGCACTGGCTTGTGCTATGTGGAGTCAATTTTCCATCTTTCCTTCCAGCATTTCATAGGATAAGTCTCACTAATATTGAGGTATTCATGTTTGACCTGGCTCTGTGGTGAAGTACATGAGGCCATCATATACATGTGACAGGAGGGATCAGCTAGTCTAGCCCCCTGTTCAAAGCAGAGCTGAATTACTCCAGGGTGCTCAGAGCCTTGTCCAGGCTGGTTTTGAATACCTCCAAAGACAGAGGTGGCACTGCCTGTCTGGGCCCCTGCTCTCCCTGTGAAGTCTTTCCTGGTGCTGGCTTGGAGCTTCCCTTGCTGCAACCTGTGACCATTGCCTCGTCCCTTCACTGTGATCCTGAGTGGAGACACTCTGGGGACCATTGTGGGGCTGCAGCCCAGCGGGTTGCAGTACAGTGGGCCAGCTCTGATGCTATGTCTGGAAGTGTCCCATCCTTTTCCTTTTAAAGGAAGGTGCCAGAAACCCTCCACTGATAACAGCTACTGCTTCAGACATCCTCTTCATGCTACTCATTACAGATTGGCTCCTACAATGAAGTAAGGCTTCAAAATAAATATAAGAAGGACTGTTACTCTTTCTAGTAAGAGTCAAAACTGTAGTAATTTTCAGTTACACCACCCTTAGGAAAGCAGTATCCACACCCAGTTCTTTCACCTTCTCACCTTCAATGGTGCCCTGCAGCATTGAGGTCCACAGCATAGGTCCATTTGTCAGGAAGGCATTTTATCTTGTATTTGAGTTGATGAGTGTTTAATTTCATTGGTATTCCCTCACTACCATGTCCATTCCTGTCTCCAGCTTGTGCCTTGAGACAGGAAGAGCACAAACATCCCTTCTGCCTTCTCTAAGGTCTTCACTTCACAGCCCAGAAGGAAGCTGGCCCTGGTAGTCCCCCCCTCCAGCTGACCTGCACCATGGGGCTCAGCAGTAGCTCTACAAACATCTCTGATAGCACTGCTGCACATATGCAATCTTCCAAGAGGGCAGAGCCAACATCTGGAGGTCAGAAACCGCTTCAGCCATCCTAAGCTAACTGGTTCCTATTCATGAACTGGGACTTGCAGGTAAATAGCTCCGATCATTGCAATTTCTTCTCTTAGGAGAATGTTTCCAAGACTTTTATAATGTCTATTGACCTGCTTTGCTTTCCTGTAGCCCTGCAGCGCTGCAATATTCTCTTTGAAATAAGGGGACCCATAATTCACATAGTGTTTATTTGACAGCCTTTGTGTAGTCAGGGTAAGGGAAGACAATGCTGGGGAGGCACGTTTTCCCTGTTCTACTTGCTGTGATCCCAGTATGTTTTGTCTCTTCTGCCTGAGTTGACGGGGTCATGTAGTTGTCACAGACTGAAAATGTCCTGTGGTTGTAATGTTCAGCATTTTAGCTTCTGACTGTTTGCTGAGTCTGACTCACGAACAAGTTTAACAATCAAGCCAGGGTGAATATTTTGTCAATGCGACATTTTTAGAATAATAAATAGACCAGTAATTTGTTTAAAATATGTTCTCATTTCATAAATATTTCCATAAAAGCTTGAGGAAGCTTAATTATATGGCAATTCTTCACCCCATTGTGGAGGAGCAGAATTATAACTAGCTTCACTTTCCCTGCTCAGCAGCTCTGTGATTTCTGATCATACCTCTAATTGCTCAGAAGCAGAACCTGCTCTTCTTTAAATGATTGTTAAATGATTCAGGAATCATATTTATCTGGAGCAATTGTTCCACTGATCTTCACAAAAACCTATGATGGGAAAAGCATCACTCATTTTGTAAATGGCAGTTCTTAAATCTCTTGTATTTCTTCCTTTCACCAAATGTGCGTCTTTTATAATATAGCATTGGGTCATTTTTTTTATTTTTCTCTGAAGAAAACCATGCTAATTACAGCTTGATTAGATAGGTAGTTAGTGAGAAATACAGTTGCCTGCATAGCCTGGAAGATCTGCTAGAAAAGGTTTAGCAATTGAAGCTCATGGGAATATACAGCTTAAACATTTCAGAATGAGACTGGGCATCTAATCAATATTTAAGCCTATTTCACGACCTTTTCTCCCTGTGATTTTTTACTTGCTGCTCAGCTAACCAAGAGCCTGTGGTATGACCCTTTCTATTTTAGTATGTCTTTTTTTTGCAAAGATTGATAGAGAAATTCTTCTTAATGCTGAAAATCATTAGAACTATTTCACCTCACAATTTCTTTGTTAGACTACAAACAGAATTATAGATGGATACAGGAGTATGGAGTCTGAATACTTCACATTGACAATAGGCCAGACTCCACTCTCAGCTACACCAGTGCAAATCAGGAGAATTTTTTAAAAAATCAGTGCAGTTACTTTAGTTTTTAGCTAGTATAAGTAAGTCATAAGAAGATTATTTTTGGAAAGAAAGTTCTTACAAAGCCAAAAAATAATACATATATAAATTGCTGTTCTTTCTATTTATCAATTTACACTCTCGTTTTCCACTGAGTAATCCTCTGCTAGTGGAATTTAGGGATTCAGATAGACATTTGGTAGCTCGACAAAGGGAAAATGTAAAGTGCAATGAAGAGTCCCTCTAATTTCCTTTAGTCTCATGCTGAGTTACTACTAGCATGACCCTGAGAGAAGTATTACTTCCTGAATACATAGCCTTGATGAACAATAAATTTTTCTTTCATGACAGGTTTATTCCTTTGCTGACGAATTGCTTGAGAGCTATTTCATTGTATATAGTGAAGGTGTAATTGGACTACAGCAGGCTTATTCTTTTAATAGGTTAGGCAATAATTTCACGTCACCTTTTAGTACACAGGGCTTTCATTCTGTTAAACTGATTGATTACTTTATCAGGATTCATTTGCCAGCATTTGTATAAAGCCGTGTCTTGCAGAGGGAAGAAGTATACAACTTTACTCCTTTGCCAAGAGGGCAGGATCAGTATGAGAGGAGATGACAGCAAAGCAGCCTGTGCTGCACAGAGAGGTCTGCAGGGGAGTTCAGACCAAGTTGTCCAGTCTCCATCTCTGTTCAAGCCAGAACCAGTTAAACCATTTGCCTTCCTTTCAGGTATTTGTGTAAATTGTCCTTCAAGTCCTGCTCAACCTTTGTGGCCTGAACCTGCAACCATGCAAACCTCTCTCTTATGCTTCTTTCCACCAATGTTGGGGAAAACAATGTTGATCCTCACAGAGGCAAAGACATACTTTTGGAAATTGCACCTCATCATGACCAAGCAGTGCCTCCCCATCTGTGAAAAAGAAATTGTCCCTAAGTTCTGAAAAATATTTGTCATTGGCTTTTCAAAAGCACCTGCTGTTTTTTCTGACACTCACCTAAATTGGATCGTGCTGAGGAAAAGCTGACCTTCTCCTTTCTCCAGCAAGGTCTTCTATTGGAATTCGATAAATAAAATCAGTCAAAACCCACTTAAAATTCCTCTTAGAATATTTCCCTAGATAGAAGCCAGTGTGAGGAATATTAGGCTAAATTCTCTCTTGACATAAATCCATTGAATCTAAATTAATCTACCTCTTGGAGAAACCTGATTGTGGCATCAGGTGAAGTATCCTTTTGGCATAGCACTCAGGACCTAAACTAAGTTTCATCAGCAGAGAATTTGTTTTGCTATCACTGCAGTCAGAGCACCAGCTCTAATTTTAGTACCACACTAATAAATCGTCCTCGCAATGTTGCATCATGAAGATTCAGCAATAAAAGCTTACTTGGGTTTCCTTACAATTTTCATTTACAAAATTGATCCAGACAGAAGACTCAAGATTTTCTTTCACAACCAAAAAGGATGTTTCTGTTAAGTTTTGAAGATAATCTATTAAGCTCTTTGAATCTCACTTCATTAAGCATTAGGATGACTTGCTGTTTTGATATTTGTTATAATGGCTTTTGTATCTCACTTAACAAATTGTTGCATTGTTGCCCTCAGTACAGAATTTCCAGAAAGCTACAACTTTTTGGAAATCAGAGTGTTAGTTATGTGTGAAGAAGCAGTCATCAAACAAAACCACTGAAGTAGTAATAGCTGCTTGGATATTTTTGCCTAATGTTATGAGAAGCCCAAAGCACAGCCTGGAGTAGTGAGGGTTCCCAGCCATTACCAACCCTAAATTCCCCTGGATGAACCAAGACAGACTCTTGCCTCTGTATTGTCTCTCTCTTGTCTCTATATTTGGCTGTGTAAGATCTTCTTATTGCAGTACAGTTTTCATGCACATTAGTCACCTTGAGCAGTCTGTGCAAAGTTGATCCTGGTCTACACTGTGCCATTGCTTGCCAGCAGGCTTTGCTGCTAATCTACCATGAAGGATGCTTCATTTGCTGCCAGGTGGGTTGCACAGAGGGGTTGTGTTGTCCCACTTTTCTTGCCCCTGTCCAGAAAATTGCAATCATGCTTTAAAATGGGCAAGTGGAAAAAGGCAGCTTCACATACCATGCACACATTCTGCCTCATTTAGCACCTACATGCAAAAAAAAAAAAAAAAAAGTTAATAGAGCTGCCAAACCAATTACATTAGATTAAATTAGATTAGTGAGCCAAAAAATTAAGACATCATGGCAGACAGGTCTAGGAATGCTGTGGCAAAAGGGAGTATGGGATACTCGGCTCTAGAAGAAATGGATTTATTCAGTGAGCTACCACTGAAATAAAAATATTTTTAAAATGTCAGATGGAACTAAAACATTTTAGACATATGGTGCATTAACCAAATGTTTAAACATTTGCCTTTAGCTGCATAAATGTAAAACTGATGGAATGTGTTTAGCAAGTGATACAGATTATCTGTAACTGCATTAAACTGCACATGTTCATTGTAATGCAGGCCAGTTATAAATGCAATACAGACCACATCTCTCTAATCTCATCTATTGATGCTATCTACACTTTTCTATTGCTTTGAAAATTGTTAGTCATCTCTATCTCAGAGCATTATTTCTGCTGACTGAAAAGATGAACATTGAACATTAGTAATCAACGCTCCCCCAACACCCAAACCAAGAAATGCTTTGATTTCTCTAATTAGGGTACTGGGCTGGGCGTCAGAAGGAGCTTTTGCTACACATACTATAAATGATCTTGGGAAATCACTGCAATTCTCTGGGTTTAGGTAGCTTGCCAGATTGCAGAGATAACCAACTGATAAATCAGAAGAAGCCTCTTCTGGCAGCCCCTATCTGGTTTATATAGATGCACTGGGATTTGTAAGAAGCTTGGACATTCAAAGAATACCTGCAGAAAATATACACTCTATACTCTCAGAGGGTGTTCTCAGATAGACAGGCATCACTCCCACAATGTATAAAACTTGTGGGGTTTTCATAAATATCCACTGATTGTCTGAATAGGAAACAATGTGACAGAAAACCAAGCTTCCTATTGTTATGAGTAAATCTGTGAAGAAATGAGTCTACTTTTTCTGTTGTACAACAGATATAGTCTTTCTAAAAATTATATTCTTTAAAAAGTGCCAAACCAAACAATTTTCTGGACTTTGAAAGTAGCTGTCTTGGCAATCCTTACTTTAAGTGACCACGGAAGCTTCTCAGTGAAGCAACTGAGAGCTCTACAAATTGCTTGAGATGATGTTTAGGAATGGTTAGGATTCCTACATCCTATTACTTCAGACAGGCACACAAATCTATTAGGTGGGAAAGGACAGGGGCTGATAAGTAAAAGGGGAAAACATGTAATTGGTGAGATACCATTTAGAAAGCAAATGAACTGACTGCATAGGGGGACAGAGACCATCTGAGTTAGCCTGTGGCTAAATAGTGGCTACAGTATCTTGAAACGATCTGCAGGTGCTGCAGAAATGTTTGAGGAAGGCTACTGAGCAGAGCATGGTAATAATTAATGGTCCGAGTCAGAAGTGCTTTAAGTCTTGTTTTAAAACCAGGCAACATCAGAAAGCTCATGATACTGTGTGGCAGTGACGGATTAACCCTTTTGCTTGCCTCATGATGAGACTGAATACAATGCTTCCTCAACCAGGGACCAGAAGTGGAAAGCTCAACACATTGGCATAGCTGTGCTAGGAGTACAAGCTCTGAGCAGGGCTGGTGAGCACAGCTGAGCCCCGGAGGGGTGGCAGGAGCTGCTGTGGGGCTTCAGGGTTCTTTGCTGCCTGTTCCAGCCCAGTTTTCCTCCTCTGCCTTGTCCTCCTCCTCCTCCTCCTCTCTGCTCTCCTGTAGTGTTTAAGAAAAAGTGTTTTTTTCTGGTGTCAAGACTACAAGAGGGACATTTTGGATTTTACTGCTAGCTATCCCTTTATCTTCTGGGCTTGCTAGGAAAGAGCAGAGCAGGAACCTTTCCTTCCCATTTATCTCACACCATAACTTCTGACACCATACAGGGGATCTACTTGCTCCAACGAGTATATGCAGGTACACTGTTTTGGCACATGTATGAGCTTCATGAAGGATAGTTCGATTCAACATGATTTCCAAACCAGAGGAGAACACAGCATGCTCAAGACAAGTTAAAAACCATTGGCAGTTGTTCTGCTAGTCGTTGCTTTCCAGCTGCACTCCCTGAAGCACGTCGAAGCTGGGGAGCCAGTGGGCTTGCTGGCTAGCGGAGATGTCTGCGTGCTAACGGCAGCCCAGTCCTCGTGGAGGCTGTGTGTCTGCAAGCACGGGCTGAGGCAGAGCTGGGATCTCTCCCTGGGAGACTTGGAGAGACACTTTCCACCAGATGCCCACAGTGGGGATTGGGAGGGCTGGGGCAGGAGGCGGAGGCCAAGCCCAGCGAGCTCCTGGCTGCTCAGCACGCTGCTCTTTCCAAGTGACAGAAACATGCTCAAAGCGATTACTCACCTGCCTGAAGCAGAAGAGGCCCATATGTAACAGGACAATTTAGCCGCTAGTTGGTTCAGCAGGTTTCTGTATCACACTAAGAAGTGTTCAACAAAATCAAAACTGACATTTTTCTACATTTGTATTTGGTTCAGTCAAGGACAACCCAAAAAGTAAATGCAAAAGCAAGCTGGCAGTACCAGCTTGGGTTACCTTCAAGAGAGCTGGGAGAAAGGGATAGGCAAATGGGGACCGCCAGAGTCAGTTTGTCATAGTAAACTGTTGTCTAGACAAGTAACACCAGAAGCTGAGCCTGGGCTGTGCCTCTTCAGATGGGCTGTCAGTCGTGACAGCTATGGACCCACAGGACCTGTCTGGTGGCACCTTGGGAGAGAGTGGCCAGCTGGAGGGTCACTAGCTAAATAGCTGCAATACTAAAAGACAGCTCTTACTCTCATAAGCTTTATCTTCACTCTTTTATCCCCTATTTCTCCTTCTCACATAATTTTTCAGGCACTTGGACTAAAGTAGACATGGACCATACACAATCAATGTGCAACAGCTTAGACTGTGCTGGGAGAGGCCACTGCCCAGAGGAAGTTAGCAGCCCTGTTTACCATGATATTGAATTGCCATTTAGGTTTTTTTCCATCTCTGATCATCAGTTTGTATCCTCAGATCTCAAAGCAGGTGCAAAGGTGGATAAATGCTGTTTGCTGATAAGGGCATGGCGCAAGACTAGTGGCATGAAAGGGCAATAACCTGCCTAGTTTATGTGGCAATTGAACCTCACATACAAGTAGGTATTTATTTAGCTCTCAAGAGTAAATCTCTCCAGCAAAATTCAGAATCTCCCAGACACAGGAATACTAAGCCTCAAGCATATTACCGTCTTAATACTGAGCTTCTGCGAGGAGTATTTCTGTGTGAATGGGCCCTGTTACTCCAGATGATTATAGTGCCTCTCCCAAACAGCAAAACTGCACTAAAGAATCCCATATAAATTAGAGACGACTAGAAGCCAGTTCTGTGAAAAGAATGAGTTTTATGGGAAGATAATAAATTTGGGTGTGACAGACATACTGAAGGAAAACTGCTTTAAAATAATACATGTGTGCCTCAGAAGTTGTGGCTATCTGCCCATCCTTGCCTGCTCACACTAACTTACCCAGATGTATGTGTACCTCCTTGCTTGGAAAATACTTTCTAACTCCCCTGCCTTTACGACTGATTGGCCTAAGTCCAAAGTCTCAGTAGTATCATATTTCTGTCTGCATGCCTTAGTGTTCACAGCTAAACTAATCATGGCAACTAGAGTCAATTAAGTACCTTAATGTCTGGATGGATGGAAGAACACTGCTGGAGATTAATTTCTCTGCTTTAACACTAAAATCCATGTAAGAAGTCTGGGTCAAACCATCCTCAGCACTTACTATAAGGCTATGCCAATGGACGTTATCATGTCTCACACTAAGCATTGAGAAGAATCAACTGGCACCCAGAAACCAATGACTGGCCCATGTGTGGTCAAATTGTGTGCATCTCAGCTGGTAGGTGATATTGTGCAATGGGGCAGAAGGCACTTACTAGACACAAGTGGCTGCTGTCCAACAAATATGATTTTTCCATAAGAAATGGTAAGACAAGCAGCTTCTTTTTTTATGTATGTGGACCTTGCTTGAATGATCTTCTGGCTGCCTCACAACTGTACCTCTCAGGTGGTTCCTTGGCATTACCCTCCACATGTTTCAGAAGTTGAAGCAAGTCTGTGGTGCAGAACATCACTTACTACAGTGATTGTTACACTTGCATCATGGACAAAAGTTGCACTACTTGCCCATGAGCTTGTAGATTGAATTCAAAAGCTTGGATGACAGTACCAGAGAGATGATTTCTTTTCTTGAGACACAGTTGTCATTTTTTTATAATACTTAACCAAAAATATAGGGTCTTCTGTTTCACACGTTGGCAGCCACAAGCAGCTCCCAGCACAACAATCTATAAATATAATTTGATTTCTCATGCCAAATCTGAGGAAATCTGTGACCGTCACTACTCTGCGTGGCTGTTGCAGATGGATGCCATCCTCACTAACCGCTGTTCAGGTTTTAAAGTGTACCGTGGTACAGTGGTGAACAAACACGTTCATCTTCCCCTTACTACAACTCCTTGTCTTTGCTTGATCCCACCCCTTTAAAAATAAAAAACATTTTTGGAGGGTAACAAATCAGGAAGTGTATGTTTTGCTGCTCTTTGAAGTGAAGCTAGTGTGTGATGGTAAAACAGCTAAATTAGACCAAAATGTGGAAATAGAGATACAGAAGATAAATGAACTCATATCAGAGAGGGAGGTGGGCTAGCAGTGATCACTTTGAAAGTACTGGTCTTACCTCCATGAAAGTGAAGATGTCTCTGTTTCCACAACTAAAAATTAAGATAAAAGGGCCTGCCTATCTTTACAGGCGTGGTTCTACATTTATGTGCGAAAAAAAAGTTATCTGCTTACTTATTATGATAGAAATGACACTATGGCAAGCAAAACTAGGGTAAGAATGGTGTTGCTAAAGCAAAAAAGTCCAGTTGACAAAGAACACTTGGGATGACTGTAAAACAGATACCTTTCTTCATAAGGGAAATCTTCCTCTATTAGAGAAGCCTTCTCTTCAGAAAGTGAGTTTTTTGAGACACTCTGACTATGTAATAAAAATAATTTATTGAGATGGGTCACAGCATCTTATTTGTATCATAGCACATCACTGTATTGCTTACTTGGGTCTATGGAGCTTTTGACACATCAGCCTTGATATGCATACGTTTATTACTTCCTTTGTTATGTTGATGGTCATGAATACCTAACTCCTTTGAACTAGATTTTTGAAAAGACCAAGTGGAAAAAAGTGCTCTCAGTAAACATCTGTTAAGAATGTGAGACACAAGAAAGGAAACTTTGCTGTCACTGCAGCCTTCTTTGTTCAGAGTAATCTAACTAGTCATCTCCTGTACTTGGAGCTATCTTGTCAGCTAGGTATTGTTTCTTTTCTGCTGAGCAAAATCAGACTGACTTTTGTGTTACTAATTCCCTGAAGAAACCAGAACCTTTAGACTTCTGAGCCATTTCTGAAAGTATTACCATGTGGGGGTTTTATTTCACATTCCATGCCAGATTTGGGATTTCCATTTCTTATCCAGCTCCTCAGTGTATTGTCCCTGTCCCCTCTTTCCCAGCTCCCTCCACATGATGTGAACACAACTAGGATATCCTCTCCATGCACAGCATATACAACAAGGGCTTTTCTTCCTCAGCGGCCTCTCCCCCAGCTTCCCAGCCAGCATTCACCTGGAGAAGAGCCAGCTGTGTTTGAAATCACTGAGAGAACAGTGGTGTCAAAAGACACTGCCAAATAATGCAGGAGGGAGCTGAAAGATATGCTCAGAGATAATATTTCAAGCCAGCCCAAGCTTCCTGCAACATTTTCTTTTGGATCAAACTGTGAACCAGGTGAGGTTCAATCAGATTTCAGGTTGCTGACCCATGTTTCTAAGGCTTTTTCCCTCCCCACCTTGATATACTGCAGTCTTCAGGTGGCCATTCTTAACCTGGCTGAGCAACGTCTTTAAGGGCAGTAGCTAGTGCTCTGCAGATTGCTTCAGAAGTGAGGCAGATTGGTGCACTGTCTCCTTTTTCACTCTTTTCTGATAAAACCATTAACGCTCTTCATGAGCAAGCTGTGGCAGTCTGTGAACCATTAACCTTAATCCATTTGACATTCTCCTTTCCATGTTTTAATTATATTTACAGCTTTCCAGGAGGTTCTTAGCCTTTCTCTTTTTATCACGGGCTTTTCTCAGCGGACCTCAGCTTCACTTCAGTTTTCCCTGCACACACTTAGTAACCTAAACAATGTACCTTTCTTGTGGTCACAAGATTTGGCTTGTAAGAAGTGATTTGAAAAATAGGAACATAAGTACGTTTTTATATTTGTGTTTCCAGGGCACTTATCTACTAGTGATTTTCTGAGCCCTTTACATAAAACCACAATAAATCAGGTAAAAATAGAAAAAATCTAATCGATGCTGAAGGTTGTCCAACAGAAATGGCTCTTGCACTGTTTGCAGCTTGACATTGATTCTCCCTTGGTTTCTGGAACCCGCTCCTTGAAACACAGCTGCATCTCATGGTTGCTGTAGTCCAAAGTAGAGCCATGTATGTTGTTATTTTTTCACATAGACACTAGGCTTGAGATAAAAGGCATCTGATCTACAGTGTAGAAAACTAGCTCACAGCGCAGTTTTGAAAAGAAAAGATCATCAGCACCGTGAAGCTGAAGGGCCTTGTCAGCTGGCAGTGATTCACAGCTACCAGAAGAGCTCTCTTCTGTCACTGCAAAGGCCAAAGGTCCCATCCGTGCTGACCAGCAGGGCAGGCCTCTGCTGTCATTCTGGTCTTCAGGGGCCAAAACCCAAAGCAGCTCAATCTAACTTGAATTACTCTGTGGCTGTAAAAAAACTGAGTGCAGTTCATTGTGCCACCACAGATGCCTTCTGTACCTCTTTCTCCGCAGCTGACCCTCCAAAAGGGATGGGTCCCCTGGGAACTCAGAGCCTCATCTGGCAGCCTCACATGGTTGTCCTGGGTACCCAAAAGCATCTCAAAAGACCGTAGATGCCTATTTGCAGCTAAATGAATTGGGGCAGGTTTTGTCTACCTTATACTGCTGAAGAAAATTGTTTAACGCCTGCTAACAGAGATAGTCCTTAAACTAGACCAGAGTTCACATGGGTTCAGCTTCCCTGCAGATCTCTCTTAAATAACTTTTTGAAGGGCTCTAGTTTTTCCCTTCCAGGCTGCTAATGCTAATAGCGGCATGATAGAAGCCATATCAAGTCATGACTGGGTTTCTCTGACAGCCTAGAAATTGTAACCCAGGGCTTTCTTCCATTACTTCACAGGAACACAGCTTACAGGGCTATGTCAGCAGAACCGCAGATGACCACATTAAAAGAAAGAGATTCATTGTCACTGTGTTATTGCTCACCGCTATGTTTCCAGGTAGCATTTTTTTACCCTGCTTTCAACCTGGGAGTCATTAAAGCATTCTACTGAAGTGAATTCTGTTCTTTATCTTTCATAAAACCAAGGACAGACCATGTCTGTATTCCTAGAACACATTTTTTCCTGCCTTCTCTGTAAATAGGGTGTCTACTGTCCCTCATTACTGCAAAGTCAAGGCACCTCTCTCTCAGTCTTTCACATCACGTCAGTAAGGTAGGTAAGTAGACCAACTGCCATTTAATGAGAAGGGATTAAAGTCCAGTGGGAAGAAAATTGAGAAAAGAGAGATTCAAACTCATTTCCAACCAAATTCCAAACTTTGTTTCTCACTCTGACGATGATCCCTTATTGCCAATTAATGAAAGGTGCTGAAATGATCAATAGCTGGATAAAACAGCAAACGGTCAGATCAAAGGCTTATGTAGTCTGGTATCATTGTGTGTGTAGGGAAGAGTGAAGATGTTTGTATAATGAAGACTGTAAGAACAAGACAAACGTACATGATAGTGGGATAAACTGTCAACCATTTTGAGCTCAGGGGTTTTCTGTACAAGAAATGATTGTTACTTCCTCTCCCATTAACTTGCTGGGTGTTTGCTGAAACCAGGCAAAAAAATTTCATGCATAAAACCCTTTGGCAAAGAAGCAGCCCTTATCGACTGGATCCCCTTTACCCACATGTTTGTCAGCTCCTTCAAAGGCCTGTAATAGAATTCTAAGGCAGGACTTACCTTCATAAAGCTGCGCTGTCTTCCAAAAATACATCATATTTATTCAGGCATCCCTTATTTCTATTTTTACTACAATTACTACTAATTTGTCTGGTAGCTGTGTCAGTCTCAGACATCAATAGGTCCCTCCATCTTCCCCATGGAAAGGGAGGACATTGCAGTTTTCCATTTCCAAAGTGGTTTTAAGGGAGTAGTTAAAGTATCACAGCTGGCCATTCAACAAAGTGGCTGAATAGCTCAGTATTCAGATTTTTAATCTGCATAGTATTTGAACTATGACAGATCTCTATTCAGGATCTGAATGCCTTGCACTGATGCCTTAAGTGATGTGATTAATATCTATCATGTGATGTTTACTCTTGTCCCCTCCTCTGGTGAGAAACGTGTGCCCTGGAATGTCTTATTTTTGTACAGCTTTATCAGTTTTGGTTTTGTTTGGCTTTGTTTTCTTTGACAAATGCAATTCTTGCTCTGTATTTATTTTAGAGAAGGCAAGGTTAGAGAAACAAGGATCTTAAGTCTTGAGGGAGCTCATTCCACAGTTGCAGGCTGACCAGTTCTGTCTCCTCCACAGATAAAATTTGCCTAGGTCTGGTTCCAGCAGAAGAGCAACGTTACCGAGTACAGATTTTATTGAGGGCTTTTAACAGTCTCTAAGACATTTTGGGCCAAATATGTGTAGCATTTGAATGATTCATCACATCATGAACTCCATTTGGTAGTCCTTGGGAAGCCAACACCAGACTTGGAAGAAAACTCTGATTTCTTGTGGTCAGGTCTATTATTTGAAGGGCTGTGTGAACCTCTGGGGTACAAGCTGGATGCCTTAAGGCAGATATATCATACCAGTGATGCAGGAGTAAATAACTGAAGTGGGTCACTGCTAGGCATGCAACACATCCCAGCCAACTGCAGAAGCCATGTGCAAGCCTCCATGCAACAAGTTGGCATTGACAGGGAATAACTGCTCCAGAAGCAAAGACCAAGGACACCCTCCCAGAGGGGCTGGGTTTGGGCTCTGAGCTTCTCAGGCTTGTGACAGGCCAGACACCCTCTTCACATGAACTCCATGCATGATTTCAGGCTCACAGAACATGGATTGGCCAAGAAGTTAGTGCCGAAGAGAAGTTCAGCAGAGGGAGCTTTCTCATTAATATTAACCTGTATTCTGGTGTGCCATGGGATGCCTAAACAATTGCATTCCTGGTGTTCAGGAGCCAAGCTCACATTCCTGCTAGTGCTTTCTGTGCTGCTCTGAGCAGCCACCAAAAGGGTTGTTACAGAATGGCTTGAAGTCTTTTCATATTTAAGAGGTTGAGACTGATGCTTTCTAGCCCTGCTAGCTCAGGTGCCTCTGCTGTGGTTGTTTTAAATCCTCTTGGGCTGAAGCTGAGCAACAGAAAACAATAAAAAGCAACAAAGGACTCACTAGGAATTTGGTAGGAAGGGAGGGCGTCTAAGCTTGTTGGTGCACTCATAGATTTTTTCAGGCATGCATCCAGTATTAGACTCAGACTCTTAATTTCCTTTAGGCTATGGTTTCATGTGGCTCAGTTTATTCATAGGTACCCAAAGAGTTTAAAAGTCTCGTACAATCCAGAAACTTCCTAATGACCCCAGACAGCTCCATAAAGCAAGCAAGCACTGGAAAAGTAATAGCAACCATAATAGCTGCAGATTACTTCCTAGTCCTTTAAGTTCTCCCTTCAGAGCATGCAGCCAGGCAGGGTTAGCTGGGTCATCCGCCGCGTAGAATGCAGCCAGGTAGCAGCTACATCAGGCCCTTTTGCAAACAGCAGTGCTAACTCCAAGGTATTGCTCTTTACTCCCACCCAAGCAGGTTATAAGGGGGCTGTGCAGTTTAATATGAATTAAATCAGGTTTTAGTTCCTTCAGATCCCTGGAACAGTGCAGCCACTATTGTGCTGCTGACAGCAGTCCCCCCGGCTCCTTGGCCCGATTACAGCTCAGGTAGCTGCAATCTGCCTACTTACAGTCTCCCTCGAGTTCCTGTTGGCAGCATTATTCCTTTTCCACTTCTTGTCCCAATTTAGTTGGGTTATCTTGTTGTGCACTGTTAAATGCTACCACAATCCATATCAGAGGTGGCTACATGTCAGGTTTGGGTGAAGCGATCTCTCATTAGGGGAGCCTGATCTTCCAGGCTTCACTTCTGTGAATAATCGATGGCATGTAATTAGGCTTCCAGAGGTCCAGCACTACTACTGGGCTATGTACTCAAAAGATTAACATCACTTGAGTGGCCTAGAGTTTTATATGCACATCTACATAACATCCTTGCTGCAAATGTGAAGTCTTTGTTTAACTTTGCTGTTTCAAACCAATTTAAAAATAAACAATATTTGGGGAAAAAGGTGAGAAACAAGGGATTTACCTTGCTTGCTCTGAAACCATTAAAAAGCTTGGGGCTTTCGATACTCTTGTATACTGAACAATGATATCCACAGACTTTCAGTTGAGTTTGAGTTCAATGGAAGCCAGAATTTAAAAATGCAGCCCACTGGGCTCAAGCGTAAATAGATTAAAACTAGTGGAGCAGACTCCACTGTTCTTGAGAGTTTTCATAGAATCATAGAACCACAGAATAGTTTGAGTTGGAACGGACCTTGAAAGGTCATCTAGTCCAGGCCCCTGCAATGAGCACAGACAGCTTCAACCAAGCTGTTTAGAGCCCTGTCCAATCTGACCTTGAATGTTTCCAGAGATGGGGCATCTACCACTTCTCGGGGCAACCTGTTCCAGTGTTTTACCACCCTCACCATAAAAAATGTCTTCCTTATATCTAGTCTGAATCTATCCTCTTGTTGTTTAAAACCCATTATACCTTGTCCTGCTACAACAAGCCCTGCTAAAAAGTCTGTCCCCATCTTTCTTATAAACTTCCTTTAAGTATTGGAAGGCTGCAATAAGGTCTCCCCGGAGCTTTCTCTTCTTTAGGCTGAAGAACCCCAACTCTCTCAGCCTTTCTTCATAGGAGAGGTGTTCCATCCCTCTGATCATCTTTGTGTACCTCCTCTGGACCCACTCCAGTAGGTCCATGTCTTTCCTGTGCTGAGGACCCCAGAGCTGGACGAGGTACTCCAGGTGGGGTGTCACCAGAGCAGAGCAGAGGGGCAGAATCACCTCCTTCAACCTGCTGGCCACGATTCTTTTGATGCAGCCCAGGATACAGGATATGCACAGGTCTACAAGCTATGAGGATACTGATCAAGAACTTTGAGAAATTTTTTTTTTAATAAATGCAAAATACTAATATATCTATTTTGCCAGTAGACATTCATTTTTCTGCCTTTCTATGGTCTCTGGGCTCATCTGCAACATGTGGCTACAGGTAGGCACCTCCAGAGAGCAACTCCTCCCATCTGAAGACAAGATCTAAGACAGGGAGGATGAATTATCCCTAGGCTGCATTTTGCTCTGCTCTGACTATGGAGGAAGCTTTTATTCCTCAGTTGGCAGGATGGAGTACAGCCACCCTGCCTAAGTAAACAATGGGAAAAGCATCTAAACTTCCTGCATGTGATGTAAATTAGAACCTAGTTTTTTGTTCTTGAGCAAGAAAACATATCAGCTGTGAGTATCATCTAGCAGAAAATACATACAATATATATGCACGTATTTAAAAATCACACAACTTTAAGGTAAGTTATACATGGTGAGTTATACATGCATTTGTTTTCAGAGGCAGTCAATATTTATACTGGCAGGAGAGTTTTAGCTTTTGATATACTGCTCTGATGATTGCCTATGTAGGGTGAAATGCATCCTTAAACACTGCACTGTCAAAGTAATATCCACAAATCATTCAGCGCCCATCACTGGCAGATAGTAAATATTTTATACCTTATTGAAAAATAATATTTCTTCTTCTCAAGTATTGCTCATGTCTTCCCTTTGGGCAACTCTCAGAATAGCCTTTTGGGATTCATAAAAACTAATAGTTCCCTTTATGCTTTTAAAGCTTTCGTCACATGGGCTCCCCAAAGCACTTCCATGGCAGAAATCCTAGTCACTTAGTTTGAAAAATGAATATACATTAAGGAGAACATAGAGAGAGTAAAAGTTCTTTCCTCTGTTCCAGCATGATGTCACCTGTGCTGTGTGCAGGACTGCCACTAGCATGGGTGGTCTCTTTGTGAGGGTGCCATGGAGGAATGGCCCTGCTCTGGGAAGATGTTTCGAAGCAATGTGCAAAGAAAATGCCCTGTGTGCCTGGGGAAGGCTACTAGGCTCACTAGAAAGACTGTGAAAGAAAGGTGTTATATTTCCTTTTTTTTTTTTTAATTCATGCTATTGTTAGTTCCCACATCCTGATCCATCTTTTTATTGCTATTTTTGCAACTGGATTGAAATTGTTTGGTTTGCTGATAATTTTTTCTTTAGAAGACAGTCATCCCTTACATCATACCAGAGAAGACTGACACTGAGCAGGATTTCTGCAGTGACATTCAGGCCTGCCCATGGGCACCTCTGCCTTGCCTATTTTCAGGCTGCACGTTAACATGGCATTGCTCAGTTTGGCATTGCTTTCTGCAGCAAAATTAGACAATAAATTGAATTCTGCCACTCCTCATGACCTGTGTGCATAGCAAGGCTGTTAAAACCTGCAGATAGCTTGCCCTCACATTATACACATCACCTCTAGGTCCCAAAAACTGAGCTGGGGATACCTTCAGGAAAGCAAATTTTTGGACTTGTCCATGGACAGCCTGGCCAAATACTATGTGATGGTAGAGTTGCACAAAGGTATGTCACTCTATGGGGATCTCCTTCTTAGCAAGTACCAGAGCTCTGCTCAAGTCCATGCCCGAGATGACACCAGCTGGGAGTTGGACCTTAGCTGGGCACTCAGTATGGACTCGTGTGTCCCCGTTCTGCGGGAAGCACATAAGCTGTGGGGTTGCACTGCCAAGGCAGGTACTAAATATCACTGTAGAAATTGAATAGGGTTCTACAGATGGAGAAGATCACGCTGCCCACAAATAATTCCTTCCCCCACCATCTGTTGCTGAAATGCTTTTCCTCCAGCGGTGGAGCAGGCTGACATTGCCTGAGCAGTCCCTGCTCTTTGTGGTCTGGAGACGACAGAGCAAGCTGAGCCATCCATATGCTGTGGCCCTCATAAAGCTAAAAAATGGCACCAGTACTGCATGCTTTTAGCTGCTACTGTTGATGATGCTGGCCCAAGTTTCATTTGCCATGCTTATAGTTTTGAGAAACAGCAGTGTGTCATTATGTCCCTGGAAGCTGGAGATTATAAAAGGGAGAACAGAAAAAAAATAATAATAATAACAACAACAACAATAAAAAATTATTAATAATAACAACAGTAACAATAATCATAATAATAATAACAACAATAATGTGGCTTCCAGAATGCTGTTCGTGAAAGCAGTTTAACATTCTGCCCTTGCGCTATTCCTCCAATCAAAATTTCCAGCATGTATTCTTCCCTTTCAAATGTCTAATGGAGTGTTGAGCCAGCAAGACAGCTGGGAAGTTCGAGTTTCTGCCTGCACAATGGCAGCAGTGTCTGTGCTGTCAAAATTAACTCTGTATTTTTTCCTGCTTGTGCTGGAAAAAAGATCTTTCTAACCTTTGAAAAATATACTGTGTGCTCAGACATCTTATGTTCCTCCTCTGGTTTAGTTCAAACAAAGCTGATCAAAAAACTCAATTCTAGCATTATTCAGGTAGCCAGTGATATTAAAATATTGGTGTCATGAAGGTCTATTTTAAACACATGATCTCAAGGTGCATGGAAGGATATGCACAGTGGATCACTGCTTGGCTAATGAGGGGATGGGCACTGCATAAAAACCTAAAAAGAAACATCAGCCCAGCTCTATAGGTATTTCCTAACTAGGTTGACACAATACCTGCCAATACAGGTATTTGCCAGGTAAATTCTGCTTTGGGTTGCACTTACCCAAGGAATTTCATCATGCTCTGTGGGGTTTTGCAGCTGAAAGGGAGGACAGGATCCAGCTCATTTTGTTACACACCTAATTGCTGTTGAATGGTGGATTTTGTGATCCATTTATCAGCCAATGCACAAACTGCATCAAAACATCAGACAGAGGAATTGGCACTTTTTGACCTGAGCTGCTAGACAAAGAAGATTTGTACAGTTTTGTAATATCCATTTTGACCTCTCTGCCTTTGAAGGTAATAGCACATGTTCAGTGTGAGCCCAGTTTTTAAAATATAAGTGACCCCCCTGAGGGTCTTTTCTAAAAAAAATCAGGCTACTCAATGATGGAAAGTGATGTTTTTCTCTTTAAGGGAAGGAGGGAGGTAGGTAAGGAGTGAGTACTGTGCTGCTTGGATATGGAAGGCACATGTAAATGCAAGATGCCATTTATCATTATTTGATATATAGCAAAATACAGTAATTTCATTTAGCAGCAGGTTTTAAGAAGATTAAACATGCTAGGAAAATTGTTTTAAAATAACAATGTAACAGGATATTGTAAATTATTTTGCAGTAGGCTGCCATGTCACCATAATTCTTCAATATTTAATTAAAACCCACAACAACTTAATATTCAGGTCCTGTCAAGAAAACTAATTGGATACAGGGACCAGCTGCTGGAGAAGTTTGGATGTCAACTTCAAATGGTAATGTGAGTGATTCATGCTAGCTTGTAGGTACACATTTAAAACACTCGATCACCACAAACTTATGGAAAAGGCTGGTTTTGTTTATGATAAAGTCTTGGCATTTTAGCCAGAAAGATTCATCTTTAATGACAAGATATACTAATCCTATTTAATTAGAGACTGTTGTTTTTTTTTTAAAGTAACTCTCAGTTTAATGCTCTGTGATAGAAAGTTCTCTCTTGGGGAAGGTGATACCCACTGGTGTCCACGGTGTTTGGCACCTCTGCTTCTGCATACCTGATGGACCTTCTGTTTCTCCCCTGTCTCTGAGATTAAGCTCTTTTAAGATAAGGATGGATATTTCAAATAATTAGTCCCCTTTGTAGCATTCTAATCATTGCACTGGGCTGAGCGACCACTAGATCAGGCTACATGATTATGGGAGGATGAGTTTGGGAACTGCCATACCCATTGGAGTGGGGCCAGCCACACTGGCCAGATTTCATGCTAAATAACGAAAGGCCTGACATTAAATGCATTGCAATGAATCACACGCCTGTTCCGGGTGATATTTTATAGCTCTGCGGTCTCAGAGCTGTGTATGTTTTTTAAAAAATAAGTTTTAAATTACAAGTGCTTTGTACAGCTCATTTGTAAACTCACAAGTACTTGGTATTGCGAGGTATCTGTATTTCAGTGTTTATCGGAACACAGAACACTGTTTGCAAATTGCTCAGGAATAGAAAAAAAAAGTTTAAAATGATGGAAACTGGCATAATAGGGATTTATAAATATTGTGTTAGCAGAGCAAGTAGGCTGTGTAATTCTCCTGCCTTTGCAGCATTATAAAATACCCACAGTAAAAGGTACTCTCTTTTCTAGTAAATTGTTATGATTTTTTTCAATCATTGATTTATATTGAAGTGCTGAACTCCAACACTTTTGTTGCCAGCTAGCAATTAAGATGAAAGCACTGTCCTTTCTGAGAACTGCATTCTTTCAGGTGATACGGAGATCTGACACAGTTTTGCTCTTTTACTCAGCAGTTGTTTGCAAAACAATAGAGAGGAACTGTACTAGATTTCATTGCTTTAAAAATGAAGAAAAAGGAAAAAAAAGGAAAGAAAAAAGGATGGAAATATTTAGCTTACAAAGAGATGAGAAATGGATTTTGCAGGGAGCCAATGTCACGCTGTATGGAAGCTAATATAGCAAATTCAGAGTAAATGCAAATTCTGTATTTTAGGCAAATTAGAGATGGTTGAATTAATCATGAATAAGTGACCAACACTGTGCTGCTTCTGTCTGGGTTCTTCAGCTGATGCTGTTTTCTGATTATGCTCTTTTTGCTGTTTAAGAAGATTCTTCTATGGCTTAATACTGTGAGTGCCTGAACTGCTTGCAGACACCAAGGACATCAAGACATCGCATGACACGGAGTGAGAAAATGCCTCTGCTGAGTGGGGAGATGCGCTGAGCTGCAGCAGGAGTCCCAGCCCTGGGACTTTCTCCCAGCTCCTATGAGGCAGTCAAGGACCTCACCCTGGGCTCTTGCTAGGCTGGATCTGGCCCTGGGGAGCTCTGCGTGCCCTGCTGAGCCTCGTGCTCACGTTTCCTGTGCTAGCCTTCCTTGTGGCTCTCATCCAGCAGCTGGGAGACACATGCACCCACGCGATGGAAGAGGTCAAGGGGGCAGAAGCCATGTGTCTTGCCTGGCTGAGAGCTCTTCATCAGCCTCATTTAGAGAGCGATGCTGGGCGAGCTGTTACGCCAAGTGACTGACGCACTCGGTGTTAGTCCTGCTCATATCACATTTTCTGTCTTGACAGTGCTTAGGCAGGGTATCTCTGCAGCCCAGTGACACAACTGCTGTGGGGAAGGGAGAGCAGCAGATGTGATACAGAATGAGCACCTACGGGACTGGGCAATGAGTCTCCTCCGAGATTTTATTGCATACTAAATTCACTGGAGGAGCAACGACATCCTTCTAGGCTTTGGTTCGACATCAGGTGGTAAATACCTCCTTCTTGTAAAGCTTGTTTTGCCATAGAGAACAGTGTTCCTCTGCGTTAGATTAGTGTACATCTTCCACGTGCAACTTCTGTTAATTTAATGAATTATTTAGCAGTGCCGTGCTCACAGGCTTGTGCCAACACAGTAATGGAATTCTGTACCGGCTATGGGTATAGCCAGATGTTCACAATTTTTCTCCCTCTTTCTGCACAGATTTTATGCAAATTGCAGGAAGAACAGCACTGCCATCACCACCTTCTCCGTTAATAAATCCCATCATGGACTCCACGCCTGTACAACCCAACCCACAAGGGACAAGCTGCTGGGTGTGATCCTTAGTCTTTGTGAGTTAAAGATGCTCAGTGGTGGGAAGATAAGGGCCACCGGAGCCATTTCTTCACTTGCCCACTCCTGCTGGTGTAAATCGTGTGTAACCACAGTCAGTGCATTTACACCCAAGTGTTGTCAGGGGAGAACCAGGCTCGGCAAACAAGAATAATTAGATAAGCTACAAAGTTAAAGGGTGATTGGAAGGTGATGACAGAAGCACAGTAGGAAATTCTGAGCTGTTGTGCATGACAGTTTTACAGAAACCTTTTTCCTTTTTATTTTTTTCCTAGGGATTGTTTTTACAGTACTGGTGCAATTTTACGGAGTACCTACAGAGAGAAGAGCTGGCCTCATTCTCTCCCCGTTTGCACTATTCAGTCCCCTCCTCAGAGGATTTACTTGTGATTTACACTTGTAGAAGTGAGAAGAGATTCAAGCTGCGCTCATGCAATTATACCGAACAGGGGAGAAAAGCCAGCAGAACTGAAGTTGGTGGATTTTGGGGCCGGGGTTGTTTCAACACAGCTGTGCTCCCTGCTCGGTTGTTCGAACGGCTCCAGAGTGAGACAAAGAGGATGCAGCAGCTCTGGAGTTAGACCAGTTTAAGTCCAGGGCTGCTTTTTGACTCATAATGACACCCCTGCTTTGCAAAGTATTTAAATATGAACTTTACTCCCAACAGCTTCATTGCAGTACTTAAGCTTAAGCATGTGCTTAAATGTTTTTTCTGAAAGCATGTGCTTAAATGTTTTTTCTGAAGTGGGTCCTTGGTTTGATAGCATTTTATACATGGGGTCAAAGTTAATAAGCATCAGGCCCACTACACAACAGTGTGAGAATTACCCATTTATAGAGATCTAGAAATATCATTTATAATTCAAGTCTTTCAAGGGAAGGATAATTGTCCAATTTTGCACTGCTGCATGGGAGAAAACAAAACTGGGTTATGTGTTTGCATGCTCTGCACTTTTTGGTTTAATGTCATTTTGCTTTATAAATTGCTCCAGGTTTTGGGGGGATTGAAATCCACCAGATGCTGTAGAATGCTTCCTATAAAGCAAAGTCTTGCACCCTGCCATAGCTGTGGGCTTTTGCAGAAGTGTTGTGTTTGCTCCAGACTCCGTTTCTCATCCTGCTCACCCTGAGTGCCCATTAATTACATGCTAACTTCATACCCTGGCATAGGGACTGATGATGGATGGTCTCTGGCCAGAGTGATCTCTGCTTTCCGGTCACTTGAGTCGCCTTGCCAGTGAGACTGTATTTCTGTTTACTCAGTTAATGAGGATCAGCATTACAAAATGCATGGCAGGGATTCAGTATACATTACCAGTTAATAGAGATAATTGAGTGGAAGGAAAACTAGTTTCTGATGTCACAAAATGTCTCTTGTGATAAAGCATTTGGAATATAATGGTTAACATTTCATTTAGCACTTAAGGAGATTTGTGTACTGGTTAATATGTATTGTTTGTGAAATTATAATGACATAATAATTGCTTGCAGATACATTCCTATTATACTGGGTGAAGCCTTCCTCTCCATTTTTCTTGTCTATCCAGTCTTACTAATTCTCCAAACACACTATCAGACATCTGGTGCCAGGATTTGAGTATCTATTTTTCTGTCTCCACATCTAGACTCCTGAAAAGACAGCCAAATCTTTTTCTTGTTTTGTTTTGTGGGTTTTTTTCCTCAGAAACATAAACACTGAGATCTGTGGGAGTTGAAGGCTGAGTAATATTTCAAATTAGGCAACTTAACTATGCTATAGCACATGTATATGTAGCAGATCAATAGATGAGTGTCAGGAAAGGACACTCAGAGCATGTAGCATAATTTCTAGACTTGATAGGACCAATAAAACTTCCTGTTGTGCATTGTACAGAGTTTCTTCAGCACCTATTGACACTCATCTTTGGCACTATTAAAAATCTTGGCTCTGGTTTGGGAAAACAGCTAGCAAACTAACACTGTTTACCTGGTTGTTTGACCATCCGTCTTCTGATTTAACAAGTATTGATCAATATGGATTTTTATTTTGAAAAAATCAGACTCAACTGAGACATGAGCATCTTACCTTCTTTTTTTTTTTCCATTAAGTCCTTATATCAGTTTCGACTAAAGAGATGTGTTTAACTCTCAGGTATATTTTCTTTTCCAGCATGGAGAACCTTAAGAATAAGAGGAAAATAGGAATACATTGGGGAAAAGAAACAGTACTTTCCTCTTTATATATAGGAATAAATAATGTCTAAAATTCTTTTTTGCCTCCTGCTTGAGTAGACTAAAATCCTAGAAGCCTCTTATATGTGCTGGCTGACTAAAAATAGAGAGCATATATCACATTATCATTCATAAAAAAACTGCCTGCACAGCCTGTGTAGTCCCCAGGCTGCTGGAGGCAGGGAGGATATTTCATGGCAGTAGCAGTGTATGTGGCTGTGCTCTTCCCTTGCTTTTTCTCAGAAATAGGATATTGGACAACATGCCCCTTCAGGCTGATGCGTTATGACCAATGTTAGCGTCTTAAGCTTGAAAATCCAAGTTGCTAGTCAAGATACTGGCAATTATTTCAGTACTGGTAGTGTTTTTTGAAGTATTAATGAAAATAAGAAAGAAAGAGACTAGAAAATAAAGCAGTTAAACTTTAGGCTTTGCATGCTGCATGGGGCATACTTTGCTTCATTTTATGCAGTGGCATGTGAGTGCTCTCCATGGACTTGTTGCAGGAGCCAAGCACGTGTTGCTGAAAGCGTCTCTGTGAGTCTCCAGACTACTATTGTACATTAATTTGGCTAAGGAGGGACTAAGGGGGCCTGTGGATGGAAAGAAGAAGGTGATTTTTTTCTACCAGGTAGAAAGGTAGTAAGGAAGTAGCTTTCTGGTGACAGAGGAACCAGTGTATGGGCTGAGGTACCCTTTGGGAGTCACCCTTTGTATAGCCCAACCTGAGAAGACAATGTGAGCTGGACTTTCTGATGTTAGATCTAATTTCTTGATGTACTGCAGGAAGAGGCGGGGAGTTTCTGAGCTGATGCTGGCTGGGCTTTGCCTCAGGTGGATCAGCAATTCCTCCTGTGCTGGCAATACAGAGAAAGCTGACTTTTCTGAGATCACTTGGATGGAAAGGTGACCAGGGACAGGAACAATTTACAGAAGAGGAGGAAGGCACCCACCACGCTCTGCTTTTGGTGCTGGTGCAGTGTCCTGCTTCAGTCAGGGTGGCATGGTCACAAACCAGAGCAACACACGAATGAGTCCAGCACATTAACAATAGCTGTCAGACCATAGACGTCAGTCAGTGTGAAATAACCTATGAAGCATCCACAGGGAAATGTCTGTGAAAAGGGCAGTCAGGGCTGCTGCAGCATCCTGAAGTATCCACCACAGCTGTCTGTGAGTTGTCTAGCCTTTGCTGATACTTCCTGCTTATGAGGAACTTGCAGAGTTGTAAGAGATGAAAAAGAGGCCACCACAAAGAGCTAACCATATCACAACTCTGTTCGCCTAACATTAATGTGTGTTTGAAAGCGTTGGATCCCCATTCATTTAAGCAGACCTCACTGATTTACGCTGGTAACTCAGCGCATCATCAGTTCCCATGATATCTCTTTAGTCTGAATGAAGATGGCTAACACCTCGGAACTGGATGGACATACAACCCGTTTTATCTGACTATGATCTACAAAGGCTTCCTGCCTACCTGATATTGGAAAATTGTTCTGTAACACCAGCCCATGCTGTCACAGCCAGGCCTGCCATACCTTGGGGAACATTAACCTAAATATACTTTTTGAAATATGTGCGAGAGGCTCAGGAGAAATCTCTGTCTCAGACAAATTTCCAGACAGTGTTAGTGCCTTCATTTTCCTTCTTTCCAATTTGGAAGTTTTGTCAGACCTGGAGCCTGTTCATGGTCCAGGGATGAGCGAGGTAATCAGGGTGCAAAGGTGGAAAGTTAAAAATAAAAACTAGGGTAAAACCCAAGAAGTAGGAAGGAAGCTATTGGTTGTGTGATCCAGCCCATGCTGTGGCTCATTATTATTACTTGCAACAGCAAATGTTGATGTAAGTGCTGCAGAGTGCCAGTAATTAGTAGGCATGCCTCTCCAACTGCTGCAGCATGTGGTCAATGAGTTCCTGCCTTCAAGAGATGATCTGCACTGTAAGAAAAGAGATTTATGTTACTGATAAACATAAAGGGAGACTGAAATACAGCCTATATGCCACATTTGGAATGAGATTTCTCCTACACCTACACATTGGGAGAAACAATCTCAGGCTGGAGAGCTGGTGGAAGATGAGGCTCAACATCTAGGGTGTAAGTCAGAATATAATTCTTTCTGCTTTCTTCCCCTCAGACTCCCACCAATCTGTTCAGCCAGTATCTGGGAAAAAGAAATCAAACCCACGTAACATGGAATGCTGTTGGGTGGCTTAGTAACATCGAATTATGCATATCCAACAGCATTGTCATTATGGCTGACGCCTTCCACAGTTTCCATGTCTGTGTTGTACAGTATTCTCTTTATTATATTTTTAGTCAAACTCTTTCTGCCACTTGTAGGCTATACACATTTTACAAGCCCAGTAAATAGGGCTTTATCATAGAAAATGATAAAGTAATTAAACAGAATAGAGCACTGTGCTTCTTGCTAATGGATAGCCTTTAAGCAGGAGTTGACATGGTGCCAGGCCAAGTGGGGGCTGCAACCACACCACTTGGAGGCTTCCCTGGTATGCCACTTGGTGTGGTATATAGGCGAAGGAGCCTAATTTCCCATTTATTCCTGGGTAGATCCCAATCCTCCTTCAATGTCCAATGTGGCATTACACTGCAGACCTACCCTATGGCACATTGTTCTCCAGCACAGTGTAAAGCTCAGCTCCAAATTTCCAGCCTCTGAACTACTGAATGAAATCCTTTAGAACCTCATGAGGATGTAGAAAATCTTGGGTTGCCGAGTCCAAGTTCTGCTAGTCACATACTGCTGTGTCAAACACTCTGCAGCAATCTTTTATTAAGCTACATCTTAACATGAGTTTGTCATTTACTTCTACTTTTGTTAAAATGCAGATCCAGGAATTAACTCTTCTGTTCACTACGTAGCTTCTTTTGACTTTTTCTAATTTTAGAAGGTTATCTTCCAATCGTGAGCTCTTCTGCTAGCAATAATCTCTACATTTAACCAGTACTTCTACCTTGCTCACACTTGCACATGTGATATTTTTATAGAGAATGACCGTATTATCTCTCCATCTCCAGTTTGCTAAGCTAAACAAGTCAACCTTTCCTAGTGTCCCCTCAAAAAATAAATGCTAAAATCCCTGAACATTCTACGAGGCCTAGTCTACCCCATTCCAGGTTGAATTCTTCATTACCACATGGCAGTAGAACCAGTTATGGGACTCCAGCTATAGTCTTACAGAAGTCTAACTCAGCTTATGGCACTAATTGTGCCTTGTGCATGTGGGAATTACCTTGCCTGTATATTGTTTGGCATGAGTGATATAGGACATGAGACTACATGAGTGTAATTGTCCTCCAGCTTTCAAATCTATGAACATTTGCCTCTTGTTCAGCTCTTGAGAGGGGCACCTCTTTTTTTGTCTTATAGAAAGAAACAGATTTTAAATTGAGAACACACTGACAAATATCTTAATAAACTACATTCTGCTGTTTGCTTCACACTGGGAATGAGCAGCTTAGACATCAGAGAGCTTTTTACATATTCTTCCTAGCTTGGCTTACTATGAGCCCATGCTTCTGCAAGCACGCACTGCACGTGTACATGTGTATATATATGTATATGTGTTACTAATAAATTTTCAATCTCTTGACTAATTTCAACCATATTTGGCAATATCTCAGAGGTACTGTATCCCTATAGATTTAATGAAAATCAGCAGCCAAGTAGAGGAAAGATCTGTGCTGTCATCTCCACTGAAGGAAAGGTTGCAGCACAAGCTTTGTCTAACCCTTTCTTAGATGCTAGGAAACACTGTCAGGTTCCCAGACATGGGAGATAGTCATTTGGAGCTTACATGTTATTATATGCTGTATCGTCAAGCCAGGACACAAATCCATAGGAAACGAGCCTGCATTAGTTCTGCTGCTCTGAGCTATCTGCTACATTTATGTATGTTCTCTTGCTTAGAGAACTGGATATGTCTGCAAATGCATATCCCCTCTTCTCTTTATGCTGCCTTGTAATATATCTGGAAATTGTGTATCTGCAGACATATATTTGAATACATCTCATGAATGAAGTTCTGTCTTTCACTCATACACACGCAATCTCTATCTCTGCATGTCTGTATATTCCAGCTGTTTGAATGCTCCATATTTACATCCTTTCCTCAATCTATAGATTTTAATTACAACCATACAGACAACTACATTACCACCATCCACGTCTTCTCTCTCCTCACCACCAGGCAGTGGACCTATAGATGGATATGCTGTGGCCATATACAGGACACAGAAACAATGACATAAACAGGGTAATATGCTCTCTGGGAAAGGGGGTGATGTTGTGTTGGTGGTATACAGCCATGGCATTGCACAGTTTATAGCTACCCCACAGGTTCTGAGTAGAATCAAGATTTGGCCATTGAAGTTATAGATCAATAAATATGCTGCTAGTAATACATATCTGTTAACAAATCATTGGTCCAAGTTACTTAGTCTAATAGTTCGCTAACTGCAATACTGCATGTGGTGCTGGGAAGCTGCTCCAGGAGCCTTTAAAGAGAAAATAACAGTCCTTCTTGGGTGCTCCGTGTTTTCACAATAAACAACCGTAAATAAGATGTTGCTAGTAGACTCCATTTTCTCTGATTACACAGCTACCTGCCTTCCTATCAGTCACACAGTAAATCTCTTTCTTTCTATGAAGTATCTTAGGTTGTGCAAAATCAGTATGCTGTCAGAGTACTTTGCTACCTTACTGGTGACACCAGCATGGCATGTCCCCTAGTGAGTGTGACTTTGCTCAGGAGAAAAAAATTCACCCTGTCTTAGGGCTGGATTTAGTAGAGGTCTGAGAGGTCGGATCCCCATGGGGACTTTGGCACTTTTTTGGCTCCAGTTCAGGATCCCTCCACCTGGCCCCTTTGGTTTGCAGCCCCCGGGGGCCTCCAACATCCCATGCCTCAGCAAACTTGGCCAGACCACAGCTACGGCAGCAGCAGCAGCAGTGAGCTTCTGCCAGTTCCCAGCTCAGCATTATCAGTGTTAAAACATTTACTGCATGTGCAATTCTCAACAGCTCTTAACTCTGGCAAATCAAAACCAATTTTAACCGGAACACTCCAAGACACTTCTCTACAATGAGGGCTATCTATCTGTCTGATAAATTCAGACTTGCTTCCCCCAGCTGCTTTGGCATTAAAGCTGTTTTTTTTTTTAAAAAAAATGAGTTGCAACAATTTTCTTCTTTATAGATGTTGAAAAAAACCCATTCTCTTTGTATTAAAAACCGGTGACGGCTTCATGCCAACAAATCAAATGAGATTTCAATTGCAGGAACAAATAGAAAAATTTCTGACTGATCAATAGACATTCAAAGCGTTATCAGGAATTAGCCAGAGGGAGCTGGAATGGAAATACCTGGCAGGTGTCAACTGCTGTATCTAATGCCCTGTCTCAGGGCAGTCTGAATGTCTCAGGGCTTGGATCGATCTAGGTTTTGGGGCACAGAAATGTAAATCCCTGTGGTGTGCCATGTCATTCACGCATGTGATGCCAGGCATGTGACTGAACCCTCCTCCTTCCTACTGGGCACCTCGGCACTCACTTAACTTATGTCTGGGGCATCCGATGAGCTATTTGAGAGCTTTGGTCACCCTAAAATCTGTAAAATCCAACTTTTGCTCCCCACTTCATTTAGCTTCATTGCTGCATTTGCAGGTTCAGTGTGCGTGTGACCAAGCTGTGAAAACAGCAGCTGAACACAATGATAGCCTAAGGTCTGAGCAGCAGCAGACTGGGATTTACTTCTTTCAGGCTATCATCCTCAATTTTAAATTGGAGCAGGGAGCACAGCATGGTCATTTTATTGATTGGATTAGAGAAAAATTGAGCTGGCTGATATGTATGATGACATTATTGAGTTCTGTTTGCAGCTATGACAGAAACAAAAGAGGTTTTATTGGATTATTGTGGGCACAGGGAGAAAAGGGGAGAGAAAGGCTAATACAGAGGTGAGCAGGTATTCAGCTTGATGCCTTTGTGCTCAGTCTCTCAAGCAAGGGCTCCCTTCTTCTCTGCTACCCTGTCTACGCAGCTCACTGCTGTGTTGGCTACTGCTGCCTCTCCAAACACAGCCAACTGCGTAACCAAAGAGACAGGAATTAGTTGCAGTTCCTCATTAGTGGATGTTCACATTACATTAATTCATCACCCAGATGAGAATATTTGTGACCTTAAAAAACCAACAAAATCCATTTGGAGGTGAATATCCTGTTTAAGGGACATTTTTATGCAAGCCAGGTGTTTAAAAACTGTGGTGTTGCATGACACCTACTGACAAGCAGGGCATATCACAGTTCACAGTATGTGGGCAACTGAGTCATTTGATTTATTTTTACTGGTGATTTATTTTTACATTTGTTAAAAGTATATGATTGAGAAGGAAGAAATTGATTTTTTGTACCATGTGAATATGTGACAGTGACTGAGTAACTGGCATATATTTATGTGTGTATCTATATGTACTCTACCTTATGTTTTATATACCTCTTTTACATGTTTAGTTCATAGACTGGTTTTAAAACCACCGTGTCCAGCAGCTTCATTGATTCATTGTATTTATGGCTGAGACAGAATGTTAGTAGCAAATGTTGTAGTGAGCACAAGACAGCAACCTACAGGTTATACTTTTGAAATGATCATATATTTTATTTATATGGTGCCTGTCAGTCATAGAAGCCTCCTGTGAAATATTACTGAAATGAAACACAGCTAAAACTCCATATTGAAATGACACAGTCTGATTCTCCAGTGCTGCGCATGCTGTGCCCTTAGACTGCTGAAATCAAACCATGTGGGGAAGAACTCTATATGGGTAGGGAGTGGCTCTACAAAATAAGAACAGTATCATTTTAAATTTGCTTTGCTCTGGTGTGTTTTGTTCTACTAAATGATCAAGAAGAATTCAGAGCCGTGACTGTGCTGGGTTCCAATATTGGGGTTTTATTGCCAGATCAAAACTTGCATTATCTGGTTGGCTCTCCTGTAACACAGGTAAGAGGACTGAGGGACAGATGACTAGGTCTCAGAGTCGGAGCCCCATCAAAGGTCATCACCCTCCTTTCCTTGCCACAGCCTGTCTCATGATTTCACGTGACAGTTGTTTTAAGACAAAGAGTTCCCGCATTGCAGCTCAACTCATTTCAGCATCAATATCTTGACAAATGACGTAGAAGAAAATGGATCTTGTAAGGATCATCAGCACAATTCAAACCTTAAATGAAACCAACAAGCAAACAAACGAGCTGTAATTTTATCAGGTGGAAACAGAAATCAGTGGAGCTATTAAGTCTGCAGCAGCTGAGACTCTGCTCCTTAAATAAGTTGCACAAAAGCCACTGTTACAACTGAAGCATTTTTCAGCTCAGAAGGCAGTGAGTGGGCCCCATGCCCAAGGAAGAGATGTCGACACTGTGCATTTTTGGAAACATCATTTCCATGCTGTGAAATTGCCCATGTGCTAGACTCTTATGGATTTCAGTGGGAAAGCTCACCGTCAAACTACATGGCACCCAGCCCATACAGAGCTTTGAAGAAGATAGTAGAGATAGTGTCAAAATCACCATGAAAATGGGACCAATGGCTAATGGTACAGCCAGAATTGGTCCAGTAATTCATTTACGATGCTGTCAAAATAAGTCTGGAGCTGAAGGAATCTCAACAAGCATCAGCATCAGCTGCAGTTTTCTTCTAAGAATGAAATACAATGAGAAAAATGTGTCTTTGTGGATAATCCAGTGCTAAGAGGAAAAAAGACCCCCCAAAACTGCTTCATTAAGATTTAGAAGTTGACACCTCAGGCTACAAAAGTCTATACAAACCACATAGCTCTCTCTTTTGAAAGACATAATATCCATATGCATTGATGGTATATTCATCAAAACTCCCCAAACAGCCGTTTTCCTCAGTGCTGAACACATCTGTGTATATCCCTACATATGTGTCTGACTTCCACAGACAATAAGTGCATTATACATATTGACTTCCTCAGCCTCACTAAAAACAGGCCCTAGCTGTTGCCCAGAATGACCCTAAATCAGAAGTTCTTGGAAATAAGTACACCAGCTTCCTGCTAGGGAACAAGACCTCATATCTCCCTATGACAACAGGTCTTTCTGCTTTGACTAAAGGACAGGCCCAGGATGCCCAGACCAGTACCCACATTGTAGTAACTGGGGGGGCTCCTACTGGTCCAGCGGGCACTGAATCTGGCCTTTAAAGACACTGTTGATGTGATCAGTTCCTTACTGTAAAGGATACCAGTGATGGAGCCAGTGAGGAGCAGTAGGATCAAAGTTAACAAGAAAAATGTGGACTAAACATTGGTAAAACTTTCCCACAGGTGAGGTCTAATTGACCATAGCATGATCCTGTCAGATGTTTCTTGTCTGGTCCTCTGGAAGGTGTCTGAATAAACCCCAAAATAATTCTGCATTGGCGAGACATCCTGCCCCACTTTGCTTCATTCTTGCACTGTTAGGATAGTTTACTCAGGAGATGTTCACCTACTGAATTTTAGATCGGGAAAAAAAAAAAGTTTTAAACCCTCAGGGAACAGCTACAAGCTTAAATGTTATTTTATTAATTTGGTGGTTTTGTTTTTATACTGATTCTCAAAAGTTACTTGAAATGCCCATGGGGGAATATGGTAGTGTTGTGTTTACACCAGAGACACTGTGAACACAGTTTCCCTCCAATTTACTTAGTATGACCCCGAACTTCAAACAGGTTGTAGAGGAAGCAAAGGAGAGCAGAAGTTAACCCTGCAGATGTTTGTCTTGCTGGACTCAATTAGTTTATCTCCTGGCTCTCAGCTGGCACATGGTTCAGATTAGGAGGAGCATTCCCCTGGCTGGGTACAGCTGCGGCAGGGGAGTTGCTGCATGTTGGGATGGTGTTAGCTGGAGATGCTTGTGCTAGGACAGAGATCTAGACAGCATTTTAGTATGCAGCGGTGGCTATCCCAAGGTTGTTTTAAATATACTGGAGTTTGTGTGTGATAATTAATTTAACTAACGTTTATTTACTGGCTTGCTGGCTTTTTGTGTTTGGAAAAGATGACTCATCTGCTACTTGATCCTGCCAATGTTTATTTTGCTGGTGGGCTCACTCTTTACCTGAGTAATGAGAGTAATCCCACTTGTATCAGGCCTATTAACGAACATACTTTCATAGGATCAGGTCACAGGCTAGCTGTAAATAAAAACATCCACCTCCTCGCCCTCAGCACTGGTGGAATTTCAGGGATGCTTATGTCATCACAGCCTGTTATAAGGTTTCAAAAGCACCACATTAGCTCCATCCAGTTTTTCTAGGGATAACATTTTAAAGGGCACAAAACGCAAGTGAGGGATTTTGCTGTTGTTTAGCTGAGCACACAACAGCGAAGCTCTTGCAGGATTTCCTGCCTCACGCTCAGTGCTGTTCAGGTTCCCCATAAACTGCCCGGAGGCTGTGACCAGTGGCTGGCCAGCAAAGCAGGGAGCTGCCCAAGGTTGAGAGAAATAGCAAGAAAGGAGCTGCATGCACACAAAAATATTAAGGTTCCTGGGGCCAGGAGGATGGGGGCACAATTAAGCATGTGGCGCTGCAGCCTAGCAGTCAGGGCACCTAGCAAAGGGGGATGAAAGGTCTCTTCTCTCACTGCTGTTGGCAGAGACAGCCCACAGCTTTTTCTGTGCTGGTCAACTACGGAGTGTCAGGGAGCCTCTAGGGAAACTGTAATTCAGTCATGTGTGCTTTTAAATCATCCAAATAATTCCTGGAAATTGTTTTGCTTATGCCAAAGAGGATCTAGCCACAACCTGGGAGCAGGAATGGTTCAGGGCCACTCTGAGGAGGCAGTCTGCATCTGGCTCCCTGCCTCTGCAAGCTTCAGTGCCGACTGGCCTTTATGACAGCATGTTTCTGGGTACATTTAATTTACCGGGATGGCTGTAATCTCTCTATGCCCGCTCTTATATTGGGTTCTGCACTGGGGAGTTTGAAAATCTAGGTGTTGTGGTGCCTCACTTGCAGTTGCACGAGTCTTAATTGCCAACTACATGAATATTCTTGAAAGTTTTGTGCCCTTGAGGATCCATCTCAGCCTTGGATTTTAGACTGCACAGATATTAAGCGCCTAAGGACCAAGCCAGATATTTAGCACTTGCAGATATAAATGCCACATCATAGGGTTTGTTGAAAAGAGCTGATGAAGATTCAGCAAACATCAATGTTGTACACTTTGGTACTTTCTAAACTCACACTTGGCATCGTGCATCTATCTGGGTGTCCTTGAAAACCTGGCTTTGATTCCCCGAAGGGCTGGACCTGAATGATTTTCAATGTCTAAAAAGATATCTAAGTCAATACCCTGAGGACATTCTCAAGGGCCCCCAGCTCAGGCGCTGGGCAACCTTCGGTGTCCACCAGTCAGACCATTTGTGAGCCATGGTGTGGCCCAGCCAACATCCCAGGGAAGGGCTGGCAAAGCCCAAAGAACCAGCCATACTCCCTGCAACTGCAGCATCAGTGGCTTGAACACCACTGAGGAGAGAAGACACAGAGCACCAAAACAAGCAAGAACTGAGAACAACTTCCCAAGTTGTGCTGAGTGTGGCAGAGTGATGCCACTCCTATTTCTGTCTCTGGTTAAGCCGTGTGGACAGTCTTTTGCTTCCTTCCTGGTGCAGGTTTGGAAACAGGCTCCTGAGCTGGAGGGCGTGCTGGTCTCTGACCCCCAGCCTGCTCAGGCAGTCCCATCTCTCCCCTAGCCTTACCTGCTGTATCTCCCACCCTACAGCTTTTTAATCACAAGCACTCTGCTTGCCCCAGACAAGCCAGCTTTGACGGTATGCCCCTTGAGCACATACAGTTTCAAGTTTTCCTTGCTTTCCTTACACTGGGATACTACAGCGCACAATATAATGGGATAACGTGCTAAAATGAGATGCCAGGGCTGTCTCTTCAGAGGGCTAGGCTGCCAAACATTACACCCACTGGATGTTAAATGAAGGTGATGACTAAGTGTTCACACAGCAGCTTGCTTTTGCTGAAGAGTTTGGCAGACTGACGTAAATTGAAAGTCTGCTGCGGGCAGATTTCCTCCTACTATTTTTGATTTCATGCAAATAAGAATTGCAGGACGCCAGGCAATTTCTACCTGTGACTGACATATTTAGTGTTGACAGTCCCACACTGTTTTTACATCTAGGATTGTGGATTTAGTAATGCATGTGGGGCAGTTGCAGATTGCAATATCTCATCCCAGACCCATCTCCAGTTCCCCTCTTCCCTACTCACAGCAGGCAGCATCCAGACCCACAGCAGGGCTTGCTTTGACACATGCATGTCTATAAAGTTTGCAGTCTGCTGCCGATCTGCCAAAGAAAATACAATGGTGCAATATTTTCTGCTAACAAGCCTTTGTCCTGTGTGTTTCACTCCCCAGTTCTGCTAGATAAAAGCTTCCCATTAAAGGATTAAGTGGTAGCTTAGTCAAACAAGTATTCCCCATCTTCTGACTGATCCAGGCAAGGAAGCATCTACTGCTCAAAAGCATTTAAGCTAATCTAAAGGAGTCTGGGAGGGAGGCTCAGCAGGTGCAGGGCTGCTGGGAGACGAGCAGGGGCATCAGCTTTTGGCATGATGGGGAGGCAGTAGGAAGCAGCTGCACACAGGCAGCAGCGAGCCCCTCGAGAGTGGAAACCAGGACGTGTGTCTGAAGAGTCTGAAGCACCAGGTGCACATGCGGTTTCATCCCATCAGCTCTGGGTTGCACGTGGGTGCCACAAAAAGTGCTGGGAAGCGATCGCAGTAACATCCTGGATGAGAAGAGCCCCATCACCTGCGAGCAGCATAGCTGCCTCCCAAGGCCAGGAGGCCGTGCCTGGGGACAGAGCTGGTGCAAATATCTTTGGTAAAGCTCACTCTTGGGTAAGTAGCCTGAGACCCTCTTTCTGCTTGTTCCTGCGAGGACAGAAATCTTCTTCCATGTGTTTTAGTACACTGTCCAGCCACTGTGAAATGTGGTGTTTCATACCCTCTTCCCCCACAGCAACCCAGTCATCGAACCAAAATCTCAAGGAGGAAAGGAGACTAGGCAGTCAGGCTGCCAATCAGAGTAGGCACCAGAGGATAATGTTTCAGCTCCCATCACCGCCTTGTTCAGACCAGGACCTTGTGCCCCAGAAACTGCCTGTTCAGAGGCACGTGCCCTCCACTTGCAAGTATTCTGCAGTAGATGCCTGTCTTCCCCCATCATGTTTTAAACAAGGCTTAGGCTGTGCCTACCTGCCTATAGGCATTTGCAAAGATGAAAATGCAGCCTGGCCAGTGGCACAGTGTGGATTACAGCCCGACAGCTCAGGGCTCGTCCTCTGGAGGTGACTGGCAATCCATACAGCTAGCATACAGCCACAGTCTCCATCAGGCTCCCCGTGGAGCACTTAATACATCATCACTTCTGGTGTTTTTCCTCCCAAAGTGTTTGAACTGATGTGAGACTGTTTTCCACAGTGATGTTTTGGTATGGTGTGGTCTGTGCTTGAGGAGGAGAAGGGGAGCTTTGAGGCTAACAGATGGTGGACAGATCCAAACTTGGGGGAATCTTGTCTATACTGCCTGTGGAAAAGTGTCTCTGAATGAACTATCCTTAGATAGTATTCTGTAGTACACATATATCTATGGGAAGCTAACTGGAAAGGAACCTATGGGCTAGGCTTCCTAGCAGAAGGTGGCATCCTGGGTACCTAACTTCTTCCTCCATAATTCACATGGGCTCTTGAGATATCTCGTCCTCTCAGGAGTGGGGAAGCAAGTGCCAAACCAGGCTGTCACTCTTCCTCGATGTGCTTCAGAAACAGCCCTGGCATTAACCTCGTGGGTAGCACAATGTCCCATGATGCTGTCTGTATTCACATTGATATGCTCACAAGACTGCCTTTCCCCATGAGCTTTCCAGCTCCACTGGGAGAGAACAAATAGAACAAAAGTGAGAAAACTCATAAGTCTAGCTCAAGATAGTTTAACAGGTGAGGGAAAAAGAAAAAAACCAAGTGGGACAAAGGAGATCACTCACCCTCTCCAACAGGCAGAGCAGCTGAGCAACGGCCACCTTGGAAGCCAGAACTCCACTGTCTTCTTCCTCTACCCAATTTGTCACTCCTGAGCATGGTATTCATTACAGAGTATGGAGTATCCCTTTGGTCAGTTTGAATCAGCTGTTGCTCCCAGCTCCACTGGAAAGCTGAGTCCGCATCACCCAAAGCCAGCCAGCTCCAAGCACTGGAGTTCAGCTAATGGATGCAGGATTTCAGGGATCAACACTGTGTGCAGAAGAGAAGTGCAAACCAATTAACGGTCAAACTACCTATGCTTGGGGGCTGGCTAAAATGTCTTTTTTATGGTTTCATATTTAATTGAATAGTTCTTTCTTACATGTTGGAGCTGTTCAACCTAAAACAGTGACTCAGGGCTATGATACAGGGGTGAAAGACCTCAGTAAGCATGTTTACGGTCCAGCTTCTATTTACATTCTTCCCTTCAGCCCCTGACATCAAAGTGGGAAAGAGAAGTGGGTGGCCTGCCCCAGGGCTGGTACTAATTATTGCAGTTAGGAAGCTTCATAAGAATACACCCAACATTTAAACAGAGCATCCAGTGTTTTGTAACTTTACTAAGGAATAGTGAGTGTTAATTAACTAAAAGTGTTTGAACTGTCTTTTATTACAAACATCCACTTTGGTTAGGACTTTGTGGATTTTCAAGACCTTATGAACAAAAGATGCACTGGATCCATCATGTTCATTATTTCTTCTGATCCACCAATTTTAAGTTTCTTCAAGAAAACAGAACATCATTTTAGCCCACTGCATGCATCATATCAGTGAGAAAACACAGTTGCATCCTGCCACCACACCTCTGCCTGTTTGTGCAGACTGTCTCCCTCTTTATTGACATTCAAAGCATTGACAAGAATCAGCCCACCTTGCCTCAGCTGTGCCCACTAGTTCATAAACATCATTGTTTAGTTTCTCTCCTAGTGCCTGCTGCTTATTTTCCATGCTCCTTGCATCCACGTACAGACATTTCAGTACATTGATATTCTTCATCTTCTCTTGCCGAGCTACTCCAGCTTCAGTCTTATTCGTAGGCTGACAGTACAGGTCAGGTTATTTGAGTTAGGTGAAAATTTCTCCTTCTTCCTTCACACTGAGTTTTGTAGCTATCCAATAAACTTGCCTGGTGTTGAAACCAGGAGTTTGGTACCCTGTTTTGGCAGAGTAACATTAACCACAAATTACTTGCATCTAAAAATAATACATGATAATTTTGTTCTCTCAGAAACTGGCACACTGCATTCTCTAAAGGGAGATGAATGAATATGTGAAAACATTTTGGGAACAGTTGTTTGTCTATAACAAGTCAATATGAAATTAAGATAGAATTTATACTTAATCTCTCCACAAAGGTTTATTAAGCTATGTTTCAAACAGCATTCCAAGTGAACCCTCTGGAGGACCAAGGAACAAGCACTTGATCTTTCTGGAGCTTTCTATCCATAGGGAGACAACAGATTTGAATATTCATCACCTGGACAGCAAGCACAGATTGCGACTTGCAGAATTTCTTTCTGAAACAAGGGAATCGTGACCATCTTTCATTTTTCTTTCTATTTCTTGAGAAACTTCTGGGCATAGCAACACTTAGCAGTTTCCTACAAGGAGTTCTACACATTAATTAAATCTCCTGAGACTCATGTCTCCTAGTCTGAGACAAGAGCCAGACGTTTGCCAAATCACATCATTTCACCATGTGCAACTTCTCTAAGGTTCACTCTTGTCAGCCATGCGACAAAAATTGTGGTCATGCCCTGATCATTTCTCCTCATGACTAGAGCCTCCTCTTCATTTTCATCTTTTTCCTTTGCAACCTATTTCAAACGCCTCAGTAAATCATCTGCCACAACAGCGGCACCTCTGAATTCTTCCATCATTTTCCTTTGGCCTCCTGCATTAAATTTCAGCTATTTGTGCTTCCCTTCAAGGCTCCCCAGAACACTGCTCTGACCTACAGCACCAACTGCAATATTTCCTGCTCCTGTTTCTACTCAGACAATACATCACACCACAGTGATGCCTTTATCACTTCCTCCATGCTCCAGACCATCCTTAAAAACTGAATGCTTCTTTTAAGCAATTTAGAAAGGAAAGCACCTCTATTTTCATACATTCTTTCTCAAAGCACACCTTCCTCTGTTGATTGGTGCTCCTACAGCCCTCCCTGCTCCAATATGACACTGCCACTCAAACAAGGCCAAGCACTGCCAAAACTATGCAGTTATCACATTCTGGCCACTGATGAGCTCCAGGCTTATATTTGCAAGTCATTGGTTAAAAGACCCTGGAGGCAGCAGCATTCTTTGTGCCTTGCACAGTGCCAACCTACTTCCAGACTTCAATAACTAACAAAACTAAGAGGCCTGCAATTAAGTCTTATTATCATTTTTATTTTACAGATGGAGTGGTGTTACATTTTTCAAATCAGAGACCCTTCCCAGGTACAAAAATGTCAGAGTGAAGATCAGGGTTTCCTGAGAACTCCTCTAACCTTAACTGGCTGGCTGAGGCTAAGTCCAGGACACATTTGTTCTTCTGCCATAAAGTCTCTTCTCATATTTGGTCCTAGCTGTCTTCTTCCTTATTTAGAGAAGTCCTAGAGGACAAGTGGCACTGCAGGCTCATCCTTTGAAGGAGTGGTGGAATATCTCACCTGGCTATTGGAGCCATCAGGCAAGAAGCCTCATAGATCTAGTGGCTTAGCCAAAAATGCTTCTTGCTATCAGAAAAGGGAGTTTTTTCCAGCCACACAAAATGTGAGTAATGGGAGCTTAGGTTTGTGATTTTTATGTGTGTAGCTGGTGGTTTACAGGTATATTTGTAGTGAGAAGAGTTATAGGACTTTGTTTCTTACGCAACTGTATTGGGTTTCTGTGGCAAGGTTTTGGTAGTGGGGGGGGTTACAGGGGTAGCTTCTGTGAGAAGCTGCTGGAAGCTTCCCCTTTGTCCGATAGAGCCAATACCAGCCGGCTCTAAGATGGACCCGC
>JANZLQ010000029.1:38268836-38296999 GCA_026212715.1 Elanus axillaris | reverse complement strand
GGACCTCCCTGGGCTGCAGGGGCACAGCCTGCCTCACCATGGTCTTCCCCATGGGCTGCAGGGGAATCTCTGCTCTGCACCTGGAGTATCTCCTCCCCCTCCTTCTGCACTGACCTGGGGGTCTGCAGGGTTGTTTTTCTCACATGTTCTTACTCTTCTCTCCGGCTGCAATTTCTGTGCCACAGCAACTTTTTTTCCCCCCCTTCTTAAGTATCTCATCACAGAGGCACTACAACTGTCGCCGATGGGCTCAGCCTTGGCCAGTGGCAGGTCTGTCTTGAAACCAGCTGGCATTGGCTCTGTCAGACATGGAGGAAGCTTCTAGCAGCTTCTCATGGAAGCCACCCCTGTAACCCCGCCCAACTACCAAAACCTTGCCACACAAACTCGATACAGTAATATTTTTTTACTCTTCCCTTTTCTCGATGCAGTTATTTGATTTGTACTCAGGAGCTGTATCTTCCAACAAATATAAATTATGCATGTACCTGTGTCATATCTCAGTTTTCATGAAATACATTTGCTTTCTCTCTCTGCAGTGAGGCTTCTGTGTATGAAAAAAAAGACTTGCATGTAAGATAGCATCTTCCAGACATAAGATCAGCTCCTTTCAGGCCTGACTCATGCTGCTGCATCCCTCTTTGCCTCAAGCTGAGCCTTATATGCTACCAAAGGTTGAAGACCTGAATCTGGGTCTTTCAAGGAAGTGCTTTAATCACCAGTAGGATGGGTGTTGCATCTCCTTGTGCAGTCTCTTGTGCCTCACTTACGAAATGCCTACTAGCCCCAGCTCCCAAGAGTGAGAGGTGATGAAAGGGTCAATACAGGAGTTTTGCCAACACTTAGGTGCTATCTAGGGATCACAGCAGCTTTGCTACCTCAAGACTTAGCAAGCCTGTGATTTCCTTTAAGCAAAACCTAGGCTTCATTACAATAATATAGACATCTACAGATTGAGATGGGATTTGAACACAAGATTTGCAACAAATTTTAGTGCCACCTTAGTTGCTGGACATGGCACTCAGAATGGCAGTACAGCTCTTGGAGTACTCAGCTTCCAAGTGCCCAACACTCTAACAACTTTAACAAAGTAATTGCAGGCGTAAATGGCCAGAATTAGCCAGTTTCATTATGCTGTGTTATGTACTGATGCACCACAACATCACATTTACTGTATTTAACAAGCTGGTCCCTTTACAGTTTTTCCAGTGAGATGTAGGTTAATGAAGCAACTTTCTGTCATGGACCCAAGAGGCAGAAACTTCTCTGCAGCTATTAAAAAAGACTCTTGCTTGAAGGATTCATGTTTATAGAATAAAATAAAGATCAGAACATGCTCTCTAGTCAAGGAACTCTTCCTATCACAGCTATCTTTTATAAATCATATATATGCTCCTAAACTGTGCCCTTCTGGAAATTTTGAGGAAATTTATGGGCATTAAAAGTTGATGTTCTTAGACACTGTTGGACCCAGAAGAGAGGCAAAATCCAGAACAGAAGCCTCTTTCAAATAAATGCTTTAAATGTTCTGGTAACAAACTCCCCCCACATTAAACTAGAAGGCAACTAAGTGGGACATTTCTGATGTTCTCAGATGCTTTGATACTACACCAGCAGAGATCGTGTCTAAAATGTAGAATATCCAGCCTACAAAGGCCACTTTGTGCACTGTCTCTCTGAAACAAGTTTTATAGCAATTACTTGGAAATCAAGTTGTATTACATTTACCATTGGTTTCAATGGAACCAGGCATTCATGCATTTCATATCACTTTTAGAGTTTCTTTTCTGTTTTCCCGTTTCTGGCATGATCCAGTCCAGAGAGTAGCTGCAATCTGTCATCTGGTAGTAGGTAATGAATATATGCTGGGGAGGGGAGGAAAAAAAAAAAACCCAACCAGCCTGCCAAGTCTTGCAGCCTTAAACCTTTGGTGCGGTACAAGGTTTACAAGATGATTTAAAATTTGCATGTGTAGGAAATAAGGAAGACGGGCTGACTCTACACAGAAAATGGGTTTGGGACAGACTGAGATTGATGGCTTTGTGACAATAACAGTAAAGTTAATAGCTGATACAGGCAGACAACACACTCCATTTTAAATTTAAAATTGAAGTGTGTGTTGCTGACAGCATCATACTGACCATTCATTGCTAGACCTAATTTTTCTCTGGTAATGACTACAAGAAGCTGAATAGATAATGATGTGCACTGCAGAACATTTGGGAAATGGGATTAACTGCTTTGCATTTTTTTTCTTGTTTTAAAAACAACTATTTAATGATTAGTAGAGGTGGCTATCCTTGAACACTCCTGAAGGGTAAAGATTAGTCACTCCTCTGGGAACATCTCTGTCGCCTCTATTTCCTTTACTCTTAGGAGACAGAAGGGGTGTGAATTGTGCTTGCAACAGACTGGGAAGGCTGACACTGTTAAAATATAAGACCTCAACAAAAACCCTGGAGATGATGTATCACCAGTCTCCTGGGCAGTTGCACACCACGTTCACATTTGCACACTGCAGATAATTCTTGCCTTTCAACAGCCTGAACCCAAACTTCAAATGCAAATTGTCTTGGAGCTGGAAATGGAAACCTACATACACCGAGACAGTTTTTCACATATTCTAACAAAAAAGCTAACAACCAAAAAAAAGTGAAACAAAGAGAAAACAAACCCTTCAGTCCTGGAGGAAGGAACTCTTTGCGCTCTATTTCTGTCATTAGTCCCTCCTGTTTATCTACCCTGCTCTTCAGGGAGAGATACCCATCAGTTTTGTACGTCTCCACTCATACAAATAGACATCGTTATTGCCATACCAGTACAGGGTTTATCACCAGGGACTTGACTTTACTATATGTCATGAAAGGCCTTTAAAAAAATATACAAACCATAATACAAGGGGCTTCTGAAATTTTACACGTGTAGCACATGGAAGCAATCAACTTCAGGAATAAATACTTGTGCCTCAAACCTGAACACAACCAGTGCCCATGCGTGAAGGTGAATGTTGCTGGCTTCATGCTACCAGTTTGGGCTCCGTCCCTGTAACAACCTTGTTTTGGTAGGTGCCATGCTCAAGCGTAGCAAAATGGTAGTAGTACATTGCATAATCTGCACAATAACTGTATTTCAGAGTATCAGCAGGCTGAAATTTCCACTTGTTTCCTTGGTCCTGTCTGTGACATGAGTTTGCACAACTGAAGGATGTACTGTTTCTCTGCTTGTTTTTTTGTTCAAGAAAACTAGCTGAACTGTTCGAGTCAAGTTCAAAAGCTCAAATCTGAAAGCTGTATGCTCTTTGCATGAATGAATTCTAAATCCACTCTGGCTTTGTAAAGCTAGTTTAAATTATAGTGGTCTTTGCAACTTCATGGAGCTGTAAAATAAATAATCTAATTGTATTCGGCTTAACTACCATGAATCTGCTTATTACTTTCAAAACGGTACAGTGGGGCTCAGTTTTTATAAAATCTAAGCTACCAAATGATTATGATAAAAAATTGGGACTGTGGTGATAGTAAACACACATAAAACCCCATATTCTTCTCTGTGAGAAAGTGCAATGCCTACATTCTATTTCCATCCCTTATTTCTGTCTTCTGTGATTGCTGGGGGGGCATTTTAGATGTGGTTGGTGAGACTATTCGAGACCTTTAGAGAAAGTTCTTGTTTCCGAGAAAGTAATTAAAACCTCCCACACTGAACAAAAATGTATGTAACATAACACATGAAAATAGTATGTGGTTTACATAACAATTTCTAATACTACTTCACATCTGAGGCAAAATGCGATCACATTTTACACGCTTAGATCACCCCTCTGTGTCTGTGCTGGAACGAACTTTGTCCCTCAGTGGAGACTGTGACAAAAGCTCACACTGCAAGGCATGCAAGCACTACAGTTGTTTTTAGTATCAGCTGGGGAAGGGTGGATAAGTAGCATCACGTTTCCCATTAGTAAAAGGCTTCCTAAGTTCTACCGAGTCAACAGACAGTAATCAGGTATCAGCTACTACTTCAGCTTTGCAGCAAGATCCCAGAGCAGCTCTTCACTAGGAAATGAGCCAAAACTAAGGGTGGGAGGCTGGGGATGTGGGGTGGGGAGGCAGGGAGGGAGAAACAAGGTATTGCTTCATTTCCTTTTCTGCTCTGATTCCTCTAATATGAATTCCACGAAGGCATGTTAACCTGAAGAGGAATTTCAGCAGCAAATCATCACAAAGAAGCCATGAAAGCCTGTTTAATACTTGAAGGTGGCAATTAGTCCAGGTGCTCTCAGGAACTCATCATCTGACAAATAGTCATCCAATAAACAGATGCTTTACAACCGGTAAAATCTAAAGGTGGAAAAACCGGCCAGGTCAGTTTAGTCCACCTCTTGCTCTACCAATGCAAGATAGGATTATTTTTTTTTTTACTTTTCCCAATGTGTTTGTTTAGTCTTTTTGTGGTGTTTAAAATTTCCAAGTAACCCAAAAGACATCTCCTAAACTCCTAGGGAAATCAGTATTTCGTACCTTAGCATTAAGAGGTTTTCCCTACCCACCTCTCTTCATTGCCATTTAGTGAAAAAAGTTCCTGCTTACCTTGTTTCACTGTTCTGTACCACAGTCACTCCAAATCACTCTAATTACCTCCCCTTTGCATATGCCCAGGAATTTCTACATTTGAGCATCACCTTTTGCTTTCACAAGTTACTCTAATGATTATTCATATAGTAGCACATCAGTATTCTTCTCTCACTGTGTTAGTAGCACGCTGACCCCCAAACTAATGCAGTATCTCATGCAGAATTACTGTATCAGAATTATTGGTCTCGGAACAAGAGTTCTCATGCTTATATTCCCTACTATGCAACTTTGTCATGCACACCAAAACTGCAGTGGCTTTTCTTCTCTCACTGCATCCCAGTTATCTCTTTAACACAGGCTTAAAATGTGTTTTCCCAAATCTTCTTTCCTTGCTTCTATTTTATGGCTAGTTCATGCTCACCTAAGTTTTGATTGTTGCTGTTGTATTTCTTTATATTTTTCCCTTATTGTTTGAAAGTCTTCCCACTTCAACAATGTATTTCAGTAATGGACTGTCTGCATGACCCTCTTCTTCCCTCTCCAGGACTGTAAATAACACTAAAACCTCTACATGGCTATAAAAACAACTGCATTGCTATCTATTGCTGCTGAGGCAACTTTAAAATCACGTCTTTCTTCCTATTTAGGCAAATCTGAATTTATTTTTCAAGGAAGATTTCATGAGAAAGCACACACAGACCTAGGAAAGGATTTTATCACAGATGTGTATGTAATTCATTCCTTTCAGCCACTCATTTTCAATTCTATTCCAGAACATTGCTCTATAGCTTTGCAGTAAGGGCAGTCAGCTCAGAAAGGAAAGTGAGAGCACAAGCAGTCAAAGAGGACCTAGCACATCGGCCTCCTATAGGATTTAGGAAGAAAAATCACAGAGTTTATACAACCTCAGCAATGATTAGCAGATATAATCAGCTGTTAGGAACATGTGCAGAAATAGAACTCCAAGCGATTAGGTAGCTCACAAGTTGAACATGATGGCATACAATGAGCTGAGATGCCCCCAGAGTTCTGTGGACACATGAAAACGTGCCTCTGCTTACTTGCCTCAAATATGCCTATGGTCTTTACTGGGCCTAGTCCAGTGAGAAGTGCTGTAAAACATGCATTCTGCTGCTGACTACATTCACATCAACACAAACACTGTTCCCAGCTTTTAGTAGCATTATTTGTTGTGTACTGTTGTGTCAGAATGTCAGAATGCACTGCTTATGCAATGTGAGTGGGAAAAATCCTTAAAATTTATACAGGTTAGATTTTATAAGACAAAAGTTTCACTATATTGCATTTATTTACCTCTTACATTCCGGTTATCCATTACATTTTCTTAAATGAAAACTGGCATTGGTACATATTTTTCATCAGTTTCATTAATATCCTACAATACATATCAGCCAGCTTGTTATTTTTATGTATAGAGCAACCTTCCAACTCAGCAACAAACCTTCTCTTTTAAAGCCCTGATGCTCCACCATATCAGTCTTCATTACTGTTAAATAAGGAGAGTGAGCAAACTACTAACTTTCGTCCCCAGATATTTTTTTCTACACTGATATATTTGTAAATTCCTTTATAATTCACCGTTTCTTTTGTTAACATGAAGTAATTAAACTAATACCTCCTCTGTAAACCTCAGTTGACTCACAGTGTCCTTAGGTGTCATTGCATCTTTTTTTGATGTTTTTTCTTAACTTCAGATCTTCAAATCTATATCCGGAGCTTACTGTTTTCCACAGCAGTTGTCAGTCATCCTTCAGCTGTAGTCTTTTTGGCTTGTGCAGCCATCTTGCACACCAATGAAATCCTGGCTCATATCAGACCAGAATCCTTGTCCTGTTCCACCTAAACCCATTCTTTACAGTGATTAATTTAAGTAGCACTTGTGCACAAGTTCCAATTTCTCCAACAGTAAGAAGCTTCTGCTTCATCAGAAATACAGAACTAGTTAATGATATATAAACAAAACATTGAAACATATGTGTTGGTATTGCTTTGCTGGTATTTGTAAATACTTAATTTGGTGCCATTTCATTAACCAGCAGTTAAAGTTCAGTTAGCATTTATTAAAATATTAAATTTCAGCACATGCTGATGCCCAGTAATTCCTTTAAGTGTTCCTTTCACAGCTGAGGAATTGCCAGTTTTCTTAAAACTGTCATCTTCTTGGTCAAATCCTATACTTATTCATGGATCTGGTAGCATATGAATTATATTCACTACCCTTACTTTCATCTGTGTAAGTTGAAGTGTATGGTTTTGGCCCAACACCTTGCAAAGTTCCTGTTTTGACAGTATTTACTGTGATAATTTACAATTCTGTCAATTTCTGCACTTTGCAATTTAGCTACTACACTATCTATTCTGGTAGAGGTTTAAAGTGTTTTCTCCTTTCTCCCAGATGAAAAATCGTAGTATAAACCTTGGCTACTGCTAGCAGCTGCAGAGAGTAAGCTGAATATTGTATCGGCCAGACATCTACTTGCAATATTTGCACTCTTATTCACATATTAGGTTACTTCTGCACTGTTTATATGTAATAAAAAAGTCAACAAACTTTAAAGACGTTTAGTAAGAATACATACATAGTGTACAGGCAGCAGAGCAGTCGAGACTAATCTCCATTTTCCATAATTGTTCCAAAACCAGAATAAAATACTAAGTACTGAGAATTTTACACTCACAATTAAGAAGTTGGTGCTGTTTCAAAATCCACTTCAAATACTTCCTCAGGCTGGATGCATGCTTATACATACACTAAACAGAAGGCTGCCACTACACCCTGCAAATACAAAAATGCACCTGCATTTTAAACAAACGAAACAAAATCTCTACTTGCAGTCTTCATCTCCTTTTCAAAAGCTTCATATATAAAATTGTTATGTCTCTCAGCTGCAGAAATCCACCATTATTTCTGACCAACAAGTCTGCCATATTGGTCAATCTAAATGGAAAACAAACAGTTCTGCTGCTAGCTTTGCCACTGAATCAGCTAACTACTCTTCCATTCGTAATATGGGAGAGAGTGACCTTATTTGTAAGGTGTTTTGATGTCTACTCACATCTAGGTATTGTCATAGTTACATATCACTTTCAAAACTGGATAAACTAATCAAAATGAACATTTTCTAACTCTGTTTATTTGCAATTTGTTAAAATTTAAAGCCTTCAAAAGGGGAAATAAGAGACAACTATATTGTACCTAATTTCAGGGAAACTCATATAATGTTAACCAGGTGTGACCAGATCTATTACACGCCAGTGATTTTTACACCAAGGAGTCAACAAATGGGTTGAAATTATTAAAAACCAAAATAAAAGGGACTGATAGAGCAACAAATCAGTGTTACATTTTTAGAACATTTGTAACATTTTTAAAACTATATATATCAAATCAGTAAGCACTCGGTATCAAAACCCCATACTGTGAAAAGGATATCTTTTAAAAGGATATCATTTAACTGGACTCTTCAGAAGATACTGCACAAATCTTTCACACAAAACTATTAAGGAATCTGACCCAGCATGGAATGAGAGTGAAAAGTAATACACAAGAAGCAAATCATGATGGTTAGTTTTCAAATACTAACTGTAGTGCACCCTATGAATTCGTACTGAAACAGTGTTACTTTACATATTCTTTCATCTGTAAAAAGAGACATATAGTCCACTGGCAGCATCTGTGGATAACAAAAATTATTAGGAGTATTTTCAGGACTAATGAAAATTGTGAGGAATACCAGAGGCAGAACAAAGAAAGATGAAGGTTGATGATTTAACTCAAAATAATGAACTGCTCATATACACCAGTTTTCTAGGAGTGGCAGTCACAGGGAAAAGATTAATAAGGTATTTATTCAGTGCATTCTGGTAAACAAACCCAAAGTATTCCAACCATACATAATGCTACGGGAATACTATACCATACAATAGCTGGAGCAGTACTCAAGAAATTATAACACATAGTTACAGAATAAGTTAATTTTGAGGATAATATGTATGTAGTCTTCACTTAAAAGGACTTAATTATATCCATAAGGATATAAGAGTAATTTTACATAGCTTTTGAATTTTGCTCCTATTTATCTAATGTAACATATATCCAGTGACAGGATATGGAATAAGATGAACATATATGGCATAGTAGCTTGTAGTATATGTCCTCACAATGGGGAAAATTATTGTATTGTAGTATCTGATCACTTATTTCATATATTGTATCACATATAACCTACTAGAGCAACTTTTCTGTATTGCAACTTCTCCTGTCTGTAAAGGTGGTTTGCACTGCAGAATAGCATGCAAACACGTTTTTAAAACAGTGTTAATTGTATTATAAAAAATATCCAGAAACACTAAATTTATAAAAAAACCCATTTGCATAGGAATCCAAATTATTACTGTAAGTTACTAAGGCTGTATTATATTCAGCCTAAGTGAATCTCTCTAAGTAAGTAAAACTTCTAGTATGAATCTTTTATAAAAACAAAGCCAACACCATTTAAGTTATTACAAAACCCCAACATTTTAATCTTGAAGACTTTTCAAACATTACTGCAATATGGTTGTAGGAAAACATATTACTTTGAAAGAAATTACATATAACCAAACAAATTTGTATCTTTTCCACTTTGATTTTCCTTGTTCAGTTCCGCATTGCCAACATAGCATTTATGTCCCAAATAAGATTCCGTAACTGATCCATGATCTGCTTCAGCTGCTGATTCTTCTGTTTCAGTTTCTGTGGAAAGAGTTTATTAGAAGTTCTTTTGTAATCAGTTCAAATAGTGCACTCAGAAAATTAACAAAAGTTACAGTATTATGGAATGCTATATGGATCTTTTTCTCAGTTGTCTGTGAGCAGTATTAGTGGGATAATACATCCTCTTTGAAGAACACTAAAAATACAAGAAAGCTGCAAAAGTTAAGGACCAATACTAGAGGGGCAATGCTATTTCTTTTCACAGCAATCTTTTTATCAAAACACTTGATCCCTTCAAAAACTGAAGGCTTGTAGGGATCAGTCCTCTGTTTCCAAAGTCCAAAAGATAGCACTTTAACTAGGAAGAAAGAATTCAGGCAACAAGTATTTATGTGAATATATGTTGTATAACTTGGGTGCACAAAAAATGAGGTATTAACAGTAGAAGTTTGAACAAAGCACACGGTACAGGTGAAGCCAATCAAACTTTTCCAGCCCTTCTGCCTATGTAGGTCAATCCTGATGTGCTAAGGGGTCCTGTCTTGAAATAGATAGTCCCAGCCATGCTGAATTCTTTAAAATTATGTATTTGTTTTTGTGAACTGCAGAAGCATCTGAAGCAACAGGAGAACAGCAAACTTGCTTTTGTTTTGGTGCATAACCAGAACTTAAAAATTATGTCTTTACAGAATAAAGATCAGTGCATTAAGACAACGCAAAGTCTCCCTAACCTTTCATGTTTCACAATAATACACATATTTATTGTCTGACTTACTTTCTGCTCAAATCAAAGCTGTCAAGAACTAAGCTACTGTGTATTGTTAACAACAACCGATGTCCTTCATTTCATTCCAATCTGATGTCAGCCTTCTCACATTAGAGATCAAACTACTTATTCATTAAGGAAGTCCATAGTTCCAAGTAAAGTGAAAGCTCAGGAAAGACTTGCTACCATCAAAAAAGGACAAGCTACTCAAAATGTTTCAGGTCTGACATAACTTTGTACTTGCACTACACAAGTGGCAATACATTAAAAGGGTGGCTCAGATCAGTAATAGGACAAAAGTAACTGGAACAGTGATAAAAGGAAGCAGCGAAAGAAGCAATATCCTGAAAATCAGTCTCCTGAATTTTGCTGTGGACAACACACCAATATTTTTAAGTTGCCCAGCTGATCAGCTGGGAAAGAAGCCCAGGGGAAAAAAAGGAAATCTATCCACTTCAGAGCTGTAAAAATGGTCTGAAGTAATAATGGTAATTAGGCTTAGATTACATGGGGAACATAGTACTTTGAGTAAGGGAAATATTCCTGAAGAGACTATGGTGTACACATTTCATGGAAGGAGAGACAACTCTCAATTCCAGACTCCTGAGGAGGATGTAAAAATAGATGTAGGACAGTTCATGTACACTAACTCAGAATTTCTAATCAAGTATTTGACAGGCTAAAAAGTATTTTAAAAATAACTAAGTGCATTTATCTAATGCTTCTTTCTTTTCCATTTGCTAATCCAAGACTTCACAATACACAGCAGAGATCCAACTTCTGAAGACAAGAGAGAAAACTGAGAAGCATGTAGTTACCATAGCATCCAAATGACAGAATTACAAGTGTCTCCCTACAAAAGCTCATAATGTACGATCTTGATGCTTGAGAAAGCACAAGAGGCATGAGATAAACAAGCATGTTCACATCTGTGGCATTTTAAAACATATTTCTGTTTGCCATACTCAACATTGAATCTTAGAGAAATCAATGAATGTTACATGAAAACTACTAGTTTAACGTAAGTTGTTGCTCACTGATGCTGAGGGCAAGCCATTTCATGATTTTTCAAAGCCTTCATCAATAGAAATGAAGGCTGAACAGTCAGTGATGGTTATTCACATCACAGAAAGAACCATTAACCTCTGATATGCAGACTGTTTTCTCTCTCCATCCATGTCTAATTGTACTGTTAAGTACTGTTACACAGGTATGCTCACTTTACGTAAGTTACGCCCAAAAGACTCATTCTGTAAGACTGTTTTCATTTCTTGTGCAAGTGTTATGAAACTGTGAATTGCTTGATCTTTACTTGATGCTAGACAAGGGAACCTTCAAATTGGATTTCATTTGTTTTCAAAGCATCTGTAAAGACAAGAAGTACACAACAGTTACTTTATTTATCTGAAAATAATTTTAGGTCCTTGTCTTCAGTGAAGAGCTATTTGCTTAGCTCTTCTATTCTACTTTTTCTAGAGACAGAAAAAACATTTAAGATGAAGCAACATCTCTGGATTGCTAGGCTGAAAAAAAAAGAATAGAGAAGGGAAAAAGTCCACCTCAGAGAGCATGGTCTCCTAATTGAAATGCATATAGTGATCTTCGTTACTGATCTTTGGCAGGCGGTGGTCCACAGCACAGAGTACTACATAATTAATATGTTCTGCACCACTGGCAGTGCTGGCCTCTCCTCAAGATTTTCCTGAGCCAGTAACAACATCTCAGCTCAGGTCTAACCTTGGAAAGATAGGTGAAAGGGCCTACTTGGGAAACAGGCAAGTTCGGTAAGCAGCTTCTGCACAAATGAAAAATTTTCGTTTGAACAGATTGCTTCCAAGTTGTCTTTCACTCTTTCCTCCTTCTACTGAAATGACTTAGTTGAACTTTGGACTGCTTCTTAGGGTAGACAGTTGTATGAAACAAGAAAACGTACTTCATCCTACATATATGCTACAGCTTCTGACTTTATCTGTTCTAAGATAGCACAGGAAAATTACCTTATATGAGGCAGTTTATAAAGAGTTTAAGAGATCTAAATTCACCTTATGTGAGAGGCATGTTTCTGTTAGTCCCTCTTTGTCAAGAAAAGTGATCTGACTGGAAACCAATCTTAAGGGGTCTTCTTTGGTGATATTAATTTTCAATGTGATTAATTATCCATTTTGAATGACAATGCAAGTACTATGGCGAGCATGATGGAGTTGGCAAGGACTGCACCTTCCAGTAACTGAGACCTTAGTAGGCTTAGATCAGATAAGATATTTATGAAAATACGTACAGAAGCACAAAATCCACATAAATTAAACTAAGTGGAAGAACCATAACATACACCCAGAAAATAGCTGTCTTTCAAGTAATGTGCCAAAAATAACTTGACATATGTGCCAGGTTTAGCTGGAATAGAGCTAAATTTCTTCACAGTAGTTAGTATGGGACTGTGTTTTGGATTTGTGCTGAAAATGGTGTTGATAATGCAGAGATGTTTTGGTTACTGCTGAGCAGTGCTTACACAGAGCCAAGGCCTTTTCTGCTCCTCACCCCACCACCGAGTAAGCTGGGGGGGGGGCACAAGGAGTTGGAAGGGGTCACAGCTGGGACAGCTGACCCTGACTGACCAAAGGGACATTCCATGCCACATGACATCATGCTCAGCATATAAAGCTGGGGGAAGAAGAAGGAAGGGGGGGGTGTTCAGAGCGATGGCGTTTGTCTTCCCAAGTAACTGTTACGTGTGATGGAGCCCTGCTTTCCTGGAGATGGCTGAACACCTGCCTGCTGATGGGAAGCAGCGAATCAATGCCTTCTTTCATTTTGCTTGCACGCACGGCTTTGTTTTACCTATTAAACTGCCTTTATCTCAACCCACAAGTTTTCTGTTTTACTCTTCCGATTCTCTTCCCTATCTCACCGGCAGGGGGGAGTGAGCCAGTGGCTGTGTGGTGCTTAGTTGCTGGCTTGCGGTTAAACCACAACAACATGTTTCATACAGATTTGGGTTCAGAAGGACACTGTAATTTCAACTTTGACCAAAATCAATTTTTGACTTAAACTAATTTTTTGGTTCACTTTCATTTCATTTGAAATCAGTGCTGTCTAGACCAATCCACAACTTTCTATCAGAGACGTATCAGAACTTTCCTTTGCACACTGTTCCTCTCTCTCTCTCATCTTAAGCTCATCTACCTTTCACATTTTAAAACTTAAACATCAACATGAGTCATTATTGTGCATTCAATCCATTTTTTAAAATTCCCTTCATCAGGCAAAGTTAATAGTGTAAACACTGTGGAAGAGTAAGATTACATCCCAACTGATGCCTGTAAAAACATCGAAAATGCTTGCCTATGTTGTACAGGCACTTCTGCTTAAGAAAAAAAAAAAAAAAAAAAGAGACATTTCCATCTGAAAATCTTATATAAAAGACCATTCTCCTGAATGCTCTGCCAGCTATAGTTTTTACCTGCTCTGTTCAAGACCTGCAACAGTACAGGGCAGAAGTATGTATAAGCATAATAAAGCACTACATATTAATAGTAGTACCTGTACTTGCATAAATCTCAGCAGAAATAAACAATTATGTTTACTTTGTTAATTACGACGCTACTACAGACAGGACTCACATCACCTTCTTTTTCATGAACATGTTACTCCTTCTGATGGTTAAACTGCTGTAGGAAGCGATTGTTGAAAGTCTTATCAAGGCGACAATGGCCTCTGCTTTTCCGTGTAAATCAAACCCCAGAAATTTCTAAAGAAACACAATGTTTGTGATAGGTGAGAAAAAGTAAAGCCTGCCCCGGCAATTTATACTGTTTTTTTTTTTTAAGTGAGTCCTTCATAATGAAATCTCTGAACTAAGGAGGTGGAAAGACCTTTTCTTTTTTCTTTTTCTTAGTTTTATAGTCAAAAGACTTACAATGTGATATGTCCACAGCAGGAAAAAAAAGATAGAAAAAATGCTTCAACACTTTGCTAAACTCTCTTAAAGCTGCCAGGTGGCATTATAACTTATGGCTACTCAAATGATACCAAGAGGCCCACTTTCCATCATAATAAATTCACATACCCATCTATTTATAATATTTTTTTCAAATGGATAAAAAGTATTCATCACTAATACACTAATTGCTGTGCAATTAAATATTAGCACACACATTGTTCAATAACTACAAGCTTTTCCTCATGTCATTCACAGGCATAACTGTTCTACCCTTACTGGAAATGAGAGACTGGTTTTCTGCATCTCTCCTCACCTGATAACTGAAAAGAAAACTGCTCCTTCAGCATGCATTACTCTTTGCTCCTGAAACAAGCAGAGGCACCAGAGACAGACTGTGCTCCACTGCATGCTCAATACCTTCCACATATTGAACCAGACAGCAATTGCATGTATCCACTGCTCCGTTGTTCAAAGAAGAATAAGCATGTTCATTAAAACAGACAGATGTTTGCTTCATACCGATTATTTATCATTCAACAATGAAGTCTGACATCTTATTTCCTGAGTACCCTCTAAGCTATGTAGCTTGTAATGGAATTATCCATTCCCCAAGGTGCTTCTCTACCACACTCCTCAGTGTTACATCCCCATTCTTAACATGAATATCACACAGATGTATGATCCTCAGTTACAGTTGGCAAACAAAGTCACAGGAACACTACAGATAAAACTGGAGTACCTACTAACTTTGTCCAGAGACATACAAGATTCAAGTCCATCACTAAACTTCATATTTTAACACCTTGCTGCAAATTCAAAGGACAGCTATCACCACCTGTAAGGGGAAGAATGAACAACTACCACAAATATTTTGTGGCAGAGACAAGAATAAAAATCCAGTTCTCAAGAGCAGCCTTCAGTTACTTACTCACCACCTACATTAAATCCTTCCTTCTCATTCCCAAATTCCCTGCTTATTGAACACCCTCATACAAGTTACACAATACATAAACCAGGATTTATAATCTTATTTATCACAATACTGATTCAATCTAAACAGTGCCTAGTCTGCAACAAAGGCGGAATAGCTCAAGGACTCTTCCAGAAGAGAAAGGGGCGGGGGTGAAGAGAGAAACCAAATGTGATAATGTAATAAAGGTTGTATAATATGCATTTATACAAGGACAAAAAGGGACAATTGGGATTGTACGGACAGCTTTAAGCTTGGCATTTCCTAACTTTTCTCAACTTTGTAACCATGATATTGTATTGATATAGGAAGCTACACAAATTTTGCATGCAACATTTACATGAAATGGAAATATTTCATTATATGTAATAAAATGGACTTCCACGCTGAGAGAGCTGGCTGATGACATTACAAGACCACTCTACATAATTTTCTATTGGAGATGGGGAGAGGTTCCTGATGAAAATGGAAGTGTCTCAAATCATCTTCAAGAACGGCAAGGAAGGGGATCCAGAAACTACGGAAACTACAAGTTGGTCAGCCTAACCCTGACCCCAGAAAGACTATGCAGCAAATCCTTCTGGAAGCAATGTCCCGACACATGAATGATAAGGTGACTGTGAGCAGTCATCTTGGATTTACCAAAAATGTGTTACGCCTGACCAACATGATAGCCTTCTACTGAGAAGTGACTGGCTGTGTAGCCAAGGAAGTGACTGGCTATGTAGCCAAGGGGAGACCAGGGGATTTTCTTTACTTTCATGTTAGTCAGGCTTTTGACACAGTCTCTCATAGTATCCTTGCAGTGAAATTGCAGAGATGTGGTTTGGATAGGTGGATTATAGGTTGACTAAAGACTGGCTAGACTACTGGGTTCTAAATGTTGTGATCACCAGTATTAAGACCAAGTGGCAGCTGGTCACTGACGTATCTCAGGATTGATACCAATGTCAATATTCTTAATGTCCTCATTAATCACTTATCCCCACTTAATGACTTAATCATTGTATCAAAGTACCAAATTTGTGGACAATACCAAACTGGGGAAGTGGTCAGTGGTAGGATGTCCACTTCACAAGTGGGAAAGGCAAGCCAACACCTATCTCAGGAACCTCAATTAAAGCAACATCCTACATCTGAAAACAGAATAAACTCCTACAACAGCACAGGCAGAGGGCTGATTGAATAGAAAGCAGATTTGCAGAAAATGACCTAAGGTCCTTTTTGAAACTTTCTGACAAGTTGAAAATGAGTCAGCAGTGGATCTTTTTGTAACAGTGAAAACTGCATGCTGTGCTATATTAGCAAGAGTGTACCTATCAGGTCAAGTGAAATTGTTACTCTCCTCTATTCGGCTCTGGAGAATGACTGTCTAATTTGGGGCTCAATACAAAACACTAACGTACTGGAGAACATCTAGTGAAATGCCACCAAGATGATTAAAGCTGTATTTTTCAGTCTCAAGCAGAGAAGGCTACGGCAGGATCAAGAAGCTGTCTTCAGCTACCTAATAAAGATCATAGAAAAGACAAAGCTGGATTTTTCTTGAAGGTACACAGCAAAAGTATGAGGGGCAGTGGACATGAGTTACAGCAAAGAAAATTCAAATGTAACATTAGGAAAACTTTCACAGTGAAAGTCAACACTTAAGAACGGCCCAGAAAGGGTAGAATTTCCATCCTTACAAATATTGAAAATGGTACTGGACGTGAGCCTGAGCAACTGAATCTAACTTTGCTGGTTGGCCCTGCTTTGAGCTGGGGTTTGAATCAGATAATCTCCGGAACTCCCACTGAGCCTAAATTCCTCTGTGATTCTACCATTGCAGGCAGCCAGTTTAGGTACCCAAACCAGGATGGAACAGCCCCCAGTACAGATTAACCTGCTGAGAAGGTGTCCAAATAAACAATTTTTCCCCTCTTGTTAAAGTGTTCCTTGGTGCACATTCCTATTTTGGGTGAAAAAGGACTCTACAAATACAAAACAAATTAAAAATACATGCAAGTAGCATGAAAGATTGTTTAAAAGAAATGCAGGTTTTCAGCACAGTCAAAAGTAGTTTTCAGGTAAGGTTCTCCAAAGAGAAAGACTAATTCCAAATCACTGTCATTTTAAGGACTACTTCTCTAAACAACATCAGCTGCAGTGCACAATGGTTTTGTTATCAAAAAAGCCCAGAGCTAAACTCTTAACAGCTTGACTTAAAAGCCTGTCATGTAGATTGTCTTTTCTGCTCTTAGCAAGATCACTATTAACCAGTTAGCAAAGATTAATTAAGAATATCAAACATGATTGTTTTCTAAAGGGTCACCTAGAATGTCCTCAGTCCTCATGCTATTTCACATTATTTCATTTTCACCCAAATGTATTGAGACTACTAATTATGCCATGGTTTTCCTAAGTGCTTCATTTGAAACAGACCTACGGCATCTAAAAACTCAAAGCTGTACTTGCTCCATTTCTAAAAGCAAGTAGCAAAGAAAGCCGCTACTACGGCAGAAACACAGATTAAAGTGTTCTTAGTCTGTGACTTGGTATTTTCTGTTGTAAGTCCTGTCAAATGTGCTACAAGACCATGGACACAAGGTAAACCTGACATCTTGAAAATATTACAGATTATGCTATACTTAGAAGGTAAAAAACCTGTAGACAGAACATTAAAGACTCAAAAATATGAAGGCAAGTGAGGAAATTTTTGTAACAGCTTCCAATTGTTGCAAATAGTAATTATGTTCAGTGAAAACTGGATGAGGACCTGTATTAGTAGACCAATGTAAAAGCTAAACTGATTCTGGAACAGTAAATTTTTTATTCCAGAAAAGAATCAATGACCTCAACAATTTACAACCCCAGAAAGCAAATACAGATAAAAGGAATAAGCAGCATTTTTGGGAACTGCAGGAGAGAACTGTTTAGTACAAAAGGCAGAGGAAGTCAGTGCTCAATAAATGATTTGTTTGTTTTATAATAATGGTGCACTCAGTGCTGGCAAAAATCCCTTTTTTTTTCATGCTTAACACATTTTATTTAAACCTACAGTTGCTAAATATTACTGAATTGCTAGCACAGAAATTCATTACTTCACAAACTGATCTATTTTTTAAATTAATGGACAAGTACTTAGCCAGGGTGAATGCATTAAATTTTCTGACCTAAAAGATAAGTGTAATATAGTAGAATAAATAAATAAGACCAAAAGATGTCACTATACAGTAAAATTACATCAAAAGCTACTACAGTATTTAGGAACTCTGCTACATCAACAGGTTCTCTTGCCCCATGAGTGAGATGGTGAGTATAGAAAGTACATGACGCTGCTCTTCTCCACTGGGGATGCTCCCTTCCCAGATAACTGTAGTAGCAAGGCTGAGCTGCTATATTTCAAGTCAATGGTTCCTGGAAGGAGGGGCATTTTTGTGTGAGAATATATAATGACAAGGTTTATATGATCTACTAGTTTTGGCTGTGCTCCACACTGCAGGGCAGTTAGTGTCTTTCACACATATCCAGAGCCACTAAAGAGATCAGACTGGCCAGGATATCACAGCAAGAAGGGCAAAATTAAGAGACCCATGAAAGGTCTAAGAATTCAAATGTCTCAATAGTGTCAAAGTATTGGGTTATTGCAATAATGCCTTTTTGGTACTAGTAACCTGCAAGACTGAAAAACTACTGCCTATCACAGCAAAAAGGACTAGGTGAGAACAGGACAACCAGCTGAAGGAAGAAAAGATAGTGGGTCAAGAATATAAAAAGCTTCTTTATCTGTCATGTTGGTTTCCCTGTCACAGCATTTTCATCTACATTTTTATTACTGAAAGTTTGCTAAAATAAATTAAGCAAAATTGCATTGGAGGTGGACATTACATACTACAGAGGACTGGAAAAACTGTCAGCTAAAAACCAGAGAAGGCTATTTAAGTCCAGCAGCCAGTGTCAGAAATTAGACCAATTAAACTGATTCTAGTGATTTTTCTTTGCAAAAATAAGAATTTCTTTATTTCTAGTCATAAAAACTAAAGCATTTCCTATTCTGTAATGTATTAAAATTCAAACTTTGAAAGTGGCAGTGGATGTGCTTTTACAGCTGGACGGAGACAAAAAAAAAAATCAGTGTACTTTCAAAACGAAGAAGTTTAAATTTCTTTTGCAGCAGTTACTAAATATTCGTCTGTAAGAATACTAGATAAAGTTCAGCTATCTTGTGAAGTTTTACTGTGGAAAATCTGGAAATTAGGTCTAGGCATTTAAATGTAAATACAGGATTTCAGTCCAGATTTAACTGAAGGTTTTAATACATTCTTAATTACCAATTTGCTACCAATGGTCCTGTGATACCATCAACCTTTTTAAGGTTCAGAACTCATAAACATTTATTAAATTCTTTTCACAAGATCACCCCAAGGAGGTTTAAAAACATATTAGCATACAAGTACAACAACAAGGGCAAAACCATGTCACAGAACTATTAAAAACACAGCAAATATGGACAGTTAAGCTTATTAACTCTTAAAGATTGCAAATAAATGTGCATAAATTCACAGTACATTACATACAATATAATGTATACAACCCTGCTACATCCGCATTGAACAGAAAGAATACAACAGGAAAGCTGACAAGTCCTTTTCTCTAAATTCACGTAGTCCTCATTTTCTCCTGTACAATATGCATGCATTTTTCTAAATAAATGGGTTATGAAAAATTCAGTACATCTCTGATGGTTGAAGACAAATTAAAATATTGGCAATATTTTGAAAGCTGAAAGCCCACCAATTATGCTCTCCATAAATAAATATTTTACTCATTTATTTCCTTTGTTCAGTGATTTTTATAGAATATGCCTCCTTTTTACTATGCATTTACAGATATTACAGCTACAGAAATATTTAATTAATCCTATCTTTGTACTTTACAGATTGAAGAAACAATGTTGAAAATTGTGGTCTGGTAAAACTATGTATTTTTAACCTCAATTTTATGTTAGCATTTACTACAGCATATTTTTAGATTTGAATCCATCTTTAGTAATTGTACTCAGTTGCATACTGCCACTCAAACCGAAAATTTAACAGCACCTTTATCATACACAGTACATTTTTTTCTGAATGTGTCAAGATTCAATAAATGCTACACTTAAAAAGGAATGGTCTTCCTCGAACTGTCAAAATACAGAAGGTATTCCTGAAAATCTTTGACTAACTCACATCTCTGCAATAATATTTACATATCTGATGTTCAATACCCTTTTTTTAACACCTAAGGTAAGTTTTGAAGAGAAGTAAGTTCAACAGGCACCTTACCTCAACCTGTACTGCCGATATCTAGTGGGTTAAGCATAAACATAATACACCATATGTGGAAGAATATATGTCAGTTTAAAAAGAGGCATAAGTTAAAATTGTCAGGAAACCTAAAATCTACAGCCAGAGGTAAAGCTAAAAAAACCCTGCTTACTAAAAGGTAATTCTGAAAGAGTTACATGCAAAGTATTTATTACCAAGTTTGATGGTAGTCATCACACGTACTGCATTTAGTAGAGCAATCTAGAAATTTAAGCTTTGTAATGACACCATGACATTTTCAGTTTTATGCAAATTAATTTCAACTTTGTTACCTTATTTACTTCCATGATTTCCCTTCTCTCTTCAGTAGCAAAACGAAGCTGACTCGCAGCACCACGATCGTCGTGCTTGGAGCCATCTTCTTCAACATATGGAATAAGTTGCTGTGAAGACAAAAAACATTAGCTTAAAGATAAAAAAAAGAAAAAAAAGAAAAAAAAGAAAAAAAGAAAAAAAAAGAAAAAAAAAGGAAGGAAAAAAAGAAACCAAAACCAGGACATACACAAGGTACTGCCATTTTCTCTGTAGGTTCAAACTTCGCAAGAGTAAGTGGAGATGAGCTTAATTCATCACCTCAAACCCAAAGGCCTTGGAATGACCTCAGTCGGTTCTCTAGGAAAACAATGTGCTTCAAAAAGACACAGTCCCACATATTACCGTGCCTAGACCTAAGCAATTACACAGCTGCAGGCAGAACCCAGTATTTACATTTTCAGATGTTTACCACAGATAATTCTTGTATTCTTCAACTCTGCAGTTCGTGATTTTAAAATTTACTGTTCCACACTATGAAATACCACAAACATGAAGTTATTATTATAAAGTATTTCAGTGATATACTAAACATAATTATGACTGGCTTTACACAGCTACTTGGTTAATAACCTAATTATAACTGCTATTTTAGTGGGCCTCTGTTTGGCTATTCTTAAGACGAGGCCTACAGTTACCTAATAGCAGCTTTTCTGTTAGAATTTCCCACTGTGATCTCCTCAAGCATGTAGTGTACTATCTTTATTGTAAGGTTGGTTCTACAAAGCCAAAAATCTTTGATAAAGAATTTCTAAATGAATATTAATGTACGTTCCCTTCCTATAAAAATTGAATCAGTAAATATACTAGATACAAAACAAATACATGCTTCTGTCAGAACACTCCCAAGCTACTAACATCTTATTAAAAATATATAAAAACATTTATATCAATAATAATAGACTAAGGAATATTAGTGGGTACTGACTTCTTTTGAGTGTGTAGAAAAAGAGATTTGTTGGTATTCTTTCAAGATATGGTTAGAATGTCAGTCATTAAATAATATGATTGAGACTATTACTGAAAACCTGAAATAAGAATTTAAGAAAACTGATCCAAGAGGAATGGTGTGCCACTCTCATTCACCCTAACCAATAAAACACGAGGATGCAGGCATTCTATTAACTTCAGAACAGAACACACTAAGTAGATAAGAATAACTCCAACTATTGATACAAAATTCTGCTGTGCATAATGTATCAATGAGACACTGCGTAAAAAAAAAGCTTAAAGTGGCTACCCATTTTCTCTATGGTGATTCTTTTTCATCCTGGTAACAGGAAAAAACTGTGAAAAGACCAAGCCCGCTCATCCCAACCATATGTGAAAACAAGACACATCAAAAGCTTTTAAAGGGGACACAAGCATTCAGCTATTGCACACAAGTCAACAAACCATGAAAAAAGTGTTATTTTTTTAAATGGGCAAGTTATCTTACTCCCTTGCTTGCTCTAAGGTTTCCAAATAACTTTCTCTGAAACACACGGCAGTGACCATTGACAGAAGTAGATTAGTAGCCTCGAATGGACTGTACAGAATGGACTTCATCTCTTTATTCCTATTCAGTGAATAGACTCAAATACAAAATATAATGCTTAAATGATTAAAACTCAATGGACAATCAGAAGTCCATTAATAGAGTTGCCTCAGAATCCAGAGGTCAGTAATTAGAGAACTTCACAGTTCTAGTTAACATAGAGCAGTAGTAACTCAAATCATAACAGAACACAGGCTTTAAGAGTATTACTAGGAATTAGAAACCATTTAACTTATGAAGGGGGGAAATAAAATTTGGATTTTACTAGGAATGGTATTTTTATTAGGAAAAACTGGCCAGTCCTCCTTCCTGGAAGTCTTACCCTGTTAACTTTTCCATCACCACTGCGCATTCAGATTTGGTTCATACTGGCTCGGTGGGTTAAGAGTAGCTGAGAAAAGGAACTGTGGAGGCGCAGACTGATGGGCAGAGCAAGAGAACAATGCTTATTACTCAGGCAGCCAGTCTGGCAGGTGAGAGCTTAAAGCACGCTTCTTCCCACTGTAACATCTTCTTTAAAAAGCAACTTGCGCTGACCCTTTTTTTCCTAGGTGAAACAAATTGGTGGATGTACCAAGAAGAATGAGGAAAAAAGCTAAAATTTTAAATGAAGTTTGATTTAAAAATTGGACCCCTCCAAATTGGTAAGAATTGCTGATGTTTATGTGGAAGTTTCCCAGCCTTTCAACCACCTCCAAATAATAGCCAGAATTCAGTCCACTGAATAATTCCAGTCTCATTTAAAACTTGTTATGAGTCTCCTGCAACTTAGGAGAATGGATGATATGCTAAGCAGAGAGTGGTTATTGTGATTTGTAATTTATATATGAATAAAGATACTTACTTCTATGGGAACAGGATCAAGCCCAGCACAGTTTTCATTGCATTTGTCATAGACTAATCTCAGTTTTCTGAAGAGTATTGATAGCTGACGGAGATGTTCCTGCAGCTTTCCCAGTCTGTCTTGATATGTTCCAGTATGATAAGTAACACCATTCGGTAACTTAGAGAGCCAGAACCCCCAAATGATAAAAATATTATGTTAAAGTTTCTGTCACACAAAATAAATACACTAAAACAAATCACAGAGGACTTTTTACATTTTAAAATATGACAATCGCACTATCCCTACAGAAATCACTGAAATTTCTATTTTCTTTAGCAGCAAAATTCTGTATTTTATCTGCTCATCTGATGTGCCAAATCACTGCTCCTGAACAGCTTCATGTATTCTACACTTTGATCGTTGTCAATCCCTCTGTAACTTTTCAGTGAATGCCTTCAAAATGCTTGAGCATGACACTGTTGTTATCCGAGTATTACACTTTGAGAGTTTGTGTCTCAACCCCCAGGTCACAATTCAGAGACACAATCAAAGTGAATTTATAGTCAGTAAAATCTAACTACATATACCTATACCTAAGATAACTACAGAACGAAACTGCCGGAGTCGTGAAAATACGGAGGGAATGGGAGTGACTATTTATCTTCTGCTGTCAACAGAGAAACACAACAAAAGTTTGTATGTTTTCTCATAAGTACCCATGCATAAGGATTATGTCCACTTTAATAACAAAAAGAAATGTCGAAAAGTTCTAGGTGGGAAATGTTACAGAAAAAGATCAATGAAAATTCCTCTAAATTACTTCCTAGATGTTAAGAAAAACAGAGAAACATAACTGGCATATAAACAGACTTCACTATTAATAAGGGAAAACACAGATATCTAATGTGTTTAGAGTATACTCATAGTGGGGGAAATAACAATTTAGCATTTCTGAATGTTCTCCATCTTCACTTAATGCACAGGAGTAAGCAAATACATTAAGAGTAGTATTCACTTCTCTGATTAATCCCCCTTTTCAAAGCAGTTTGAATGAGTTATGTATTTAAATGTCCTAAGCTACCTCCTGTGCCTACATATAACAGTTGGTGGTAAAAACATGGGAAGTTGAGGACCATAACAAGAAAAAGTTATTTCTCACCTGCATGTTCCTCAGTAACTGGAAGATTTCCATGGTTCGAAATACAATGTCCTGCACAGTCTCTTGGCCAATTCGACAGAGAGAAGCTGTATTTACCTCCCTAGCTGCTTGAGCCTGCGTCCCTGAGAAAGCACCAGGCGGCATGCCTGCCCCAGCGAGAGGGGGAGTTGACATCTCCTGACGTTACCCAGTCCCACTGAGGCAAGCTGCACGAAGACGTTAAGACGGAATGATTAAGTACTTTTTTGAGTCTACCATAATAAACTTCTGTATGGTGACTATACCATTCCTCTTCCCCATATGTGTTCCTATCCCAGATAAAACCGTTCAACTGATAAAAGGCGGCTCAGTGCAGTACCCTTTGGCTTGGATACCGCTCCCTTAACCCCTACAGCTTTGCTAGGCGGTGGAACCAGGGGCGCTCCTCACACACCTCCCCTCAGAGCGGTCACCAGGAGGGCCCCTGCCCCGGCTCGTCGCAAGGGGACACGGCAGAGCCTTTTGCCCAGCTCCAACACGCTCAATCGCGGCCCTACTCCCGGGCTCCGCGACCGGCACCTGCCCAACCGCTCCTCCCTCCGCTCCAGGGAACGGCCCAAGGCACCGCTTACCAGCCCCGCAACACCGGGAGAGTCACACCTCCCCCCTGCGCTCCCGCCTAGGTCCCGGCCCCTCTCCCGGACGAGCAGGCCCACCGGTGCCTCCCCGGCTAGCACGGCCGCCCGAGGAGCAGCGCCGAGTTGCCGGATCGGGCCGCCACATCTCTCCGCTCCCCCCTGCCACCAGACGGCAGCGGGGCAGCCCCGAGCTCCGTGAGGACGCCTGGTTGGTAACGGGAGCGCCGCGCTGCCGCCATGGGACTCAGCAAGGCCACTCCCCGCCCTCCCGCGCCTGTCCGCCCGCCCCAGGTCTCCTTTACCCCGGGCGGCGGCCGATAACTCACGGGGGAACCGGGGCGCCGCGTTGCCCTGGAAACGCGCAGACGGAAGCACTCGGCGGCGCCCAGAGACGCGGGCGACCCGAAGCGGAAGTGACGCCACAGTAGGCGCCGGGGCGGGGCGAGGGGGGGTGGGGACACGGCCCCGAGGGAAGCGTCGGTCGCGGCCCTGCCCGGCGCGGGGCGCGGAGGGCGGAAGCTGCCGTTCCTCGGTGCGGGGTGTCTGTCATGCCGACTCCTCCCGGAAAACCCGCCTCGGCCTGCAGCCCTCGCAGGCCTGGTGCCGTCCCCGTCCGCCGCGCCTGGGCCCCCCATTGGCGGCCTTACTCGGGAGCCGGGCCGTTTTTCTGGCTCGCTGAATCGCGTGAGGGTTTACGGGCAGGTCAGCATCTAGAGGTGTGAGCCCCGAGCCCTGCAGTGTGGCTCCGTGAGGCTGAGTTAGGTCAAAGCCTTAGCACGTTCACACAAGTCACACTACCCCCGTAATGGAGGTGAGGATTTGGACGCACCGGTTTTGTCAGATCGTGCTGATAAATTGCTGAGTATCTCTTTTGCAAGGTAGGTGTGTATATGTGGGTATACACATGCACACCTGTATTAATTTTACAGCTTTGTAGGTGTACTACTTCTTCCATAGATACATTTTTGCTAGTATAGAAAAGCCTTGCGTTTTGGCCTTCCTGTATCACAGTATTCGTATGTGTATAAAACACTTCACATGTTGGCTACCCAGAGTGCTTGTAGTACACTAATACAATTGAATTGGCACAATTTCAAAGTACAGATGAGGCCTCCTGTGTGAGGAAGAAGAAACACCCTCAAAAAGAAACCAGGCAGGGTCTGTGAGGGTTGATAGATATGAATTATCTGCCCTATAGTTAAGTGCTTACTGTCTGTCTGTATAATGAAAAATTTCTTCATAGGCAAAAATCAATAAACACTAAAGTTTCTCTTTTTCCACTTGCTGTCATACCTAGGACTCTGCATCTGAGTGATTTTGACAGCAAATACCTGAAAATGCAGAAGAGGACATCTATATAACTGCAGCTTCTTAGGAATTCTTAGGAAGTATGGTCTTAAAGTAGTTGTGCTATATTAAAATTGATGTTACAAATGATGTTTTGTATGGAATGCATTGCATTTGTAATGCTATAAAAATAAATCAGAAGCTTGACGCATGGTATACAGCCCTTGTTAAAGCAAGAAGGAAGCAGTCAAGGAACATTCAGGGACAGAACCTTACAAACTTGCTGTCAGAGGCATTTTGCTGCAGAAAATATTTTTTTACCTCAGAAACAGATTAATGAGGGGAAACACCACCCCCGTCCCTAAACTTAAGCTTTTTGCTGCCTGGCCAAATTCTTTCTAGGATGCTGCTGTAGCCAAGGCCCAATGTAAATAATTACATTTTAACAAAGATCTTAGCACAAAAGATACAAAAGTGGTTTCTTAAACAGATAGAAAAAAAATGTTTACAAAAATAAGAGGGGCATATTTTCAGACAGCAAAGGAACATCCCATGGTGTCTAGCTAGACAATGCTTGGGAAGAGCAGCCCCCAGAGAATTTCTGAGGGCTTGTTTGAAGGCCTGCATCTCAGTTCACTGTACATTAAGGAAATGATGCAAGAGCTGTTCAAGAGTTGAGCACAAAGGATAATGTTTTCCTCTTCTGATTGCATGTCCAAGAGCTCTGTTCACACTGCTTAACTTGCTGCCCCAAATCCAATGGCATGAAAGTAATGAGCGATTCAGACCACCTACTATTCAGGGCTGCCAGACACAAACTCCCTCTGCAGTCATATCCTGAAGTATATGATTGCCACATACAGTAGGCAGTTGAAATACAGAACCAAGTCTGCATGCGAAGGGTGCTGAAGAACGTTGCTAGGAGGCCTAATGTTCTTCATTGCCAATCTGTGGAACCATCTAAATGTGATTTTTCACTCCTAGACAAAGGAATCTCTTCCTTTTAGATAAGGGATGTTTTCTTGGTTGAATGAGAAAAAGATGAATATATATTTTGCTTTTTAAAAGCAATCAATTAAGCAGCCATTGTCAGACTTCAGTTTGGGCCAAGTGCTTTCATCTGGAAGGTGTCCAAATCAGAGTTCATCTTTCACATCCATTCCAATTTCTGTGACATCAGTTGAACCAGTGTCTTAGGATGCTGCAGCCTTTGTTGTTGGGCTGTAGAGAAGCTACAAAAAACTAATGAAGAGCGTATATCTACACGTAATATTCTAGTCCAATCAACTTTAACTCAGATTTGAAATTAGGACTCTTTAAAGAGTAACTACTTCAGTGATTGTTATTTTCACAATAATAATGGCTTATGATTTTTTTATATTTTAAGAGGCTCTCACTTACATACCCCAAGCAACTCCGAAGATGGTATGGCTGTGCTCTATCAGGAAAGCAAAAATCCTCAGAAGTGAGGCAAAAGGATAATTGTTGCTTTTGTTTAAACAATTTTCTGTAAATAGGTCGATATGCCTGCAAGGCAATATGAATCATTGTATTTAAAAATAAACAGAACTGGTGGGATTCCTGGATCATCTTCTTGTTTTCCTTGAGTAAAGAAGAGCATACTTCCTCCCAAGTCTCTTCATGCTATTCCTTAGGAGTAGTGCTTTGATACTGCTCTGAGGGTGACAGATGGGCCTAAGGGAAATGTGTTAACCGGGAAAGGACTTTCATTTTCAGTCCTGTCCCATTCAATGTTTATGTGTGGATTCAAGGAGAATTAATGGGACTTTGTGGAGCCTTTGCCAGCAATAAACAGACAAGGCACAGTTTTACAGTTACCAAGCTATGATAGATAACAGCATGGCACATAACTTCTTTAGTATGTGGCCAACACAGACAGTTAAGCTGGGTGGAGTTTAATTCAGTGGAGGTTACATGTATAGGCCAGAGGAAACAGTTAAGGACTGTGATTAGGTGAGGTGGATTGTAGGTGTCTTGGTTTCAGCTGGGATAGAACTAAGTGTCTTCCTAGTAGCTGATACGGTGCTGTGTTTTGAGTTCAGTATGAGAAGAATGTTGATAACACTCTGATGTTTTCAGTTGCTGCTAAGTAATG
>JANZLQ010000029.1:38229695-38249395 GCA_026212715.1 Elanus axillaris | reverse complement strand
GGCATACGGGGAGCGGCGAGGGGGGGTGGGGGGTGGAAATCTCATCGCTGTCAAGAAGTCCAAAGCCTCGGAGTTTAATTTCTTCTTTTCCAGTAGCAGCAGCTACCCCTTCCGCAAGACCCAGGCTATGAAAGGCTTTTCAGAGCTAAACGTTTTCCTAACTAATCTGAAGTTGGTACGAGGCAGAGACGTGCAAGCCTTGAAACAAAGAAAATCTCCAGGTATAATCTCTACCTCCCACTCTCTAATGTCAAGATCTTATTTTAAACAAAGCTGACCTGACACCAATTAAGCAAGCAAACAGCTGAGGAAAATAAGAATTGTTCTGAACTTGGTAATCTCTCTCAAGTAGAGCAGAAAACTTCTAAGAGGTTTGATTTGGCCTGGAAAATTACAGAACATCCATGTTTTCCAGCTTCACCTGGCGGGTCATGGGTAAGTCAGGCTTAATACCTGGTATTCAGGTTCCAGTTCCAGTTTCCAAAAGAGAATAAATTACTGTTGCTATTGACAACACTCCAACAGGGGAATAATAAACACAACTAGAAGTGGCCAGTAACCTCTGTCAGAAAATGCTGATATGAGGAAATAAAAATGCTAATTAGATGTATTGGTTGCTCAAATTTTTAATGAAAAAATATTGAAACATGTTCTGGCAGAGGCAAAATATTTTATATCAAACTCATCAAAATGCTTATTTTATATATGGCTATATATTAGAAAAGGTTAAGAAAAAGGAGAGAAGACTACTTCAGCGATATTGAAATAACTGACTGAAAAATCTTCTTAGTAATTTTCTCTCTGTATTTCTAAAACTTGCATGGCTGTACTGGCATTTCCTTGCAGTGAGAGCAAGAGATGTATTCCAAGTTTTTTAATATTTTCATCTATCTATGGAAAATCCAGATTCTATATGGCAGAAAACTGGGGAAGCGGGAATGGTAATTACTGAAGTTAACATGGAGAACTGGGAATAGAATTGCATAAAGCAGAAAGACAGAAGGGAAAAGCACAAGAAATTAAAATGCTGGGTCGGAGAGATAAATAATTAAACTAGCCAAGGAGGGAAGAAGGCACAAGACCATCTTTAAAAGGCCATGGACATCACTATTGTATTATGTAGTAACTCAAATCTGTTCATGCATTACAGTATATGAATTTTACATTAGATTTACCCAAGTACGCCTTTTTTTTTCTTTTTTTTTTTAACATTCATCCCACACAGCAGCAATCAATTGCATTTTTGCTACGTGTATGTATTTTTGCTGGATGTATGGAACAACAGGCTGGGAAGGGAGGTGGGCCTTAAAGATGTCATATGCAGCTATTCATGTATGTACACATATCCCCAAGAAACTGCACAATACCCCTTGCCTTAGCACTGACTGACCATCTAGAGCATCCCTGACATGGTGAGGTTAGCATACAAAAATCTAGGGAACAGCAGGCTTTTAGTCATGGGCAAGAAAATACCAGTTTAGCTGCAACAGGAGAATTACCTGGAACATCAGCTTAAAGTTGATGTGCCAGATCATTGTGGCTGCTGTGCTTGCCATTTACTTTAGAAACTGTGAAGAATGAGCAACAGCTAGACATGGCTTCATAGAAGAAACTGATGTTGCTCATCCTGCTGTCAGCAATTAAAGAAGATTCATTAGTAGCTACTGCCATAGAAAGTGATTTTTGTTATGAAGTGTGCAGAGATGCACCTGTGTGAAGGGGGTTCCATGAAGATCAGTGGAATTAGTGGATAATTGATTGGCTTTGGGTAAGATAGATTTTGTCATGTATTGAAACAACTTGTGACATTTTAGAAGTATCAGAAAGTAAATTGTTAGTAAATTGAAGATAAAATTATAAAGTAACCCATGAGTTTAAGATGTTTGACAAAGGATAATCCATTGCTGTCATCTGGAACAGCACTGATTATTCAGATTGTCTGACTTGAGACAGGTGCAGTAGGTAACAAGCTGGTCTCTCTAGCTCCTTCACCCATATAGAATCATAGAATATCTCAAGTTAAAAGGGACCCATATGTATCATCAAGTCCAACTCCCTGCTCCTTGCAGGACACCTAAAACTAAACCATATAACTAAGAGTATTGCCCAGACACTCCTTGAACTCTGACAGGCTTAGTGCCATGACCAATTCCCTGGGGAGCCTGTTCCAGTGACTGACCACCCTCCAAGTGAAGAACTTTTCCTAATGTCCAATCTGAACTTGCCCTGATGCAGCTTCATTCCATTTCCTTGTGTCCTATCGTTGGTCAGCGGGGAGGAGATCAGCACCTCCCTCTCGTCTGCCCCCCTTGAGGAAGTTGTAGACTGCGATTGCAGGCACCCCTCTGCCTTTTCTTCTCCAAGATGAACAAACCAAATTACCTCAGCCCCTTCTTATAAGTCTTGCCCTCAAGGCCTTCCACCATCTTGGTTGCCCTCCTGTGGACACACTCTAATAGTCTGATGTCCTTATATTGAGGTGCCCAAAACTTCACACAGCATTCGAGGTGGGGCTGCACCAGTGCATTGTAGAGTGGGACAGTGTAGAGTGGGACAGTCACCTCCCTCGACCAGCTAGCTACGCTGTGCTTGACGCACCCCTGGACACAGTTTGCCCTTTTGGTTGCCAGGGCACACAGTTGACTCATATTCAACTTGCCATCAACCGACCCCACCCCGATCTCTTTTCATGGGGCTGCTTACTGGCCCCTTGTGCCCCAATTTGTATGTATAACCAGGATTATGCCATCCCAGGTGGAGAATCTGGCACTTGCTCTTGTTAAATTTCATACGGTTGGTGACTGCCCAGCTCTCTAGTCTATCCAGATCTCTCTGTAAGGCCTCTCTACCCTCAAGGGAGTCCACAGCTCCTCCTAGTTCAGTATCATCGGCAAACTTACTCAATGTACATTCGATTCCCATGTCCAGATCACTTTTAAAAATATTAAAGAGCACTGGCCCTAAAATTGAGCTCTGGGGAACCCCACTGATGACTGGCCACCAGCCAGATGTAGTCCCGTTTACTATAACCCTTTCAGCCCAACCCACCATCCAATTGCTCACCCAATGTATTATGGACTTGTCTAGCTGTGTAATGAACAGTTTATCCAGAAGGGTACTGTGAGAGATAGTAACAAAAGCTTTGCTAAAATCCCAAAACCTCACATCTACAGGCTTGCCTTGGTCAACTAGATGGGTGACCTTGTCATAGAAGGAAATTAAGCTAGTCAAGCAGGACTTTCCCCTCGTGAACCCATGCTGGCTATGACCAATGACTGTGTTGTCTCTCAAGTGTTTTTCAACAGCTCCCAGAACAACCTTCTCCATAATTTTACCAGGCACTGAAGTGAGACTGACAAGCCTGTAATTACCAGGGTCTTCCTTTTTAACCTTCTTGAAAATTGGGACAACATTTGCTATCTTCCAGTCAACTGAGACCTCTCCAGACTCCCAAGACCATTGAAAAATAATGGAAAGAGGGCCCGTGATAACATCAACCTACTATTTCAGTAGATTCTGGGATGAATCCCATTGGGCCCCTTAGTCTTATGTGCATCCAGCTGGAGCAGCAAATCTTGAACAAGTTCAGAGTCAGCTGGGAGTTTATCATCCCCCCCAGTCATTGTCTCCCAGCACAGGCCTCTGAGGGTCCCAGGGCCTATCATCAGTGTGAAGACCAAGGTGAAGAAGGCATTAATATCATTTGGGAAGGTCTTAAGACTCAGATCATCTTGAGTTGTTTGCTTAAGTCTGCTTTGTCTTACCTATATTAACTATCTAAAAGATAGGTAGCTACTCTATGCTACTCATCCAGCTTTCCTCTGTAGTGAAAGAGGCATTTGAAGAGGCAAATCAGAGCATCTGTGGTGGGTTTCTGCTGAATCCCTCAGGAGAAGCCCATCTCTGTTAGCTACATGAGAACACTGGAAACTAATCTTCCAGTTGCCATTGGCACCTCCAATTAGGCAGTAAGAACTCTCACCTGTGCTTTTATGACGTTATTTCTATGACAGAAACCATTAGGCAACAATTTTAAAATTTTATATGCAAATGGCTGGGACACGTCAGATGGGAACTCTCAGGGATATCCAGCCCAACTGCCCTCCAAACCATAACTACTTCAAAGCCCCTCCATTGAGCACCCATGTGTGAACTCATCTCTGGAAATCCCCTGGAACTAATGATGCCATCTCAGATCCACTTGTTTCTCCAGCCTCCAAGATTTGCCACTTCCCTAAGTTAACCTCCTGCTAAAATGCCAAGCTCACAGTGTATCTCCCAAATTTATCCCTTCTTTCCATTGAAAACCCTATCCTAGCTGCTGATCCTTAGTCGTCTCTTACTTCTAAAGTATTTTCTGTGGTATCTCATTACCGAAGCCTTGTCCCATGCAAAGGTGCCTTGCCCAAGGACTGTAATATAGAGGACTCTGCTTAATTATCAACTGGCTTCTCTTCCCCTGTAGCCTCAATCTCTGCTTCTTCATTTTAATGCCTATGGCAAAGCCAGAGATGAGATGAAAAAAAAAGGTCTCTTCACAGGTCAGGGTGTGTTTACAGTTGAACTCTTCCTTACACACTACCACTCTAAGTGCACCCAAGGATAGAGGGAATGAAGCACGCTCAGCCCTGTGTACCTTCCTTCCTCAGTTCTTGCTGCATCATGCCATTGTTGGCAATGTCACTACTTACTCTAGTTCTGAAGATGAACATTAAAGCGCTTTACTTGTATGAATAATTGCAGCAAACAGGCTTCTTTCACCTTCTTCCCCCTCTTGCTGCCGTCTTGCCCTTGGTATCTCATTCAGTATTCGGCTTTGTGCTCTTGGCAGCTGGCAACCCCTGAGTCCCAGTGGCTGAGAGGATGAAACCTGCAGGACTAGAAAGAAGATGTACTTTTAATTGATCCCTGAAGCAATGTGCCGGAAACCAAAGGAGGATATTCTGGTGATTACACAGCTTAAATATTTGATACCCAGGGTAGGTTTTGGAGGATTCTTTGGCTTTGTTTTAAATGATAAGCAGACAAGTCTGCAAAGTGAAGTTTGGCTCTGAGGGGTGACTCTGAGCTGTTATCCCATATTCCACATTTTTGTATCTCTGTGGGTTTCCTTATTCAGTTTTCACCTGCTTACAAGTGTTTTTCCACCCTCAGTGTTACATCCAAAATATGAATATCTGAAATCTGGGGCTCTTCTGCTTCCTCAGCCACGAAGTTTATGGGATTGAATAATTTATAACTTGGTTTCCATTTGTTGGACATGTAAGTATGGTTGCAGATGTATCACAGTTAGTTTTGTCCCATACTGCAGGGTCAATAGCAGCCATCAGCTGGGAAATTTTTCCTTTCTTAGGTATGTTCTTGGGTACATACAGAGAGCTGATTTCTGAATAAATGTGCTTGCCTAGGTTTTTAGTTTTGTGCTTAATTTCTATGGGTCTTTTTTTTTTTTCTTGCACTCCCAGTTTTACTGCATCAGCTTTGAAAGTGTTTTTCCTGATGTGGGAATGGTCAAGTTGCGTGTTTCTAATGACCTTAACATTAAAGAAAAGATGCCACTGAGTCATAAAGATGTCAAAAAGATATTAAATGTAGTCATACTAAGTAACATTTTATTGTCTGTGTTATTCAACTGGAACAGGAAGTTACTTACTACTTTGTAATTAATCAAAATACTTTGAAAAAGCTCTCAGGTCTTTTAAAAGCCCTAACAGATCTTATGTGAGTCCAAGAATTAAAAAAGCAACAAAATGTGATTGTGATAAATTTTAGGCAATGTGCTCCACAGTAAGAGTGAGAGCGAGCACTCCTGGAAACATTTAAGATTAAATAATATTTATTCTGAAATGACAGATTACATATTTCCCATGCACATAGTATCTCATGTTGTTTAAAACAAATTATTCTCTTTAAAAGTGTAAAATAATTTAAAAATTATTTAATATTTTCCATTTCATCTTCCCTGTATTCCACACACCTTCCACTCTCTTGGAGAGTCTGAGAGCACAGTTTGCAGAATGCTGTGAAGATTAAGACAAGGCCGCAACAAAAGTAAACTGACAACAGTCTGAGGAGTTAGTGTCCCTGAAATATTAGTAATGAATTAAAAATAGTCATAATGAAAGAAAAACATTTATGAAATCTGAAAATTCTTTACATCATTTTTGATGAAATAGAAATTTTCATTTCATATTGAAAGAAGGAGAGAGGAATAAATTTGGGGTCTGAATGCCTTTTATCCTCTTTGATTCAGAAACTGGAATAAAAATGTAAATATTCTTTTTACTAAATAATAATAATAATTTATATTTATTTTATTATAGCAATTTATAATATTAATTTAATGTTAATTTATATTACTTTATATTTTCATGCAAATATTGTCCCAAATAAAAGACTTTTTAGAATATATATATTTATTAGATGCAAACAGAGATTTCTGTGTAACACTATACTACATGTGAAACTCTGTAAAAATCTACTCCTTGCAGGTGTTTACAGATATATTTTTTCATTTTTACAACAACCCTCCTGAGTGAGCAAACAAAAAGAGAGCATTTTAGCAGCAACACGGACACCTGCCTCGAAAGTCCTTGGAATGGAGAAGTAAGCCCTGGGGTGGAGGCGAGCCTTCTCTAGGCGAAGCATCACTGCTTCACCCCATCTTCTGCTCTTGCTTGTGTTTACAGATGCAGTGCTGCGAGTTGGGGCATCCAAAAGATTTCAGTTACTATGGTAATGGATTTGAGGCTGGCAGAGCGATCACAGTTGCTCGGGGCTCGTGGTTTCTGGTTGCGGAGCCAGGAGGACCAGCTGGTGGTGGGATGCCAGTCTGGGCATCATGGCGTGGAAGTTGCCCCAGGCCACCTGCCCCGAGGCAGCACACAGGGGTGCAGAGCTGCCCTCCCTCCCCATTGAGACCCCCAGCTGCTTGCGGGGGCCAGGACGATTCAGGGGGTTCCCCATGGCCTTCAAAGTCTTGTCATGGGTATTTGGCATGGCTGCTGGGGACTTTAGGTCCACACAGTGCTGATTCATTTGCCATCCACTGAAGGCTCTGGGCTTGTTGTCCATCACAACAGCTCCTGAAGAGTTAAACTCTGCAACACCGGTATAGAAATAGTAATTCCAATTAAGGTAATCGCCAGGGAGCAATTGAAGGAGAAATAAAAATGTGGTGTTCTCATTTCCATAAGCAAATGAAAATAATTTAGATGACTTGTATCTAGATGAAGGAGAATGCCTATGTAAAAACTAATTACCCTCCGTGCTAATTACAACAAAGAGGATAAAGGACAAACCTTTTGAAAAATATCCAAGGATATTAAATGGAGTTTTATTAATAGATGAAATAAGCTGAAAATGAGAGTTGTGATATATCGTGTTTGGGCCTAGATTCAATAAAAACTCTCTCTGGCTTCCGCTTCACAGCAGCCCCATAAAATTAATTTATTATATGAAGCCAGATGGGTCTTTTATTGAACCTGGACCTTATTCATTAAATAAAAGTAATTATCATCAGACTTAAAAGAAACAATACCTACTGCTTCATGAATCAGTCACTACCCCATACATTTAAGTGATAATGAGAAAGAAAAATATATTTTTAAATCAATAGACATACAGTTCATCAAATGTAAGAGCAGGGCATGTAATATGTTTTCTGGTGTAATTTGTTCCTAAGCACAAGGTTCATTTAAATCATCATATCTGCTTTGGCTGTTGAATTTGGATCAACCAATGGCACCAGCCACACAGAGCATGATGCTCTTGACCTTTTCCCTGGACCTCCTATTTCAAACATGGAAGAACTGGGTCTGAGATGAGGTACGTGAAAAACAAGCAGCAGTGCCAAACACAGCTCACCTTTCTTTATGCCACTTTATTTGACATGAGCTTTGTTCTAACTCCCATGCTGGCAGTCCTTTACCCCAGAGACCAACCTCCCTTGAATTGTCAAATCACCTCTATAACATTGTTCCAGGGAGGACCTGGCATGGAATAAAAAGAGATGCAGAAGTAGGGATCTGGTTTATCTCAGGTGCAATTATTCAAGGGAACGAGACCTCAGGTGAGCCATCAGTAGATACCACGGCTTAAAAGCAGAAGGGTTGTAGGCTGAACATATAGACATCTCACACTACCTAACCTAAGCTAATGAGAAATGGCCACACATGGTAGGGTTTTTTCTTTGCACAAACAAAAATGGCACAGAATGGAGGAAATTGGTGGAAGACACAGGGAAGAGTGACCCAGGACAAGGGACTGACTAGGAACATTATGTTTCAACTGGATTAGGAATGCAATTAAAGCTGGACTGAAGTCAGACAAGGAAGAAATTTCCAGCAGGGTTTTGTCAGTGCCATTTACACAGATCTCATGCACAGATTTTCATATATGTCACCAAATGGAGTCAATAGACCTAGATTTCAGTATTTTTTAATAATCAGTATTTAAAAAATTATCATATTAAATTATGTCATTGTCACCACTACTGACTTGAATCAATCACTTTCTTGAAAGTAGTCAGTTCAAATCATTACTGGCAACAATAGTGTAATTCAGTACATTAATACTTAAAAAACCAGAATATGGGTCTTGAAATCAAATTAATTGTCTTAAGCTGCTGTTTCTAGTACAGTGCCTTTCTCCTGCTTCCCTTTAGAAGTTTGTATTTGGGTTATACCACATCTTGCTATGTATTTTATAAGACACAGAGGATAAAAACTTCTCTCACTTAAATCACAACATACTCAAGTGCAGCCTGTGGTTTAAACACTGACCTGGAAAGTGTACTTCCCTTTTCAATTTTGTTTCTTTAGGTATTTTTCCCTCTGTCTTTCAGGATGATAATAATGATGATTTGTGTTGCTGCTATCCCACTGTGTTAGCTACTCTGTGAGCACTGAACAAAAAGGTTTCTCTGCAGGACATTTCTACTGCTTGTTTATGGCCTTTATTCCTGGGACACCAGCAGTGGGATTCTTGCTTGGCAGAAGAGCTGAAGGGCTTATCTGGCCAAGATGTAAGTAAATTTTTCCTAAAACTTTAAAGCGCTTGGTGGGGTCAGACCCTCAGCTCTGGGAGGGAGCCCCATACCACAATGAATTCTTTAAAGGCTGGTGAAGTAGATGAGTTTAACCACTCACCAGAGAATTCCCTGGTATTTTCAGAAGAGGGAAATCTCAGGGACTCTGTTCCTCTTGGCTGTTGGAACAGACACACTTTGTGCTGATAAACATTTCCTGGCCTGCACTATCACACGAAAACCATCAAGGTCTTTCTCTGGCACTTGTATTTCTTCCCCAACATGAGCTGGCTTAGGGCTGATGATAGCAGAAGCCACAGGAGCACCTCGATGCTTTGGACTCTGCTATCCCCATGCTCCTCTTCTCTCTCCCATATTTTCCTCTGAGTTCTTTCCAGTGTCAGGGCACTGCTTATGCCTGATGACTGTATCTGGTTTCTTGGGCAGCAGAAATAGCTAAAAGGCTCAGAGTCCTCCTTCAGGCCACCGAAGACTTCACCTGCATCAACAGGTCCTGGATGGTAGGTGATTATTTGGGATTTGATTATTATTTATTTCAATATTAAGGTATATAAATCCTGTACAGTTACTGAGAATTTACTGAAAGAGACATATACAGAGCAGGGAGGAACACAGAACAAGGCAGTAGGAAATGATAACACAGGGATGTTCCTGAAATCTGCCCCTTTGGAGCCATGTGTGGCGGCACGCTGGTGTTCAGGTCGCGGAATTTACTCCTGACAGCGAACATGAGCTTCTCTTTGAAAAGCTGAAGAGACGTCACTTGCAGAGTGCAGTTGCTGGGGGGTTTTGTTCTTCTGTGCTCAGAGCATGCCTCCAGGAAGATGCACAACAGGCTGACATGGCTTCCTGAGCCTTCGCCTCACACTATGCAGTTTATGTTAAAACAACACTACATTAAAAATTCAATCACCTCCACCCATTCTATTAAGAAAACAAATTTGCAGATGTGTGTTAGCTATTTTCCAAACACAGCTGTCAGCTGTGGGTGCTGAGGGGACTTGGACCTTGCTCCACAACGGCTTTGAAGTTCAAGCAGCAGGAGCAGGAGGTTTGCAGACACAGAGCTGCAGGTAGGTCCAGACCTTCCTGGTGAACTTTCAAACTTTAAGTGAGTGGCAGCTGTTGAACATGAATTTGGGGGTTGTATTTTAGGCTGAGGCAGCTGACATTTGAGTGAGTATACTGCCTTGCATTTGATGAGTGGATGGGTTTGATGGATGTACAAGAGCAACTATGAGCACATTAGCTCATGGTCCACTTGCCTGCAGAGCATGCAGCTATCTCACATACAGCCTGAACATGAGCTCTCCGGGTATGGCTGACAACATCCCGCCAGATGCACTTGGCACACAAACACCATACAGGACAGCCCATAGCTGAGAGCGAAGATTTCCTATTTGCCATTAAAGCAGTGGAGAGTCTGGTGTTACAAGGCAACCTTGAGACAGCTTTCACATTGCAGTGCAAACATATATCCTAAATCCTGATTTGCATCCCACCTTGGGGCTTTTGCCCTGCCATGCGCACCTCTTCCAGTCTGTTTTCTCCTGCATATTCTCTCTTCTGTCGGAGCAGAGAGGTACTCAGAGAGGAACAGACTCTGGCTTTTAAATATGAAAGCTAAGCATAGCAGGGGTGCTTAAAGCTTACAGGGCAGTCTGTAGCTGAGCTAATGGGGCTGTCTCCCTCTTGCAAAATATCTGAGGCTTGCATCAAGATCTGGGGATGTTGAAAGATGTTCTAAGTGTGTCTTGGGGGTCAGAGTTAACCACGTGGGGTGTGTTGCTGTGTGATGGGGTGAGTGGAGGGATTTGTTATGTAAATCCCCTTACTTTTATGTGCTCAGGGATGTTTAACTGCAGTGTGTACAGCAGTGCAGTTTGTAAAAGATTTATATTAATCACAGAATCAACCTTCATTATAAGTCAAATTATTTTCTGGTCGATAAACATAAACATTGTTCTTTTTCAGTCTCAGAGAATGTTAAAAAATCAGTGTCTTGCACTGGGTTTTTTAGGACGGTTTATCTTAGATATTGATTCAGGTCTCCTGTATTATCCCCCTTGCTCCAAAATGTTTTATTTCAGAAAGATTATTATAAAATATAATTGTGTGATAAAATCTGCAGTCCACCAAAGATCCACAACAAAACTCTTTCCTATTTTCAACCTATTCTCAATACTAGTTTAGTCATGTGTGTTATCAGTCTTAGCCTTGTCATCCTTTAATCAGAGGTTTGATACCTGATGGGGAATGTTTGGCATATAGAAGGGGAAAAAAAATCCCTCCTGGCAGAGATTTTCAGAAGGGCAGGAAAGCCTCTAGATGGCAGAAGTGCACTACAGGAAACTTCAAACCTTAATTAAGCAGCAAGCTGCAGAAAGGTTGCGTGCCAGCTGTGGGGAAAAGGTGCACTGGTTGTTGACTGGTCCACTGACCTCTTCCTCCTCCTCCAACTTTAATTGCTGTTGCAGATGATCTGTGCTTTACAGCCACACAGACATGATGCCAAACTGGATCTGAACAAGTTTGCTCATGGATGTAGTTTTTGCCTCTCTGCAAAATGACACTGCGGCTGGTTTTTTTAAAGGTGAAGCGAAAAGCTTCTGGCAGCTAGCTGTATCTGGAGTTTGGGATGCCTTCTGTTAGCAGTTAATGCCACCCCTGAAACTTCACAAGGAGCTGCATCCCTTATGAGGCTTTGTGACTATCCCTTGGGAGGTGATCAGCAGTGTGCAGTCCTTTAAAAAATAAAAACTTCATCCTCTATGTCAGTGGGCAGTACACATTTTAAGGTCTTTTTGACCTTAGAAATAGTGCAGAAAAGTTTCAAGTGCCCTTATCTGTCTGATAGAGCTGTCAGCGACTCCTGTTGTAATCAGTTACACAAGAGGAATCCAGTGAATTTTGGCACTGAAGCACAAAGAAAATCCTTCTGTAAATCTGAGGTTTAAGCAGTATTAATGGCTGACACATCACTAACTTCTGTGCCTGTGAATACTGTTACAGCTTGGTCAGGATCCCTCTGCATGGTCACCTTGAGAGAAAACTCAACTGCTTCGGCTTGTGTGGTGCCAGAGTAACTGAATCTAGGAAAAAGTCTAATTTCTAGCTCTGCAGTCTTACACCTCTGTCTGGGTAGGAAATTATTTGCGATTTCAGTTTTCCATTTCAAAAGAAGGCCTTTTGATGCCGTCTTTTGGTTGCTGATGAAAAGCAATTAGATGATACTCAAAATATTTCCGGTATTCCGGCCGCCATATGGCAGGCGTGTCCAAACCTTGAGGCAGCTGCAGGGTCTTTACTGAGAATTCACTTAGTATTCAACACATAAACGAAGGGCGTGAACCTGTTTCTCCCATACTTAGTGAGAGGGCGTGCAACACATGTCCAACAAGCCCCACAGTTGTATGGCAGTGTGGGACACCCATGAAAGTGGAAGATCCTGGTGTTAGTCCCTGGTCCAAAGCAGAAACTACTGTCCAAGGCAATGTCTGGCCAGTTTTGATTTGGCACTGACACATACTCCTGCCCCAGGCTCTGAAATGAGTGGCCCAGACTGCAGGAGCCCCACATTCATCACATATGCCTCCTGACATTTGTGATAGCCATTAATCATCTGGGCTTCAGTTTATCTACAACACGGTGGCAGGAAAACAAGCATAGGAATATTGTTGTTGCTTTCAGACCATTTGCTTTTGACAATACTTACAAATGATAGGATTTTTATGACAGCTTTTGCCCACTAGGTCTTTCATGGACCATAGGCATGGGCCAGAAACCAGGCAACAGTCAATAATATTGATTGTAGATGACAGCCTCGGTGGTGTCTCAATGGAAGTCTTGTAGTGAATATCAAGTGCTGTTTAGCTGTGTAAAAAGCAGCATAAATTGTCCCAGGAAATTCTGGACTTGTACTTTTTGTTGTAACAAAAACTGAGTTAGTAAATTCAGAGACATGCCAGCTCTGATACAGGTGGCTCTTGAGCAGTCTCATGCAGTCAGTGGGGCTGAAGCCAGTGGGACCTCCTGTACACCAGCTTCATAACCATGCTGGTAAACTTTTATGTGTTTATCTGTATTTTTCCAGGAATGCTGACCAATTGTTTACTTGGCCTTCTCTTTTTAAGGTGCCATTTGTACTTCAAGCAGCAGATTTCACATTTTAAGCGAAGGACCTCAGTACTTGACTTGGAGACTCCCAAAAGTATTGTAACAAGATGTGTGACTACAGTAAAGACAGATATACCCAATATAGCTGCCTAGGCAGCAGTGAAGATGTGGCAGCATAGATTTCAGGGTAGTCTAGTGACTCAAGTAGCTACTCAAGATCTTCTGTGAGCCTGTCTAGCACACACAGCAGTCTGGGAGACCAAAACTTCACTGCTGTTATTAGCATTACTGTCTAGATAGAAGCTACCATCACTATTTCTGCCTGCTTCTGCAGCATTTGTAGCATTTGACCTTGTTCTCAAGAGACCAGTGCTAATGACAGGAGACAGAATTGTTTATCTATTGCATCTCATATTTTTTTCATCCACTCTAAGCACTAAATCAATGCATCATCATGAGGTTTGAGGGCTGCTAGCCAATTCTTCAAGTAAGAAATAGAATCAAGATCTTTGCTGTATTTTATAAAAAATAAGATCCTTACATATTTTTAAACTAATCCAGACTTTAGGCCTGATTTGGCTAGAACTTGGGTAATCACAAGGTATGTACCCAGTTTCAGATAGACTTGTCTTCATGGTCGTATATCCATGATATTTTCTCCAGTCTAGATTCTAGGAACAACTGCATTTCAGGGAAAAGTGAGGGGTTTTTTCAGGCATACTGTGTGGGGCACAAATATTTTAGTTCCTTTAGTAGATTCTCCATGTTTTACTCAGATTCTCATAAAGCTAAAGGTAGACCCAGGAGTTCATACTTTGTGTTGTACTTCTGCTGGGGAAAGGTTTGCACTGCAGACAGCTTGGCCAATGTTTAATAAAATGCCTAGTGCTCTGTAGTGATAAAAATGAAATCCTCAGTCCCATTCACATTTAGAGGATACTTGAATAGCTGTTACTTAAAGCTTGAATTAATCTGAGAGTTTGTGAAAAGAAACACATACTGTATTTTCAGCAGCATTTGATAGTTTTAGAGTACTCTTCCCTCTGAGAGTCTGTCAAAGCACGCAACAACCTCAGTGAGCAAAACCCTTGAGGGGCTGGAGGGAGCGTTACCTCCCACTCACAGGCGGTGAAAGCAATCCATGGCGCTCACGGTGAGAGCAAAGCTGGGAATGGGAACACAGGCGGGATGGCCCCTTTGACCAGCTCTGCTCCGAGGGCACCCCTATCACCTGACGCCTTTCAAAAGCTTGTTCAGATCTCTGGGTTCTGGTGGGTATTTAGCCTCCTCAAGCTCTTTCCTGTTAGGACTACAGTCTTTTAATTTCACACTTGAATATGTTCCTTGTCTTGTTCCTACACTGTCTTCATTTGCTAACTTGAGCAACTCCTCCCTGGTTCAGCCTCCCAAGGTCTATCTACCCAGGCAAACCTTGCATCTCTAAGATTTCATTTTCTGGATTTGAACAAGCCTCCATTATTGTAATTTCCATAGAACCAGCCTTCCTTCTGAATCAGCACATCCCAGCATGTTAGGGGTTGGAGGGAATGAGTCTGAGGCTGGAGATAGCCACAAAAGTCTTTGGAAGCTCCCATCAGGTTCTGCATTTTCTGATAGTTGTCCTGGGGCTCATGTGGAGCCACACAGAATGGTAGGTTTGCTGGTTTAATGGCCTCTATAGAAACCTAGCCTGAGAAAAAAATCAATCTGAATAAAGCTGTATTGTACTTCCAGAATTTCAATTCAGAGTCCAGAGATCAGTCTGAGTTTCCTAATTTCTCACTGAGATCCTGCTGAGGAATTAACTCTAGGTGTCGGCAGATTGTTTCTGTGAACATGACCTGCAGTGCTGCTGCCCATTGTAGCAGCAGAAGGATGACAGCTTTCCTGGAATTAGAGCAACGCTATGCTACTGAGCCCTAAAAGTACATGCACACACATAGAGACATCTCCTCAGCCTCCCCCAAATCCATCCCCCCAAATGGATGCATAAAGTAAACAATTTATTTACACATGGAGGGATTAATATTTTCAAGTCTCTCATAAATGAACCCTTTATTAATTCACAGGTGAGTAAACATATGTCAGGAATGATCTTACCCCACTGGTGTGCTATATTAGTAGAGAGGTATTTAGGGAGAGGGAGAGAGAGAGACCTTACGTTACCTTCTGTAAAGGTTGCAAATCTAAGTACTTCGCAATTATGATAAAGTAATCAACTTTGGTCTCCTTATGCATATAACTTATTATATATTATTTCCTATAAAATTATGTAGTATATACAGATTATACCATTCTAAAGCCTATTGTTATGTACTTGTTTTCTGTAGGCCCTAGTCTTTATTTCCATGGAGAAGAAATGATGCTTACTTAATAGACCAACATACAATACTTTGTCTTTCCTTCATTATCCAGTAAGTGATCTTATTCACTACAGAATATTATTATAATATTTTTGTCAAACTTTCTTTTTTTTCCCCGCCAGCTCTATAGTATGTGAATAATTTATAAAAGTTCATTAATTTTTGCCATACTACTGTGGGGTTAGGAGACTATATTTCTCATTTTCAAATAGGGAATCAAGTCAGAGTTTAACATCAAACATATTGATGACTCTCCATGCCAACTTGAGAGACAGAACAATGTTTTTCTTCATGGTGTGCAACAGCATGTTTTATTGAGGAGAGCTACTTGCATGCCAACAGCTCTGCTGCAGAGAGCCTTTTGATATTTTTAATTAATTTCTGATCTACACTGAGTTGAAAACTCTTTGAGTTTTACTGCAAAATTGGAGCAGTAAAAATATTTCTTGGTCAGACCACAAGCTTGCTATGTTGGAGGCTCTGGGTACACACACATTAATGTTTCAATTTTGGTCAGAGGCAAGCTGAACTGACTCTTTATCATCCTCATTGAATGGATTCCTTTGGGGTGTAACTGAGCTAAAGGATGTGCTTTGGAGGACACCTGATGCTTTCCAACCTGCTGATAGACATTCAGTCCAGCAAACCAGACTAATGCTAACCTTGGAAACACCTGTAATTTGGGCTTTGGTCCCTCAGCACTATCTGTTCTGCTCTACAGATTCATCCCCATCATGCTGCATCCCTTGCCAGTGTAGCTGTAGCCTCAGGCTGATGTCCCTGATCAACTGCCTGCTTCTAAGCAAAGCTTTTCATGCATGTATGATTGCTGCGAATCTGGCAGAGTGGGGACTTGACCCTCCTGCTATGTGCTATGCTTGTGTCCTTACCAACAGGTTCTATTTTTCCTCAAAATAAAGATCATTAAAGCCACCTGTACAATATTTTGACTTGGATAAAGTGTCATCATGCCAAAATGTTTTAAGCATCTCTAATTAATGTGCTCTGACAGGAGTTCTTGCTGATTTCAGCTGATGGCGGCATGTACACAAATCAGTGCCCTGGTGCTGCAAGCTCAGCCAGCCAGAAAATGAAGAATACACCATTAGTGGCTCTGAAAGGTCTGGTCTGTGCAGTTTGCTTAGTGGGTGACCAGAGTACTGTGGCTGGGTCAGCTGCTGATCTGGTTTCTCAGAGCAACACTCCACTGCTGTAGCTATGAGGCCATCCTCTTGTATTCAGTGCACTTCATTTACAGATGTTGGGAGGTATTGACATGACAACAGTTTCTGCGATTGCACAATGTTGATCTATGCCCAGAATACATCCAGCCTGTATACTCAATAACTGTGCTCAGCAGTCTGTATCCTTAGGTTGAAGATTGACTGCATCCAAATCTTCTTGGCAATTATATTCAAAATTCAAACCACCTCCTTCCTGACCATGTGAAAATTACGATTTCTCAAAGTTTTATACTCCTTGATCAAATTTGAGTCGGTATTCCCTAAGATAGGAAAGAGCACCAGCCTGGATTACCATCTCCAGTCAGTTCTGTCCCTCTCCCTAGTTTTCCCTGGTCTTCCCTCCTAGGTGTGCATGTCCAGAAATTTTCAAAGGGAAAATTAACAGAATTTTTATTTATGGACAAAAGAGCATGTCTTTCTTCCATGTAATGTTCAAAAGTGGTGTCACTGTTTCAGCTCATATTTTCCTCTCCAGCTGTGCAACCTCACTATGAACAAAATTACATTCAAACCAAGGGGTTCTTTAAAATAATGACAGTTGAACAACATTATAAGAGTCTTCCAGAAAAAAAAAAAACATCAACCTTGGGAAACATGGGGAGACTTTTTATCCAGAAGATTGGGATATAGCATTGTTTTTCTAAATATACAGGAATGTGTACTTCGGGGACCTGATGTAGCTGGGTACATTGGGAAGGTCCACAGTGAGTGGAAAGCGGTGGGCTCTTAGAGAAGACAAAGATGCTGTTCCAAGCAGAAGCCTGACTGAGGAACTCCAAATTAATCTCTGGAGGGTTTTTTTCTTCTCATACTCCTCTTTCTTTAAGGAATTCAATTAATGCACCTAAATTAGGAGTTTGCTTGGGTTCTCTTTACACTCAGAGGAGAGGAGGCACCTGCAGAGGGGATTCAGACAAACTGTGAGGGTTTTTTTCCCTCATGGATTAAAGTGTTGAAAAGTACCTGGGTGGTTTTATGTTGCTGGCTTCAGTCCTGCTAAGCAAACTCTCCTCTATGATCTCACAGTGAGTTTTGTAATATCCTAGGACAGTGGTACAGTGAAAAAAGTACTTTTTAATAAAGTTCCACTCCTACAATTTTTTTTCTTTTCTATCAGCTATAATAGGAATAAGCAGAGGAACTAAAGTACACTTGTGCATCAAACTTTATGGTGGAACATGGGGAAAATCCTATTTAAAGGGCACTTTTTAATTTGAAATCACATTGTGGCCTTTAATAGCCAGAATCTCCTAAGGAAAAAGTTATCTCTCATACAACTTGTGAAACCCAGGAGCAGTAAATCACATGGACTGACTGACTGATACTCATCCAAGGATTTGAAAACAAACAAAGCATTGAACAGGAGCAACATTGACAAGGATATATTACAGTCTTTACAGCAAGGAGGCCTGAAAACTTAAAACTCATTAGCATGATGCTTATCTTCAAAATGAGGCTCGGGGCCATCTGAAGCTTTACAGATCAGTGAACTTTATTATGATAGCAGGGAACCTGATTGAGGGTTCAATTAGGGATAGAATAGCACAATGCTCAGATAAGTATAGCTTCTCAGGATCAAAGCAGCACCGCTTCTCTAAGAAAAAAAATGTGCTTCTCTACCTTGTTAGAGCTCTTTTGAGTGTTAATACAGGGGACCTGGTGGAAGCAGCATACTTGGATTTTCAAAAGACTTTTTGATAAGAGCCTTCATAAGGGACTATTAAAGTATAATTGAGAACCGTCAGGTAATGCACATTAGTAAAAATAGGCTAAACTTCTGATAGGCTGATGGGCTCAGGTTTTTCAAGGTCTCTCTGAGGAGAGAGACATAAAAGTCATCATGCAGAGCTCTGAGCAGAGGTGTGCAGCAGTAGTTGAAAAGTAAAGAGGGGGCTGGAAAGAAAATCATACAAGGACACTGGGCTACACTTGGAAAACTGATGCTGAATTCCAGTGGGTCAGACTGCTCTGTGTCCTCTTTCCTAATACACATAACCGTGAGCCAAATTGATACAAGGTTGAAAAAATATTTTCCCTGTTCTTCCCCTCCTGCCAGCTTTGCAAGGATGTGAATTTATGGGTCAAGAGGGGGATGTGCACAGGGAAATGGAAGAAACCAGGGAGCAGCTTCTGGGCTTGCTCCCAACAGGGATGCTGGCCATGCTGTATTTAGAGCAGCTCCAAGGAGAATTATACCCCAGCAAATTGTAGGTTAGCAATAGGCAATATGATTCCTAGGAGTCTGTAGGCAGAAGTGCTTCAAGATGTGCTTGCTGACTATGCCAGAGTAGTTTTTGGCATATTTGTATCTCATGGTGGTCAATTCCACATTTCCAGGAGTAGTATGTTTGTTGGCCTGTTTTTTTAACAAGCTATGTTTTGTGCAGTTTAAGCCCAGATTTCCATCAGTGTTTTTTTAATAGTGTGGTATCAAGGCTTGTATTTCTTGTGGATTGACCATATTAAAAAATCATAATAATAACATATTGCTTATATATGACATTATTAAGTAATTCTATAGAGGCCTGATGTAATAAGCAAGAAATCCAAGTGAGGAGGTTGGGAAAATTCAAATTAATTCAATGGCTTATTAATTTTCATTACTTTAAACAACAGCAAAACTAAATATCACTATTTCTTCATCAGTGTAACCCCAGTGGGTCTTAAAATGCTTCAAAAGGAGGAAGACCTCATTATCCTGTCTTACTGGTGGGAAAACAGAGGCACAAAATGGCAATTCCTACAAGCAGAAATTGAGCCATTGTATTTTGGGTCCCAGGGCTGGGAGCTACCTGATAAGCTGTATCTCTGTGGTGGGTTGACCATGGCTGAAGCCAGGTGCCCACCAAGTCGTTCTATCACTCCCCTCCTCTTCACTGGACAGGGGAGAGAAAAAATATAACAAAGGGCTTGTGGGTCAAGATAAGG
>JANZLQ010000029.1:38208429-38223820 GCA_026212715.1 Elanus axillaris | reverse complement strand
TGAAATATTCTATTCTATTCTATTCTATTCTATTCTATTCTATTCTATTCTATTCTATTCTATTCTATTCTATAATGTCAGTATGTTGTTCACCGCTATATCAATGCTCTGCTGTTTACAAACATGCTGAGTACAACTGCAGCATTCTGCTCTAAGTTAGGTACACACTGAGATGACTCTGTAAATGGATAGATATTCAACTCTTGATTCAAAGTCAACCAACAGACATACTGCCCTTGAATTCAGTCAGAATTGGAATGGGGCCTGCCTAGAGATAACCAAGTGTTACTAGTCTATCACCTATTTACATTCTTTATACAGTTGCAATAGCTGATTGTACTATGAAAAAAAAGGAATATTTTAACTTTAAATTATCTTTTCTTTTACAAATGCTTCCAATAATTGAAGTCCAGAGGAATGATGTCGCAGGTTGATTTCCATCTGTCCAGCACTTGGCAGATAGTATGAAAGAAGACAAATAACTGCATGATAACAGAGTAACTATAGAAATTTAAGTGAGACATGTCTACAAGAGATGGATATCCACCAATCCCATTTCCATTTGCTGCTGCTCAGTCCTTCATTTTTTTTATTTGTGAGCAGAGAGCAGCTCCCCTGAAGCTGCATAAATTAGAGAGAAATAGCAAAATTTAGTCAGTCTTGCACTGCAGAGCTCCAGGTCAAAAGAATTCAACCATGTCATGTAAATCAACACATAAGGAAATTCAAGTCCCATCAGAGTGTGATTAGATTAAGCCCAAAAGAAAAAAAGGTGCTCCCATCTCTTATCATAAATAATTATCCCTTTAAATATAGCTATAGATATCCTCATTAGCAAATAAATAAATATCTAATTCAAAGCTCTTCTGGTAAGAAAGAAGAGAATAAGAGAGAAATTAAATCAGGAAGCCCATTTTTTAATCATTTTTCCCAGCCTCTGCCAAGAGTGGTTTCGAAGTCCACCATACCGTGGTAGCATATTCTGAAAGTGCTTCTATGATTTTTCTCCCTATTGATCAGTAGCCCCAGGCATGTCCTTCTAGCCCTGTGTGGATAATTTCTGTGCTAGTTTTTGACAAAAATTGGGCTCTACACCACAGAGAGTTTCTGGGGGTGGATAACAATAAATTTCCTTCTTCAATTTCTCAATCACTTCAGTCTTTTAAAGTAAAATTGGGAGTGAGAAAAATTTATCAGTAGTTTCTTAACAAAAATCCTTTCATGGTTTCCATGAAGAGCAGTTAGCACTGTGTGGAAACCCAAGAGAACTGCTTCCATTTTAAAACTCTGACTGGCTCACTTGTTCATGCAAAGACAGTATTCATTTACCCCTTGAAAAAGTAGCAGGACCCAAAATCATGGAAGCCATCATATTTACTAGTCTAGCAATCATAGCATGGTACTTGAATAAAGTTGCAGGTGTCCTGTTTGATCAAGAATTAGCTAGCTGTTGCTTATTTGTTCAAGAAATAAAATAAGCAAGAAGCCGTGAAACCTTAATGTGTGAGATACTTGCATCATTTGTTTAAGGAGAGAAAATAAATTGGTGAATTATAATTTGAAAGAAATAGCTCATAAAAAAACTAAAAAATCAGTAGATGCTTTTCCCATTCCCTATTTTCAAAGAAAAAAAAAATATAGTTTCATTTAGTACTGCTTGCACATTTTTACTCCATCTAAGCATGGTGCTTAGCTCATACTGGGAGAATAGCTGGTTATACCGATTGCCTGGAGCTCTGTGAATGCTTTTTATTGCATTATGCGCTATATCGTGCCTCACATGTCCCACTTTCTTAACTCTGTGTTCACATTCTCAATATGCAGTAGGCTGCAGGCACATTTTTACACCTATAATGAGTTATCTTCTCTCTCTGAGAATAAAAGCAGTGTACGGCGTGTTCCTTCAGTCACGTTGCTAATCTTTCTGGAGAGGAGTAGAGATGATTAAACTTACTCTATCATCATATGGATGTTGAAAGACATTCTTTTCTTTAACTTCTGGTTTGTCCCAGAACAAGCCAGCAACTGAATGTGAAGCTCTCTCACCATGTAGTTAAAAATCCAGGTTGATGCTTCCCTAACATCTAGTAATGGGGTGGTTATTATTAAAAGGTTGTTTATTGCCTGCTAATCAGCCACTTGCCTCCTGTAGAAATGCTTGTGAAGCAGAATTGTTAGTCTTTGTCAAATGGTTGTGTAAACTGTTTATTGAAGTGAATTCTTTTCCAACCATGAAAATAGCTATTTTTGCTCTGGTCCCTGTGACAGCAAGTAGCATGGCTCAGGTAATACTTGTGTCCATGCATTTGATTTCTGTGAGTAGGGCATATGCAGGAACTGCTTGGTAGAAGTTTGCAAATGAAGCAGCCTGTGCTGTAAATGATGAGAATGCAGTGGCTGAAGATAATTTTATCCTATTTCTGATTTGATGCACTTATTTTTTCTGTCAGATTTCCAGAAATTCACAGTGGCAGATAAACTAAGTATTGAAAAAAATTTAAATCATGAAGATATTTTTCTTCTTTGTAGAAGTGTTTGCTTCAAAGGTTACTGAATAACATCCAATTTTCCCTACTTCTGTGTTGTTAATACTGACTTTCCCCTCCAGTCCAAAAACCCTGTCTCCAATCTTAGAACTGAGCTGAGCTTTTGTTCAGATTTGCAACATCATCAATAACCCTCAGTCAGCCAATTTGGTTTATGGATATGGCATCAGATTGTACATATTAGTGTGCTTATGGTTTCTGTGAATATAAGCTTCCAGCCTGACTTTCAGAAATTGAGGGGAAGTTTCACCAACTGACAATTAGAAAAACATCTTAACTTGGAACTTGTATAAATATGATTCTTCAAGACAGCATAAAGCCAGGACACAGAGGGATAAATTTGCATAGTCTTATGGACTCTCTCAAATCAGGAAACCGTCCAGTTTGAGATTGGTATATTAAGAAAAAAGCTGTTCCATTATAGGAATAGTTAAATGCTGGAGCAGCCTCGCTCTTCAGAAGAACTGTGAAATCCCATTCACTGGAGGTCTTTTAAAGCAGCTAACCCAAATATCTGTCAGGCATGTCTGGCATAATTTGTCCTGTCTCAGAGCAAGAGGAGAGACAAGGCGATCCCCCAAGGTCTCTCTCAGCCCTATGTATCTACAATTCCAAAATGGCATGTTATTCATTAACAAAAAGAAGTTTGTTTATAATGTATGTCTGCTATTTCCATAGACCAGCAACTGTGGCAAGCTCTCGAGGTCTGCTATACCAGCAAGAGGTTTATAATGATGTCATGCCTGCAGAGCTGACACCCCGCTGAAAAGTGCGCGTGCAAAAATTATTGTAGCAACAGACAAGTGTTCTCTCCAGCCTGCTCATGCAGTTTCAATTTACGATCAGTTGAATTGTCTTACTCTTAGCGATAGGTATTTTGAATTCACTTGCAGGTTCTAATATTATTTGCCAAATACAACAGTTGCAGTTCAATGTTCTTTTGACTATGACAAAGAAAAGACCTATGAGGGGATTTTCAGCAAGTATTTCATGCAGTTTAGCCTCTAGCACTTTATGGATAGAAAAGCTTTAACGAGAAACTTGTATTGCTTTTTTATATGTTGTGCCTTCCTGATACATATTTCAGAGCTTTGTGAAGTTACTCTGGCAAGTTAATTAGCTTTCAGAGTGACCACAGCACAACTCTACTATCTTATTTTTACAGTTGTGCAAGTGAATATTTTATTTTATGCTGGCAGTTATTATTATTTGAGTTCTTTGGAAAATCTACAGCATTTATTCCAGGGAATGACAAAGTTTGGGGCTAGGTGCTTTTTCAGGCTCCTGTATTGCTTACAGTAAGAGCCACTTGTTCTGAGTTCTCACACTCCCACATTTTAAACCACAGGGACCTATGGATTAATCAAGCTAGTGCAGTCAAGTAATGAATATTGGAAGAGCTATGTGTATCTGTGTTTAATACAGTACTTTTTATATGGTCATATCTAATTATCTGGAAGCTGATGTTTTTCTCTTTGTCTGTTTCAGTAGTCTCCAAGATTTTTTTATTTGTAGACCCCTGGCAAGCTACCAGTAAAGTCCAGCCTCCTGAAATAAGCTTTTCAGTCCTAACGTGGCCCTCTTAGTTCCTGGCTGTCAAGGGGTCCTTATCTACCTCCTTATCTGCTGATTTTAGCCAGCTGTCCCCCTTTCACATCCATGATTGAAAGGCATGGAAAGGAATCAGTTTTTAGCAACACTAATATTTTTCTCTTTTAGCAGTAGTTATTCATAATACAGATAGAGGAAGAGCAGCATGTGGTTTCCACAGTCTGTCTAATAGCTGAGTAGATGTAAGGAGTTTCCAAAAACCCTCTAAAAGAAGATGAATTCTCTTCTCTCTATGATAAGAAGGCTCACAGTCATCCCCACTTAACTTTTCTTCCTGTCCAAGACAGTTTCTGACATACGTCTTCACTTTGCAGAGCTGGTGCTGATTTTATAGTTGTGTAACACTAATTACTCTAGGTTCTGGGGAGAATGCACATGCTCATGGAAGAGAAACATTGACCACATAGAAACCCATGTTTGGATTAGGATGTTCTGTGCTCACACTGCCTGGAGTCTGGCAGAATAATAGTGGGAAATATCATACATGCTTGCTGTGTTCTTACTTTTCCCCCAAGTCTCTCTTTGCTGTTAAAAAGAAGATACTGGGCTAGGAAGACCTTTGGTGCATCCAAACACTGCTCTTCTGTGTTTAGCAGTTGTGCTACAAAAGGCATTACCAGTGCACATGCCATGCAATGTAAGAAGAATTTTCAGCCTTTTTTTAGCAAAGTGGGAGCAACCTCTGCAAAAGATTATGGGCCCCAAACCTCAAAAGAAGCTCTTTGGATTCTATCTTTGTAGCACTAAGTTGTGTGCCTATGCAATGTCTAGATGCTGTCCATAGCAGGGAGTGAACTAAGCCATCCAGGTGGACTGTCAGAGCAGGATCTTCCTTTGGGTGTTTTCAGTAACTTGTGGAGAAGCTTTTTGCTTTTCATGAACTAGAGGGAACCTATGGGGCCTAATTAGAGCTGAGAGCTACATTGTGTGAATGTCCCTGTGAGGGCCACATTCGGCTTTTGGGTATGATGAGACACTGAGACTTGCTTGCAACAAACTGGGGCCAAAGGGGCCTGGCTGACTCCATGGCTTGTATGTAGAGGTGTAATGCAAAGTTAATGCTGAGGTCCATGAATCAAGGCAGTCAGAAAATTCCTTTCTGCTTTTATTTTGTCTTCTTTTCTTTTCATTGCATGTTCTCTTCACCCTTCCCTGCACAGAACTGACCCTAGGACTCAGTCTTGTACCACTGAAATTAACAATAGGACTTTAATCAACTTCAGGGAATATCATGCCTCATGTTCATTCAAGTCTATGGCAGGCAGATTGAATATCCATCCTGCCCTGAGAGATCATGTACTGTTTCCATCCAATTTCCTACAGAGGCTGCAGGGGCTCTTTCAAGTTGCTACTCTCAGATCTGTGCCATTTAATCTCTGTTTTCTTGCCACTGTTGAGTTTCTTTCCCAGAATACCACTCCAACACAGTTACAGTGGCTTTTGCAATGCTAATCCCATCATTGCCATCCATTAAAGGAGCATTGTAACTTTAAGTGATAAGAGGTCAGTGTGTCTGCTCAGTTTTTGTGTAAAGTATATCCAGAGCTCTTCTTTACCATAATGATTCACCTTCATGTCAATCCAATGCATTTAAAATTTGCCTCCAGATAATGGACTCATGGTGCCAGGTAATTATCGGGCCTCAGAAAGCCCTGATACTTCATATTCTAAGGGAAAAGTCTTTGCCACCTAGCAAAGCAATCAACTGCTTAAAAATGCGTTTTTGATCCCTTGTGGTTCCCTTGCAGCCCCCATCCCTCTAGTTTGTGGTTTCACCACATAAGGTATGGAGAACATATTGTTCTCAAACAACTCCTTGGATATCTGTTAACTAATTAATTCTACAGCCATAATAAGAAAATGAAATTATCTGTGGCCACAAAAATCTTTCAAAGAGTTATTTGGATTTGCTACAAACACTTAGAAGAGATTTCTTGGAAAAGTTCACTGCAGTCTAAATCTCTTAACCTAAATTTATTGAAGCTAGCATTAGCCAAGACTGTCCCTTATTAGAAATTGTGAGAGTCACAATTTACATTGCTCTGTCAGGTCAGTCCTGAGAACCAACCACCCTGTTCAAATATCAGGCACTGAGGGCAGTTCCAGGCATGATGCTTGGGGCATCTCGTGTGATAACATGTACCTCAGAACTCCCTGCAGTAGTCCTCATCCCAAATCTTGATTTTCTATCTTAAAATGTATGATATAGTCTCCATGCCAGGAGAATAAACTCATCTTTAAGAGCCTCAGAGAAGGAGTGGGCAGCCCAGAACCAGAGCTCACACTTTGTTCCTCATGAGAACCTAAATATGTTAGTGTGTGAGGTCAATCACACAGGCCATAGGCAAACAACAGACTCCATAGTCTGTCCCCAAAGAACAGTGCTTGCATGACCATAAAAGTACTCAAAGTCCTGGAAAGACTGGATTATCTTTTGGGGGGGGCAGGTGAGGGAGGGTATGTGCAGTTGGGCATTGGGAGGGGAAAATCAAGTTAGGGTTCAGACATTGAAGTCTGCTTGCCTCCATGTATTCAGTTCTGTAATATTTCAGAAAGTTTCAGGGAACACCGTCATGAGAATATCTGTATCTGTGGCTGTACAGAAACCCCCAACAGAGGAATTCTGCCATACAGGCACCCAGAGAACACAATGCCAGGCCTCTCACCAGGATACCCACGCTGCAAAGTTGTGCCTCACTGGCAAGTCCTTCTCAGGAAAAGACGCTTGTGCAGGGAACCCTTGTGAACACCAGGCTGGGGAAGGCAGGCTGGCCCCTGGAGGTGTGGCTGAGGGGAAAGCAGCACGGAGCGGGTGGTGCAAGCAGCCTCAACCAGACAATGAAGTGTCTCGGGAGTGGGGCAGCTCCATGTGGGTCCTGGCTGTTTTCCCTTTTGCCTGGCACTGCAGCATGCAGGAAGGGAGAATGAAAGGTCAAGCTGTTGGCAGCAACAGAGATGGAAAGCTTGAGGCATCATGGATGTTGGGCTCTGAAAGAAAAATATTTTGCGTCCTACTGAAGACAAATCCCATTTGAAATATGTGTATTCATGAATTCTGAGTGTTATCTCTGTGCTATATAGTCCGAAAAAGGCAATACAGTGCCTTCTCCACCTGGCTTCTGCTCTCTGATTGTGGAGGACCTTGGTTAGTACTCTAGGCAGGCAGGAGGTTTGGTCTTGGGGAGTGGCTGTGCACACTGCCCTTCTGTGGAGGTAGCCTGGTGTGGGATGCCTCCATGGTGCGAAGGACCTACCATCCGGAAGGGCTGCCTCTGTGATGGTGCAGTCAGGCCAATATGAGAGATGACTGACTACCCCGCATGGACCCTGTAGCTTTACAGAGAGCAACCACACATGGTTGCCAGGGTGTGATGTGACAGTGTGAACATGCAGGAAATTTGATCTTGTGGATACTTGCTGGAGAGCAGCCTGGATACAGTATGAACCAAAGAGTCCAGGGAATTAGACCACCCTCCTTGCTCCAGTGTTTGAGCCATGTGCAGCCTGAGGCACCCATGATTACCAAAATGTGAGAGTGAAGAGGAAATACCCTGTGAAAGAAGACAGCTATGAGTGGTGATATGAGGGGAAAGTGTTGGCACAGCACCAGCCTACTTCTGTATCTGATCCTAGTCTTGTCAGCAGGACTTATTAGCTTGGGCACCATGCCACACTAATGCTGCTTTTGGACCCATGCTAGATTATATCTGGCCATTTCAGAGTGTTAGCAGAGGGAATATGGTTTGGTTTGCTCCTTCCTGCATAGACGTACCCTAAGGGGCTTGGAATAGAGTCACTCCTCTTGGTGGAATTTGCTCAGGGGACTGTTAAGTTTTAATCACAGAAATCTACCAGATTATATTGACTAATAAGTGGTATAGCTCACTTCTGACTGAAATTTAGTGGGGCTAGTATCTTTTTAGCAAGTCCAAGGACACTTCAGTTAGTTTCACTCAAGCAAAAAGTTCATTAATGTCCAAGAATCACACATGTATGTGATTTACAGTGTGGTATATTAAGGTTGAATATCAAATGCTCTAGGTGCATACTGAATGCAACACTGAACCTTGCAAGGGATTGACATAAAACAGTACAGAGGTCTAGTTATACAATGCAGCTCCCCAAGAACAATGCAGCTCACCATGAATTCTTATATTTATTTATAATCTTCAGTCATCCATTCTTTAATATCTTTTTAAAAAAATTATCAACCTGCTAGCAATTCTCCAAAGAATAAATATGCATTTGTCTTAAGGCAATCTAAGGCATATGGTGCCATTGGGAGGGAAAGGGATTAGTTTAGAACACCAAAAGCAAGCGTTTCAAATTATGGGTTGAAAGACAAATTCACAGGGGGGGAATGTAAGGGGGCAAATGTGAACAACAGGGTAATTAAACAAGAAGTTCACAATTAAAGAAGTAGAGGTAGTACCAATGTATTCTAGTCATGCTTGACATCTACCTATCTGGGGCAACTGAATTTGCATCTAATGCCAGAATTTCATCTACAGTGTCTTCATATACGTAAATGTGCAAACAACTCTGTGTCCTAGTACCAGCAAACTTGCTAACCCTCTGGGACTGACCAGTTGTGCAATGGATCCAGCAGGAATTCAAGAAATGTGTTTCTATTTTAGAGGTTGCATTAGGACAGCATGAGTAGGTATTCCAAATCCAGTAACTGGAAGTATTGCAAGATGGATGAAATACAAGACTTCTGGTTCAGAAGGTGGTGCTGGATGAAATATGTCAAATTCAGTAAATTGGCCCCTTTTTTTCAGTGAAATGCTCTAAAAAACGCATTGCAGTCAGCTTTCTGTTTTCTTATATCAAATACCAAGTTTTGGAATCCTTCCTTACCATCTTCACAGTGAGTACCTTAGATAACTAGACTTACTCACTTTTGTTTTCTGTATAAATCTATTTGGTAAGGCAGTCCAGAGGGAAACAGCTTCGCCAGAGGAAGGAACAATGTCGTTTTGCAATGGCAGTGCTGAGGTACTTTTCGGAAAGCAAAGGATTTTTCTTCCCACTTTGGCTGTGGAAGGAGTTGAATCAGTGTCTCTCCTCCAAGAAGGTAGGTTCACTGGAAAAAAACAAAACAAAGTGGAGCTACCACCCACATGGGCCACCATGGAGCCGAGGTGCTTACACTTCTCTGAAAATGTCCTCCAAGTAAGATAGATAAAGGATTAAAAATGTGGGTCCTGAAAGGGTTTAGAAGTGAGATGGGCCTCAAGTTACACAGTACTGTCTGAACTGAGCTGCCTCTGGAAGATGAGGACTTTGGTGTCTAAACCATGACCTCATTCTCCTGGGGTCAGCTGGAATACGAGGTGGTCATTACTGTGACGTTCCTGAGAGTCATGCCTTTCAGCAGAGCAACACAAGGTGACAGGCAGGCCTGGCTTGCCTTCCCCTTTTGTGACTATTTTACCTATTGCACAGCAGTCGCATACTGTTTTCCAAATGATTCTGTGTTTTATCACAGATTTATTGCAGATCAAGTAAAGCATTGCTCCAGGGAGTATGTGTGGATTGCAGAGCTCTAAGGCAGCACAGGGAACAATAGAGAGATTTGGAGACTGGTCTTCGGAAAGAGCTCACTGCAAGAATGAAATTGTTACTTAGCAGCAGCAAATAAACTAATAAAATGAACAAGGATACAGTTAACAAGCCAAGGCCAAGAAAAAGAAAAGATTTCAAGAACAGAAAACTTAGAGGGAAACGTCACAAGAATCAATAAAATGGGCCAGAGAACTGTGTCTTTCTGCATTAAGTGATGCAGACAGTGTGAAACAGATGCTGTTTCAATGTCATCAGCAACTTGACAAGCTGGATAAATAATTGTTGCCAAGAAAAATAAAAGCATGTGCTGTCAGTGTGGGTGGTTGCCATGATTGCCATGGCCTTTGGTTCAAATGCAGTTACCGAGATGATGAAAAAGAAAATAAATATGGAAGTGGCTGAGGAAAAACAATTAGCTTCCCACAGATGGGCCTTTGGCATACCATAAATTGTAGCTGCCTTTTTCATCACGAGTGTGGGTAGCAACCTGGGAAATAATAAAAAGTGGAGAATTATGGGTACAGCCATTTCCTGAGTCCTTCCCATAAAAGGGGAGAAACTGTTGGTGTGGAAGGAGAATTGTTATTAGAAAAGTGCAACAGACATTTCAGCTGCAAAACAGCTAGACGCCAAATTGCCACCCAGCTGCCACTGAAGATACCAATATCTTCAGAGCACCCACTCTGCAACCACATGCCATGGGGTTACTGCTACATCATTAGTAAGGTCTCTTAGGGAGCCCAAATTCTTCTTCCAGGCTTTTCTGCACTTGGAACTAGCAGTGCAATGTGGTGAGGGGCTCAGTTCATGCATAAGCCCCCTGAGGATCCATGGAGAAGGCACTTCAATGCCTTAGGATATCTTTCTCATATAACAGGATATCAGCTGTTCATATAAAACATAACAGGAGGAAGAACAGTAATATTTTTTTTTCATCGGAGAACCCTTGCTCAGGTCACTTGGTCTAGAAATGTTGGCTCCATTCCCATCTTTGTCTGAGGAGAATAATACCACATCTACAACCTCTTGGGTGAAAATAGGGCCGTCTTCTATGCAGAATCATAGACAGGATCACCTGAAAATCTCCGTTCATTCTCTACACATATCCTCTAAATCCTGTAAGAGCTGAGAGCCAGAGCCAGATTTATGCTCATGTCAATCCCACTTAAATCTTACTTTAGGAAGGTGAGAGACAGGAAAGATGTGCATTCAGTGAGTCACTTGCACATCTTGTCTGTATCTCAAGGACAAACAATGTGTTTTTATACCTTCTCTGTCTTCATTTTCAATTCCTTAAGCATTTCAGCCATTGAAAGTCTTCATCTCAGTCTCTGAGCAATTTCACTTTCATAAATACAGAAGTGGGTGTCAGTATCATTTGCTACAGTCCCGGATAATCTGTAGGGTAAATTGTCAATAACAAAGCAATCAGTGAGTGCTCATCAAATAAATCGCAACGTTGTTCTTTACTCATGACACTTTGTGTAAGAAATCAAGTCTGGCTGCAATTACTTGGGATGCTGATTTGTGATGTGTACTGAATGATAGGTGAAGGAAGAGAGTATAAAACTTTAGACTACCAACATGATTCATTCAGTTAAAATACATGCCTTGCCTACAACCTTATAAAAATAACATAGTAATAAGCATCAACAATGCTGACATAGCTAGAACAGTGATAGAAAAATTTTAACTCTCTGCTTTAGGATTTGGGGTAAGACAAAATTTCAGGCTGTTTGTTGATTCTTGATCTGGGACTGAAATCCACTGAAGTTGGGTTTACGTATTTTGACTAGAAGGAAGCCCAGCCACAAACGATACATCCAAATTGTTAGTGTGGCTTTGTCCTACATAGGTCAAATCTGCTGGTTTGGCTGGGCCACCCTTGGCAAAAGAGCAGATGTGGTACAAGTATGAGCTGCAGGTAGAGTCTGAGGTCCCTGGCAGGAACGGAGCAGCTCGCAAGTGGCTTGGTGCCACCCTGATGCAGGACTGTGGTGGTGCATTCTCCCTTTTGCAACAAGGAGGTGTAATTTTCAAATGTTCAAAGGCTATCACCAGTTTTAGGCTTGTCTGAAATTTCTTAATGTTTACACCTTTAGTCATTTTTTCTTTTTAAGAAGAGAGCTGGTATGTCTTATGGGAACACTTTCAACCTTCATCATCCAAAATCCAAGTTCAAGGTTTAGCTTCACCTCCATTCCCACATGGATATGATGACCTTGCTCCATTTTCAATGTAGATGGAATCTCATACCCAAGGTTGGCTCAGATCACAGGTTTTGGTTTGCTCTTTGATTTTGTTCCCAGACCAAACAGAACTGTCAAGTGTTTTGTTTCAGAACTTTGCTCTAACATCAGTAGAATAAAACCAAACCCAAAGCTCCAACAGTAACACCTATTGCTCTCTTTGATGATTTAAAAAGAGTAATATGAACAGAGCAGGCAAAAAGGCATATTTAGTGGTCAGCTGGGAACAAGGAGGGTCTCAGAAGATTTAGGGGAGGACAACTGATCCCTGCCTACTGCTCCTCAGAAACCACTGTTTCACACAAGGCGGTGTGGTTAATGCCTTTCTGATTCTTGAATGCCTGCCCAGTTTCTCTGTGTGATCCTATCACTAACATTGATAAATAGGTCTGCCTAAAGCAATAAGGCCACAACATATTTGCTTCTTTGAACTAGAGTAATTCTGCTGCCAGACCAGAGCTCCTAGCCTTTCAAGGTTCAGCTAGCACTTACATGTATATTGACATTTCTTTTTACCTCAGGCCAGATGAGGGAAAAACGGTTTCTTACTTTGTAAAGCACTTTTCTTCCCACTGTGTGACAGCTTTTGATACTGCACTTGGGAAGGAGAGTGAAGGTGGTTTCCACAGAGATAGAGAGATCTTCAAACTTTTCTGTTCCCAAAGAGGAAAGCCACACTTCATTCAAATAAACAGGACCAGAAACAATTTTAAACTTGCTTTTTCAGCAACCTGCAGTGCCATTCCTTTGAGAGCTGCTTTCTGGACTTAATCAAGATCCTTCCTAGACTGTTTGCAGATTCCCCATGCAGGAGAACAGCTCTCCTTAATGCATTGCTTTGGTATATGTTACTTTTCCATATCAGATCATCCAAGAGTTTTTGAAAAGGACTTATGCAAAAAAGTAAATATTTGTGTCATGGAAACACAGAAGGAAACTGTAGTTCATTTCATCATCTGCTGTTCAGAGGATTTAGTCGTAATACTGCAGACAAAGGTTTATGTGTTATGAAAGCTTACAGTTTTGCCATGTTTCTCAACAGGTTTAATTCTATTTCATACAACTGTATTTATGTAGAAAGAAATCTAGGTCAGGCTTCTTTCTCAGAAGAGTAAATTCTCCATAACAGCCTGAATCTGATGTCTGCCTAAACAAGCATTTTTATCTTATAGTATAAAATAAATACCTATATGCCTATGAATTCTGGTCTTGGACAATGTGCATGATATGCTATATTCCATTTTATTCAGCAGAGCTAATTTAAAGTAGATTTACCTATCAAAGGTCTGACCTCCTCCCAGCTCTTACTCCCAGCAAGGCAAATACCTTTTTAATGAAAGGCCAATGCAGAGTGAACCGTGTGGTATCTCTTCATCTTTCCTTATCTCACCAGAACTTTTTGGATCTTCTTTTTCTTTTTGTGTGTTTTTTCTGAAACATTAAGGAATTGGGAATTTCAGCATTAGAAATTTCAAGCAGAGGCTGAGAGAACACGCATAACTATCAGAAGAACTATGTCTTCTTTTCATATAAGCTTATTCACTATTCCTATATTAAAGGTGTTATATTTGAAATAATTTTGATATCTTGAGTTTAATGCCAAGACAGAGACAAACAGAGTGGACTCCGCGGTGTAGTTCATTCTAGTCTCTGTCAAAAAGGCGATGCATCAGAGATGTGCTTATTTCACTTTATTTTAATCCCTTAGTTATAGCATATCAGCAGTTAGAAGTGGAATAGACCTACCAGGTCTTGCTTCTGATCTGTACCAATGGACCAACACAGGGTGTTTATAATACATTTCCCTAGTCTTGTCCTCTCAAATTTTAAATATAGCTTGATTGATGGCTAAGTGTTGTCACTTGTCACATTTTTAAGAGTTGTTAGGGGCAACAGCAATTACACAGGGGAACTGCATTTTAGAAATATGGTGAAAATGCTTCTATTTTGGGCTCCAGTAGACTTTCTCCCCTAAAGGAGGTAGAGGAGGTTGGCAGTATAGAAGAACAGTTGTAAAGCCAGAAGAAGGTGTTGGAAGATCCAGATTTGTTCTTGTAAAACCTGTCAGTTCAAGAGATTGATGTTTTCTTTCAAAACAAGCTCCACAAAGCTGTTAGTAGTGTCTCTCTTTTATAGCATAGCCTTGTGGTCTTGAGAAAGAAAGAGAACCAGTGAAATATGGAATGTAGTTAAAGATTTATATACACTCCAACACCATGGCATAGTTTAGCTTTACACAGTCCATTCCTCTGCTTAAAGGGAAGAACTCAAAACTGAGTCAATTGATCTAAAAGAATAGCCTTTGTACATGGTACTTTAAGGACTAAATAGTGCAATAGTTTTTCTGAGTAAAGACACTTTCATGGATATGAATGGCACGTTCTTAAATCTTTAGATGATTTATTTTGAAGTGATTTATTTTGAAATGTGGCCACACAATCACACCTATTTACAGTGCACTGTTTTCTCAGATCTAAAGGCACAAGTGCGATCACATAGCAGTGACTCTGCAAGGAACCCTGACCCAGGGCTATGCATAGGCATGTTAGAACAGTTCATTTGGAAAAGAGCTTGAATGCTCTTGCATATTATGAGCCCCTGTTAGGAGCTAAATAGGTCATGCCAATCTGTGTGCATCCCTCTGTAATCTCATGCCTCTCATGCCATGTTTCACAGACCCTTTTTTGTTCAAACACCTACAAACTGTCTGACAGCAACATGATTAGCAGTCAGTGCTGTGGCCAGCAGCAGTTTACCTTCTGATGTGTGCTGGGTTTCTTGTCCTCCAATCAGTCAGAAAACACTTCCTAGGGTGTACAAGATGGGAGAAAGGATGTGGCTGGCTTTTCCTCAGGGCATCAAGACCTCACTAAGGCATGCCTGGGCTTGGGAAGAAAGCTTCACTGCAGTAACGTAGCTGTAACATTAGTCACTGGTTCCTCTGGGCTCTGCAAATATGTGCTTGGTTTTAGGGATTAAAGTAGAACTAACCTTGGCTCAGATTAAGCATGTCCTGAAGAGTGCTGTTGGTGCACAGAGTATTCAGTTCTCTGTGACACTGAGACCAAAAAAGACTAAGATATTTTAGCACATAAGTCCAAAGGAACCATTCATATAATTAAAGGTAGGTGCATGCTGAAGTGCTTTGCTGAATGAGGGCATTTTGAAATATTTTTTTCATATCTCTTTCACTTGAAAAATCATAAGCATAACTGAGAAGGTGTGGTGGGTTGACCATGTCTGAAGCCAGGTGTCCACCAAAGCCATTCTATCATTCCTCCCTCCTTCGCTGGACAGGGGAGAGAAAAAATATAACAAAGGGCTTGTGGGTTGAGATAAAGACAGGAGAGATCATTCATTAATCACCGTCATGGGCAAAACAGACTCAGCTTGGGGAAAATTAACTCAATTTATTAC
>JANZLQ010000029.1:38193954-38208329 GCA_026212715.1 Elanus axillaris | reverse complement strand
CACGGGCTGCAGGGGAATCTCTGCTCTGGCACCTGGAGCATGTCCTCCCCCTCCTTCTTCACTGACCTGGGGGTCTGTGGAGTTGTTTCTCTTACATGTTCTCACTCCCAGGCTGCCCTTTCTCCCCCCGTTCCCCAACTTTTTTCCCTTCTTAAAATGTTATCCCAGAGGCGTTACCACTATTGCTGATGGGTGCAGCCTTTGCTGGCCGCGGGTCCATCTTAGAGCCGGCTGGTAATGGCTCTGTCGGACAAAGGGGAAGCTTCCAGCAGCTTCTCACAGAAGCCACCCCTGTAACCTCCCCTGATACCAAAACCTTGCCACAGAAACCCAATACAGAAGGTCAAGAAGTAAAAAGGAAAAAAAAAAGAAAGAAATATGTAGGGATATTTGGGATTCTAGACATAAAGTATCTGTAGCATCTATTTTATGCAGCCGTGCCTATTCATTTGTGTATAAACCAGGATTATTTTATTGTATTTTATGAATTGGCTGTAGTCTATGTTATACAAATGGAACATAAAAGAATAATGAAAAGAACAAGACATGACTAAGTCCTCTAAAAGTTTTTTATGGCCTTTGTCAGGAGAACAACCCCGCATCCGTTACTTTCTGACTGTCATTACCTTCACATAAAGACTCAACATCAGAACAAAATCTGTTCAGAAAATTCTTCCACTCCATCCCCACAACAACAAAAGCATTAGAATCAGTCACAAAACTAATGCAATTATGTTGCTTACAAGCAACACAAACTGGTTATTCATTTTGATAACTAAAAAGGGAACTTGAAAGGGTAAAAAATTAATTCTTTTCCATGTCATGTATAAATTCCTGCATCTTGTTAGTATTTTACTACTATTTTACTTGGATAATCCTGTACTGATGCGAAGATAAATGGTTAGAGTATGCTGGCTGATGAACATACAAAGAGCTAATGTTCTGAGAGGTATACAGCTTGGGGACAGTTTTGCTCTAAGGCCAATCACTTTCTGTGCCATTTGTGTCTAAGTCCATTTGGTAGGAAAAAAGGCCATCTTCACCACAAAGCCATTTTAGCTTTGCTGGATACAGGAGCAGTTGAATGATTTGTATGATACAGACAGAATACTCTATGATAAAAATGAAGTATTGATTCAAGGAGATTTTAATTTAGATTAGTTCACTTAAAATGAGTAATAAATTGAAATGAACTCTACAGAGATTATGTTCAGAATGAATTATCTTGCCACCTCATTGAAACCTTAGGCAAGGAATAATTCTAGTTATGGCCCTAACCCAAATCACCAATTTTAAGTAAGAACTATACAAATAATTTGGACAAGAGAATGACAGATGTGATATCTGATTTGTAAATGAATTCTAGGGAAAGGAAAAAGAAGAAAAAATTGTTTTCCTAAAATAAATCAGAAGGAAAAATGTAAGTAATTTCAGTACTATGCTTTAATATTAACAGCTTTTCATGTGTCAAATACTGCATTAATATTTAATAAAATCTTGCATATTGCTACTAGTATTTCCTTCCAAGAATACTTTTTTTCCCTCTTTCCTCCCACTATCTTACTGGATAGGATTTTTAATGAGTTATTCCTATACTGAAGCCCTTTACAACAGCTGACAGTTCTGTTTGCTAAGATGTCTTCTGCTATTCTGCTATTTAACTTATTTTGCTTTATGTATTGTTTATCCATGCATTTATCCATGCATGTAAACAATAGGCATACTCAACACCCACACTCAGACTGTTGATGTATACAAGCATACATACACACACTTCAATATATGATTTCCTCTTGACTCATTTTTAAAGCCTCCAGTTCTTTGCTCATTCTTTTTACTATAGTTCTGATTAAGATTTATTTTCTTCATTCACTTCCCTGTATATTGTTGAATTAATTTCCTACATGGGTTAAATTGGGAATACAAGTTCTAAAATAGATAACAGAATTGAACAAAAATGGGATATATTTTGCTTCTACTTTTTCTGTAACAATAGCTTGCTCTTTTACCTCCACCTTACTTATTTTATGGGATTTTGGGTTTTTTTTGACATTTCTAATAATAAGTTTTCATCTTATAACTGGTGGTCTGGGGTGATTCTGGGGATCCTTTCAGGCATCTAAACTCAATGATTTAACACTTTTTCCAAGTGACTATGAGTTGTCCAGAGAAGTTGTCTTGCTTACAGTGAGCAGATCTTCTGGATTTATCACACAATAAAGCATCCATTGAACAGCAGCATTCATACTCAACATTTCAAACAAAGGCATGCAGATGTTTGCATCTTAAGCGCTACAGAATATCTCACATAACAGGTAGGATCTTTGATAGCCAAGCTATTATCTACATCAAAACATAGCATTCTTATTTAGATATGCAAAGCTAAGACCAATATACATATTTCACTGTCCATAGCATGGCTACTTCAGTCTTTTGCTGCCTGTGCACGGTCACCCTCAGCTCCCAGCTCACCTCCCTTTGTGGAGCTGCTCTGCTCTTGCTGATCCCTGAAAATGGGACTGGAAGGTGATTTACTTTAAAACAAAACTGATTTCACTCATGTGCTCTCACACTCCCCCAGACAAGTGCCAGGACATGTATATACACAGGCAGTCTGTCCAGCATCAAAGATGCGTGAATTCAGGTGGCCTGTCCAGGGTTCCTAGTGGAGGACAGGACACCTTCTGTCAAGTCCTCATCTTGTCTCTTGGTTTGGGAACCATGTGCTGATTTATGCACATGCCTTTCTGTACCCTTGTAGGCGAGATGGTGATTAGTCTCTCCACCCCATCCCACCTCCATGAGCTGTCAGGATTTACTCGTCCTTTGTCTCTGACCTGGGTGTCCTGAGAAGCTACACTTTGCTGCATGCTAGGATTGTGGTGAGCTGCTAATCGCCAGGTGTCTTCAAAACATGGTCAGACATTTCCATTCGTTCCCCATTCACACCAGTTCCAACATTCCTATTACTTTTCTCTACACATTCTGCACAGGTTTTTTTTTTATGCTCTGAACACTTCCAGTGGTGGTCAGCTCTAAAAATGCATCAGTGTGCCCCTTCTCTTTCCAGGGGAATAAATCAAATAGTACTAGCAAATTTTAGACACTTTAATTTAAGAAGAGATACATTTCCAGAAGCAGACATAAAGGGGAAATTAATACATTTTCTCCATGTCATAAAATAAATTCAGGTCTAGACTTAGAATTGATTGCATTTGGCAACAGAAAAATACCTGTCTTTACTGTCTGATTCAAAGACTACTGGGCAGAAAGAAGCAAGGATTCTGGATGGGGAAAAAAAGCCACTAGCTCTTTGATAGCAGTTTCTGTGCTGCAGATGTAATTATCCATGTAAAACAGCACCATTGCAAAGAAAGGCATTTGGAAAAAATAGGGCATTCACTTTCAACAAAATTCAAAATTGAGATCCAATACAATTCAGTCCTTTCAGTCACCCTAATGTGTTTGTAGCCTCTGCAAAGACTGAGAAGATCCTAAAATTGCTTATTGCTATTAGCCACATTTACCGTTTGTATTCTTTCTAAAGAGAGACATGTTTCTCCGAGGAGTTTGTGACCAGACAGGTAAATTAAGTATGTCCAGGACTGTTCTCCAGCACTGAGGCCAACTGCTATGCCATAGCCTGTACCCATCAGTCCTGAAACAGGTTAACCATATGCAGATCGTCCACAGGAATGACTGTTTGGCCATGCCAGATTTTGAACCTTGCCTGGGAAATATCTAGGAGGGAACTACTGGCTTGGGGCAAAATCATGTCAGGGTTTGTTTTAAGAGTTTACCACTGTAAATGAATGAGTTATCATTCCCAGGATCGTTGGCACAGTTTAATTTAGCAGTATGGACACAGCCAATGCAGACTAAGTTATTTGAAAAAATAGAACATATCTCACAAGTTAGAGTCAGAGAAGGGGAAAGACATACACTGTGCTGTGTTCAGATGTATTGTGTCTAGATGGTTTTTCTTTTTTTTAGTTCTCCATGTCTGCTTCAGTTATATTATCTCCAGAGTGGATATAACAGTATTTAATCTTCTTTCTAACTTTCTTCCAGGAGATTATGTAGATATTATCTAGATAATAATTCAATTTTATCTAATATTAGATCAGATGCAATGTTAGTAGATATAACTTTGATTTTAATAAGAAAATATTTCTATTTCATAGGTAGAACTAGCTAATTAGCAGGGGGGTCATAAAGTCAATGCATTTAAGTCCCTTCCTCAGATTTGATTAAATGCTAATTGCAGGACTGCCATTTGCTCATGACAGTTAATAGGATATTTAAACTTGCATGTTTCCTAAAACATTAAGCTTTTCTTATTTTTTTGCTGATTCTTTTCCTTCCAGCCTGATTCTTAGCTACAGGCAGTTAATCTCCATTCTATTGTGTCCATCATTTAACAGAGAAACAAGAGGATCTGTGATTTTTCAGATCTGTTCTTGACAAGTAATTCTTTTTCCTGGTGATATACTGAAAAGTGTTTTGAGAGTGATTTGGAGACGGGGCAATGCTTTGCCTGAGACTGGGGAAAGAACATCTGTTTTCTTTCTTTTTGCTTTCTTTTGTTCAATTGCTCTTTTTAAACTTCCACTCCTCCTAAATCACAAATTGGGGATTACTGGATTTACTCATCCTCCTGTCTCCCAGTGTCTCAAACAGTTCATGGATGTGCTTCTTAACAGAATAAATTCTGGGTTCGTGGTAGTTTTCCTCCCAAATTCACAACATCAGCAACAAGGAATGTCCCTGCAATTGCTAGGTTTCTGTCAGTGATGGGAGCAATAGGCTCCACATGTGTGGCAATTAGAACAGCACTAGAAAATGAGATTACTTACAGAAAAGAAGATCTGTTCAATCTCTTCAAGTGGTGTGAGTTGCCAAGTATAAAATAACTAATGCAGTTGCCAAGTTACCAGGATCAGGTCATGATTCATACAGCAGACAGCCGTATTAGGAAATACCTTTTAAAATAACTACAATTTGAGGGAGGGCTATTTTTATGTATACTTTAATAATAAAACAACTGGTCTGCTTGTTATTCACCCTGAATTATTTGCTAAAAGACTTCAGCTTTCTGTCAGAATAAAGCAGACTTAAAGTTATATACATATAGTCAGTTCACAACAGCCGTATGTGAATAGAAGATTAACATCCCATAAGGAGAGTCAGGTGTCTGGATAAATCTAGTAGAATCTAACACCATCCTATTGATTCCCCTATATCTGGTAAGATTTTTGCATGCATGTGGATATACAACATCATTGATGTTGTGTCTGCAGACCGAGATTCATTTGTACAAGATGTACAAGAGAAAAATGACAAGCCACTCCGATCATCTGAAAATAAAAGATACATATTCTCGATCAAGGATTTATAAATAATATGCCAATTCAGTGATCACATACTGGGGAGCAGATCTGCAGCTGCACTAAAGAACTGCTCAGCAACTTCTTGCGCTAGCTGTGCATTAACTAGTTTGAACACCTGCTGTGCTGTGCTCAGGGATTAATTGGCCTTCTGGGATGGCTTCTTGCATTGGTTTGCTGCAGGGTCAATGATGGTTATGGTGACCACCCGGCAGGCAATGCAGTGGAAGGGCTTCTGATGTGGTTGTATTTTGAGTGAGCTGAATTAGTCACTGCCCAAACTTTGCAAAAGCAGCTCCTCAGCTGCGTGGACACTGCCTGGTGAGAAGCTGCCGGGGCATGGACAGACGTCATCACAACTGACTGCATCATTTATTTACAAGTGACGCATTTAGGCAGCTGTGTTCTTCCCATGGCCAGTGTCAAGAGAGAAGCACTGGAGGGGGCTGAGCTGTGCCCTGTCTCTTGGACCCTTGTCGCTGGAGGGGAGGAATGAGATGCTGCTCCTGGCCTCAGGATCCCCACAGCCCACTGGCTGCAGCGTTTGGGGAGTATTGTGCCAAGTTTGTCCACTTTCTTGAGCTGTTCTGGTACTTTCCACTTGGCATCTTATGCTGACCACTTCTGAAGACACAGTACAGGACTGGGTGGCCTGTTTGCCTCTCTCTGTTCTCAGATTTTCATTTTCTTACAAATTACCCTTGGGATTTCTATCCATTTCCATTGATTTTATATGGCACTGAAGTGACTAGCTTAGACTAGATGCCTTAGTTCTAGATAAAGTTAAATTATATGAACTGTTCCTTAAAGTATTAACATTTCTACTTCGGCAAAAGCAAACACACAAAAGGTTTTCACTCCTTATCCTGCAAGTAAATCTATAACATCATTGGGACTCGGCATGCATTTAAAGGTTCATTAGTGCCTTAATAACTAAAATGATACTGAACCATTTTGGCAATTATGATAACACAACAGTGCATGAATAGAATATTTTTCACTGCACTATGGTGTGAGCTACTATATGCTTACAAAGTAAACCTGCAAATATTTGCTGCTTAGCCTTTCTTGTCTCTCAAATTTGTAATTAATTCAATCGGGGACTTTTCTGTTTGCTTGAACTGGCTTTGATTTGAACACTAGTTAAGACAGCATTATGCAAATTCATGGCAGATGTGCAGAAAATGATTCTTCAGTTAATACTTTTGTCCAATCCCTGTCTTCCTAGACAATGCTTCTACAAAAGACCTATTTCCTTTTTAAATACTACTTTTGCTTTCCTAGCCCCCTAGATACGTTTGAAAAGAGAGAGAGGATTTGCTTTTAGCTAGGAAAACACATTCCTCTTCCCTGCCCTTCAAAACACCTGAAATGCTGGTCCCTTAGCTCCCTTTAAAAGGGTTCCTTGAGACAGAGCCCTCCTTCTCAACATTTGACATGGAGAAGTGGAAACTGCAATCGGGTTGTCAGAGACTTGTGCTGCATCTGTAGTTTTAACAGGGATATTGCATCATGACAAGAAATGTCATTTTCTATTTAGAGGCAGAACAAAAAGTCTAAATCCTGAGCTAGTAATCAAAAAGAGTATGTTAGAAACTCCTTCATATGATTAGTTTAGGCAGATAGTCTTCATGGATTTGTATGCAGCTCATACTTACACTGCATAGTAAAAAATTTCCATCAATGGGAATTAATGCTCGACTATTACTATTAATTAGATACTTTCATTCTTTAGCTATTTTTTAAATCAATTCCCATATGTCTAGGTAATGAAATGTCATTCTGCCAACCAAAGCAGTTGTTATACTGCAATGCAGTCAAGAATATATATAACATGCTGGTGTAAGGAAAATTTGTCTGGCTTCACCTTCCTCTTCACTCAAAGTTTTGAAAAAATTGCACAACAGTTCTAATAAAACTCCAGGGTTATAATGCAGATACAATACCTCTAGAGGTGTTCTCATTCTGCTGTTACAAGTATTAATACATGTGAAATAACTGGGAATCTTGGAAAAAGAAAACCAATTGAACATGGATGTGAACTTACTTTACTTCTATTGCATCTCTCCTCTATGCAAATATGAATGTTTTCATCAAGCTGTTTCCTTGTACACTACAAAAAAAAGCATCTGCAGGATAATCTTTTTTCCTGGCCTATTTTTTCTAAGAGTCCTGAGAAGATTCTTTCTGATGTTTCTCTTTTTTTAACAAAAATATCTTTCTAGTACAACATAAATGTTCATGGAAAACATCTGCTTTCCCTCAAAGCCTGTTTTTGTCAGGAAATGAAATCCATACTCAGAAACCTTTAATCCAGATATCCAGAGTTCATCTGATTTATGCTAGCATATATTTACACAAAGTTCATATACGTAGGTTTAAGATACTGCATAAGCACTCAATATTAACTTGTCCCATGGAATTACAAGCCTCATTCCTATTTATTCATGGCACATGGGAATGAGGCATCTTTACTTCTGCAGCTTCTGTCATTGTAAACTTTGATTGCTGCTTTCTGCCATATCTTCTTGTTATTTTCTTGCTGTCATCTATAGTCAACATTCCATCCATCACCATTGCTTTGATGATTGCCAGGTCCCCTGCATCAAGACCACACTGTCAGCTTGACATCCTGCATGTGGAATAACCTTCCCACTGCAGTAGGGATTTCTAGCAGCTCAAGTGCAAGGGGACAGGCTGTTCTTTGGAGCTGATAAGCATGCAGATGAAAAAAACTCTTGCCTTTCCTGGTTTTACTATTTTTAAATTTTTTTTTATTATCTGTTTTGATTTCTCTTTTTGGTCATTTTGATTTCTCTCCGATGCTTGTGTTGGTGCTTTGACACAATCTCTTGTTAAGGAATACCTTTTGAAAGGACCGAACATGATTTTATTTACTCTGGTGGACCACAGTTAGCAGGAATGCATCACGCCATCTGTATTAGGTTTGATTTCTCAGTAAATACCAGCAAAATGGTGCTGTGAATGCTAACTCTCCTGAGTTTTCCTTAGTTTGCATCAAAACAGTTTTAAACAGCATGTTTTGAACTGGGAAACAGTATGTTTGCTTTCATCTTTTCCCATATGCATAACGACCCTCCCCACATGCACACACCTGTATGTATAAAACCATCAAGTTATATACATAAAGCAGGATAAAGCAAGTCAGATTCAAGGCATGAACAGAGCTGACACAGAAGTATCCATGCTATATCCCATGGCATGGTATAGCTTTTGAAGTGGCTGTGTATCCTTGTATAGCTGGGAATTCCTTGGTGAAGAAACAGCATGAACGCCATCTCTCTACCAAGTCTATATGGCCTGGGACATGCAAGCAGGCTCAAAGGGTTTCTATTTTAATCACTCATAGTCAATTAGTACAGTTATGTCTTTCATTATATTCTTTGATGAAAAAAAAACAGCAAATAATTTTTTAAAGGTTTATTTTGGTAATAAATGTGTCCTTTTTCTTCTCCCCAATGCATACTTGTGCTCTTGAGTGTCTTATCTTGAACAGCTCTTTCTTGTGCTCAGAGACTTGTACTATTAAATTGCCTAATTGGTCAGTCCCTCAGCATGGGAATAAAACATCCCAGAGCATAGGATCCTGCAAAAGATCTGTTTCAAGAGCATCTTCCCTTGTTGCATATTTGTTGTATTTTTCATTCATGTAGTCCAGGACTGCTAAGGCAACAAAATGTTCCTGTTTTGATGTTTGGTGAATGATGTTGCTGTGAAGGATTTGCATATTCCTGACCGTAGCGGAGGTTTTCCTGGTTGTAGTCAGCATGATGCATGCACAACAACAAGGAGACTTACCATTTTTCTTACTTCAGAGGAATCAGCTAATGCATGTAAAAAGCAAGGAAGCTTGAACATCTGCTCAGAGATGATAAAAATAAAAGTTATATTGGGATAAGGCTTTGCTTTCTACTTTCTATTATTAAAAATTATTGTATTTTTCATGAGAAATCAGGACGCACTCTCCTCATAGTTACAGTTAATGGACAACGTCATCACCAGTAGACCAAATACTTGCTCAGTTTATAGTTTTCCAGGAACAGCTGCAAATGGAAAGGCAAAGTCCTCCAAGTAATACAAAGTGTTAAAGAGACTACTAAGCAGCTTCTGTACAATCTTGAAGACAGCATTTGACACAGCATAAAGATGAAAATGTCTCCAGAATTGGAGGAAAAATATTTTGGAAAGGAGCCTCAATCCGAATGTTGAAAGAAACTTAATTATACAAAGTGCTAATTAATACAATTTAATGCAAGTATCACAAAGGAAAATTACATTTAATATCTCCATGGCAGAAATTGCACCAGAAAATAAAGGGAAAACTGCACTTCATTACTGGAAAAATAAGCAGGCATCATTTCCTGAAGGCAATCAATTCCTGAACTGCCAGTAAGTGGTCTGCCTGCGCCCAATGTGTCTGCACATGTCAGGAATTCATCAGTTCCTCTCAGAAAGTTCATGACTAAGTCTGCAATTATTTGGTCAGATAAAATCCAATTTTGGTAAATATGTATCATTCAAACATATGAAACTGACAAAAAAATATAAGCGGCAATAAATTTAAACATGAATATCCAGAATCATAGCTGACAGTTTTCAGTAAAGATAAATGTCAGTCTTTCCCAATGCTAATTTTAAGCTGGTGTGTCCAATATTGGCTAAACCATCCGTTGTCTTATGAGGAAGGTTCCCCAAATAGTTTAGACGCTTTTTTTAGAGGCATGCAAAACACTCCCAAAAGAAGAGTGTTACACAGCCCTGGAGCAGGGATCTACACAGGTGCAAAGGGTGGGAGCAGGGATAAAATTAATGAGATGAGGACAACCTCCCCCACCACAGCAGGAGCAGCCCCTTACCCTGGTTTGGCTTTGTGTGTAAGCAGAGCTGCATGACTACTAGAAGAAGGAAAGTACAAGAAGAGAGGAGAAATTAAATCAGAAGAAAGAAAATGGGTATCTCCCATGCAATTGTCTGGACTCTCCTGTTTCTCTTTAATATAATTGCTGCATTAAATGCCTCATGGGGCAAGGATAGGCTGCCAGCTTGGAAGAGAAATTGCCCTCAGAAGAACCAAGAGGACAGAAGGGCACCACCTTTTGTCAAAGAAGACAAGAAGACTTTATTATTGCCCATCCCCAAGCATTCAAAGGTCATACTCAAGCTCCAAATAATATGAGACTGGCTTGAGACTCACAAGATTGAATGAAAGGTCAGATTTATTCTATTTACTACCCGATTCCTGAGCCTGGTAGCAAGGAGGCATTTGTGTTACATTTTCAAATTTCCCAGTGACCATTAGGGTTAGAACTTGTGGCTGCCTTTTTTTCTTTTAGCAAAACGAGCTCAGATTGTCACCGAGTCACTTATTTCCAGAGGTAAATTTCCAGAGATAAACCATAAACTATTGCAAGAATCAATGAGATACTGACAGTTGTCAGCACCAGGTATTCTAAAAAGTGGCAGTAATCTGACTTTGGCTTTGCAGAAATAAATAATATGAAGAGCAATTTCAAAGCAAGCAGGACTGGGGGCAAGAAAGGCTTTTGTCAGATTCATGTTCTCATTTCCCTATGGCTCTCTCCCACTGCTCAGACGGCTGCATTTCCCAATGTTTGTCTTAAGCTCTTCTACTGGTCACAGGATTGTTAGGGTAGTTTGAGGAAGAATATTCTCCTTTATCAGCAAGTTTTTCTGGCCAGGTGTCTTTTGCTGAGGAATTTTTGCAATCTAAAAGTTTCTCTGTGTCTACAGAAGTTATCTTACAGAGAAGATGTTCTATTTAACAGAAATCCTACCATAGACTTCCGAGTTTAGACTTAATTTGGTATCTAGTAATCCAATAATAATGACATTTCACAGCCTCTGGGACAGAAGACTGCCCTGACAGACTAATACTTTTTTCCATACCCATTATTTACATTACAAGGGCGTGTAGTGATAGGACAAAGGGTAACAGTTTTAAACTGAAAGAGGGTTGATTTAGATTAGATATAAAGAAGAAGTTCTTCACTGTGAGGGTGGTGAGGCACTGGAACAGGTTGCCCAGAGAGGTTGTGGATGCCCCATCCCTGGAATTGTTCAAGGTCAGATCAAACAGGGCTTTGAGCAACCTGGCCTAGTGGAAGGTGTCCCTGCCCATGGCAGGGGGGTTAGAACTAGTTGATCTTTAAGGTCCCTTCCAACCCAAACCATTGTATGATACTATGTTATGGCCCAGGTATGGGCCAAGGTCTGTTTTCAATGATGATGTTCTGAGGCCAAAACAGTTTTGCTGAAATGAAATGCAGTGATATGCTGGTGTGAAGGAAGGCATTTCAACTCACTTCCCATTCATCTATTAATCTCTTGGTTTTACATTTCTTTGTTCTATTCTTTTTGGATGCTTGCCAGGGTGACTGCGGCCCTCGCAGAGTCCTGCTGATGTGCTGCAGCCTGAGTTCCACCAGAGCAGTAGCTCTGCAGAGCAGAGCCCAGCGAGGCACTGAGGTCCACCCCCACACCAGCTGAGCTTCCTCTGCCCAGCTGCTGTGGATGGAGCCAGTCAAAGGGCAGGGCTGAGACAAAAGGTTTATTAAAGTTTAAACAACCCAGTTGCTGTGAAGATATCTTTTATTTGTTCTGACATCTCCACTGTCAGGAGGAATGACAAAGTGTTCATCACTCACCTGCTTTCTCTAGGGCTAAGGGAAATAGGAATCTGGAAGTGTTTAGCTGGGGCATCCAGTCAAAAAGAGCTACAGTGTTTGATAGTGTTATGGCAAATGTTAATGAACAGGCAGGGCAAGGTTTGCCAAGAGGAAGCTTTAAGGACATGAAGAGACCTTCACTACTGATGTCCCCAAGGTGCCCTCAATAGGGAAACTTTGCGGCATGTGGTGAGGGCCTCCAAGCAAGAATCCCTTTTGGACCTGCTAGGAGAGAATAAGGTCTCCAAAAGGCAACATGGTCCCCAATTCTCATTGAAACTTGTGGCTCTGAGGATCAAGATGTGAATTCTCAGTGCTAGGACTGAGTTGTAAAAGACTGACTGCAACTGTGACGGTACAAAACAATGTCAGTTTTTTTCATGTCCTTTTTACACTTCCCCACATTCTTGTTTACCATAGTGTTACCTCATTCTCATCCAGTTCCTCACCAAGAGTTTTCCTGAGGTGCTCAAACACATTCATCAAGCTCTCTGAGGTAGAAGTATAAAATTGTGGTCATCAGGATGGCGTTTAGGCTATGTCTCCTCTGAACTAAATAGAGCATTTGAGAAAGAGAAATTAATCTGCCTTTCTGTTAAGGCTCAGAGGCTGAAGAGGAATTGTCCTGCCTTACCCTCAGGCTTTCTCTCTTCAAGGGTTTGCAAATCAGTAAGTGCCACATCACTTCTAGCTCCAAAGTTTTTGCTAGATCACAGCAAGGACATCTGAAGACTAATAGGAGTTTCCTTGTCTCTAGCAAGAGATGCTTCTTGCTCCCAGTCACACAAAGCTGCTGGCAAAAACACGTAGCTTCGGTAGATGATCATCCAAATGCAGATGTCAGAGACTGGGACTTGTAAGGCAGAGATCTCCATTATGGGCTTCTTTTCTCTTGTTTCTCACTAAGTGCCAGGAGTGAAACTACAGCCTTAAATTGATCGATATTTTGTCATCACCTTGAGGAAAGTAAAGATTTCACCTGCAGAGTTTGTGACTTTTCTTTTCTGCTAATGTGTGCAGAGAGGGCAAGGGTAGGCTTCCCGGGGAACCAAAGTGAAGAAAGGCTTTCCATTTTAGAAAAAAGAAGCTTCATTTTATAAAGCTAATTTTAGTCTCCTGTTTGATACCCTGTGCAAGGAAAGGACAAAGCAGTGACTACTGTCTGTTTAACATTGTTAGTTTAGAACTGAAATAACTTTTGTTAGAAGTAAGTGACTTTAGGCAAGGACTTTTACAGTGAGTAGGTACTACCTACAGAGTAGGTACTAGTTACTTGGGATGTCTTAGAAGTAGATCAGAAAAAGCTAGGATAATCTTGGATGTTGACCCTAGTTGTTTGGTATTGTCAGAGTTAAAGACTTTAATACTTTTTTTATTCTGTTCTAATAAATAACTAATATTTTGTATTGCATGGCAGTTACTATATGAGCATAGTAGATGACCTTTTATTTTTCTTCATTAAGACACCGGTCATATTTGACTGTAACTTAACTTATTGAGATCAATAAATTCTTAATGTGTTAACTTCTCAGTGTAATTTTATGTGACACCATGCCGAGCCAGCAAAAGGAATGGAGGACAGATTAGGATGTGCAGTGGTATCTGAGAGGCATTTAAATACAACAGCTATGGATTTGTGGCATGTTTGCCAGGATTATTAAACTGTTTTCACATCGGTAAGTCCTCTAACTACTTGTCCATAAAATGAAGAAAGGGTCATCTTGAAGTTCAAATGCAGAACTTGGTTTCAGTAGATCAGGATTTAGTTCCTATGCTTGCCATAGATTTTGACTATGACCTTGGGCAAATCACTTATTCTCCCTGCTTGTCACTTCTCTCTAAGCTGAAGTAGGTATAATAACTTCGTAAAGGTGAGAATGAATATGTCAGCGTTCATGTGGCACTCACACGGTTATTCAGCTCAGGGTCCATAGTGGGTTTCTGTGGCAAGGTTTTGGTAGCGGGGGAGGTTACAGGGGTGGCTTCTGTGAGAAGCTGCTGGAACCTTCCCACATGTCCAACAGAGCCAGTACCAGCCGGCTCCAAGATGGACCCGCCGCCAGCAAAGGCTGCACCCATCAGCAATAGTGGTAACGCCTCTATGATAACATTTTAAGAAGGGAAAAAAAGTGGGGAACGGGGAGAAACAGCATGCGGGGAGTGAGAACATGTAAGATAAACAACTCTGCAGCCCCCCAGGTCAATGCAGAAGGAGGGGGAGGAGATGCTCCAGGCACCGGAGCAGAGATTCCCCTGCAGCCCGTGGGGAAGACCATGGTGA
>JANZLQ010000029.1:38181311-38193854 GCA_026212715.1 Elanus axillaris | reverse complement strand
AGGACCTGCGGATCTGTGGAGAGAGGAGCCCACGGAGCAGGCTTTCTGGCAGGACTTGTGACCCCGTGGGGGACCCACGCTGTAGCAGTGTGCTCCTGAAGGACTGCCTGCCGTGGAAGGGACCCACGCTGGAGCAGTTAATGAAGAACTGCAGCCTGTGGGAAGGACCCACGTTGGAGAAGTTTGTGGAGGACTGTCTCCCGGGGGAGGGACCCCACGCTGGAGCAGGGGAAGAGTGTGAGGAGTCCTGCCCCTGAGGAAGATGAAGCAGCAGAGACAACCTGTGATGAGCTGACCCCAACCTCCATTCCCTGTCCCCCTGTGCTGCTGGGGGGGCTAGGTGGTGAAGCCGGGAGTGAAGTTGTGCCCGGGAAGAAGGGAGGGGTTGAGGGAAGGTGTTGTGAGATCTGGTTTTATTTCTCATTACCCTACTCTGTTTTGATTTGTAATAAATTGAGTTAATTTCCCCAAGCCGAGTCTGTTTTGCCCATGACGGTGATTAATGAATGATCTCTCCTGTCCTTATCTTGACCCACAAGCCCTTTGTTATATTTTTTCTCTCCCCTGTCCAGTGAAGAGGAGGGGAGTGATAGAACGGCTTTGGTGGGCACCTGGTGTTTAGCCATGGTCGACCCTCCACAGGGTCTTACCTCTGCCTCGAGCTAAGATGGATTTGATCAAATTGTATTTCACCAACAGTTTTTTCCAAAGGTAATTTCTTGCTCTTTTAATGTTTAGACACAGTCGTAGATGGTGAGTGGGCTAAGACTGTTCCCAAAATGATCAGTACCCTGATAGATTTGAAGACCTTTGTTCATCCTGTCTTTGTTGCGGAGTCCCCTCTTTGTTTGTCTTGTCTTTGGTGCAGAGTCCCCCCTACTTTCCCAAACATTAAGCCAGATTCTGATTTGATCTAACTCATTTCAGAAACTGAAGGCTTTCTGGGCACCCAGCATTGCCACACAGCCAGTAGTAGGACTTCATTTCATCAGTGTAACGAGGCACAGTTGGAAGGGAAAGAACTCCCTGGATAAAGAATTCGTTGTTTTTTCTTCGAGGGCCATTATACATTGATAATGATTTACATAATTCAGTCTGGCCTACAGCATGCTGGGGGGCATGAGTATCTGCTTATCTGCACAGCAGTTGGCCAAGGTAGCCAGCAAACACATAACTCAGTTATGTTTTGCTAACAATGAAGATTTAATCATCTTCCAGAACACTCTGAATGGCCAAAAGTTTGCTGTTGAAAAGATTATCAAAAGGTCTTTGTATAATTGTGGTGCGTTATACGTAATCACTAGGATGCATTCAGTGCTGTGGTGTGGTTCTTTGCCATTTACAGCTGTTGTGGGCTCATCTGTCTCTCTTTTACACAAAGACATTTTCATGATCTTATGCATCTGGCACAGGACTTGTTTAGTGTCAGTACATCACATGGCATGGAAGAGACCTAGGAAAGGTCATAGCTCTGCCCTTTCTCCCTTTCTTGCCCCATACTTGACAAATGCTTCATACAGATTGCTTCTTTTTTCCTTCCCCAATGGACATGTTCCAAGAGGCATTTTGGTAAAACCAGCAAAATTTCTCCATGGTGCCAGGGTCCTAAACTCCCACCACATGATAGCTACATGGTACAAGCCACAGCAAAACCCCTGATTCGCCATATGCCATTGCGTATCAGTGGTGGTTAGATGCAGTGATAAAGCAAATAATATTATGTTGTGTTCTGCATTTAAAATCCCAGAAACCATCTAAAGCAGCAGGAAACGTGCTGCTCTGATACTGTGAACAAAGTAATTGCCATCTCATCTCCATCACAAATGCCAAATCACTCTGGTTACCCATCGGGTCAGTCTTCATGCTACCTGAGGTGCTAGCAATTAAAATCACCACACTCTGAACTGAAGTGAAGTTGCTTTTCCCTTGCTGCCAGAAAAAAAAAAAAAGAAAAAAAAAAAAAGAAAAAGAAAATGTCAAACTCAATCTGACAGCCAGCTTTTGAATACAAGTACACAGAAAATTCCCAAGAGCCATGGGATCAGTGTGGAGAGGAGCACTGGAATTACAGAATATAGCTGGCAAACTATAAAGAAGAAAAATAGGAACCAGTTCTGTCTGCGTTATCTCAGATGAAACCATCTTTTCTACGGGAGAAACAAACTAGCTTAAAATGAAAACAAAGATAAAAAAAGATGTATTAGGCAAGAAATGGGCACCATTCTTTTAAGTTGTGTCAAGCGTACTTCATCCTGAAATGGGAACCATGATAAATAATTGTTTGTTACTGGCAGCTTAAGTTTTTAAATTAGAATCAAAATCCCACTTTGTTGGATTCATAAAGGGAAACAGAGAACTTAGAGCTGTCCTGAGGCACTGCTGTGGTCTGCCTCAGAGGAAGTCTTTAAAAGTGCCCTTAAAATTAAAGAGAAAAATATTTCCATGGAGAGGGTTTTTTACATTGAAGGGGACAAAGGGTATGTTGAAACTGTTCAGATTTACAGAATGCAGTGTAAAAGAAAAGGTCATGAAACCCAAATATGAACTAACAAGCACAGTTTACCAAGGGTGAATGAGATGTTTGGTCAGCTCCAACCTCTCAGAGAGGCAATCCCTACATCCTTTTCTGTTTCTGAAGCTGTAACACATAACAGTGACCTTGCTACTTGCATGTAAGCTGTACATTGATGAAATTGCTAATAGTATTAGTGAGAAAAGTCAAAACTGCATCTTCTGAACAAGTACCCTTCAAAATCAGCCTGTGCCTTACAAAAGCAGACACAGCATGCATGCTGCATCAGGCTCCTTCTAGTTCCTTCAGTAAATTTGTGACTGGAAAAGACTCTGCCCTCATCTGTGAATAGGTTTCCTCAGTTAAGCTCGGAAGAATAGAGATAATGAAGCTCTGCGTGCATGTTGTGTCCCCTGAGGGAGAAGGGCTGATTCATATAAGAGGATTAGAGAAACAACTTCAGTGAATTGATGTGGGTTACATTCATCGTTATATTAAACTTTACATTAAGGCCCTAATTTCAGCTCCCAATGAGAATTCATGGGTAAGGTTGGTGTTTCTTGAAAGTCTGTACTCCAAAGTGACAAACTTGTCTTAATTTGTAAAGATCTTAGTGCTAAGATGGGTATGTCCTGATAGAAGACTAAAGAAAATTTTGACATGGGGCCCCAAAGTTCCTGCTGAAATTTCATTATTCTTTAATGACTGATTCCTTTGGTCAAGGACTTGTTTGTGATTATGGTTTCAGACTCCCCAGTACAAGAAAGGCATTGACAGACTGGAACAACTCAATGGACAGGCCACTAAGATGGCCAGGGGCTGGAGCATGTAATCTGGGAAAAGAGGCTGAGGGCTGGGTTTGTTCAGCCTGGAGAAGAGATGGCTCAGGGAGATCTTACTGCTGTCTGCAACTGCCTAATGGGAGGGTGCAGAGAAAACAGCGATAGGGTCTTCTCAGAGGTGCACAGGGACAGGATCAGAGGGCAACAGACCCAATATAAAATTTGGGAATTTCCTCTTGATACAAAGAAAACTTTTACCATGACAGTGATCAAATATTGGAGTAAGTTGCCTGGTAAGGTTGTAGAACATCCATCCTTGGAGAGATCTAAACTCAACCAGAGTTGAGCAGCCTATTCTAATTAGGCCTGTATTGATTAGTAGGTTGGACTAGGTGACCTCCACAAGTCCCTTCCAACCTATATTATTCTGTGAGTTTATGAGTCAGGTCAACAAGATGTTTTCATTGGTTGATTCAATGGCTTGTGGTTTCCACACTTTGAGATACTGTCTTCCTGAAGTATCAGCAGAGATGAAATCAGAGGGGGAGGAAGCAAGCCTTGCTCCCAGCTTCTGCTACAATGTGTACCACGAGGACCTGCCTGAGTCTTCATAGTCCTGAGCAATACCTGGACCACACTCAGGCAGAAGGAAGCGACTGAATGACAGCACCATTGATGATGGCTAAATCCAACATTTGGAGCATAAAAGCTTTGCTTCTGTGGTATGCTCCTTAAGGTTGTTTTTTTTCAAGTTAAAGGATAAGGTCTTTGGAGGTCTTGGGAAATGCTGTGTGTTTCAGCTGCAGCTGCTGGTTCAAGCCCTTAGGAGGAGCAGAGAAACTGATTAAGGCCATTTGGGGCAACCATAATAAAATAAAAAAAATATAAATTCTCTTCTGTGACAAAACCTACTTCTTCTGAGGGAAATATAACAGTGAGGTAAATGGGAGTAGATAAGGCCTGAGAGCATTTCATCTGGGTTTTCCTTTAAGAACTAAGCAATGCTCTGTCTTTCAGGTTAACTTTAGTGCTTCATCTCATTCCACACCCGCATGCTTGCAGCTGAAGGAAATATTTATACAGCAGAATAATTCACAGCACTCTTTTCCCTCCTATATGAACCTACTTCTTATTTTATTCTTTTTTTCCACACTCCCCATGCACATTCACCAGCCCAAATTGTGTTTGTTACATAAGCTGTCACGTTATCTGTGTAATGTTGTGCTAGGGATTTAGCCAGAGAAACAAATTCCCTTGGTGTGTAAGATTAGAACAGTGTGTGTATGTGATGGATTTGTGGACTAAAAACTCACTCAGTTTTAGTTTGATTATAAAGACAAGGTTAAATGCGAACAATATTAGCAGAAGTATAGGCCTGACTCTTCAAAACCACATGAACTTTAAAATCTCTGCAAAACTGTGTTTGGTGCAGCAACATCTCATTAAAATTGGCACGTCCTTCCTCTTTAGTTTCTATTTCTTCCCGTAAGCAACTAAAATTACTAAATACTTCAGTAATCAGCTAGGAAGCCCCAATTATTTTTCTCAAGGCCAAATCTTCTGGATGCCCTCACAAGAAGAGTACTCCCAGGTTCATGTGCACTTTTTGGAAGAGTACAGAGAGCAAGACAAAACTCTCACTGATGCCACAACTAGGTGTCCGTGATACCATTGCCACAGAAGCATGCTGAAATATCCCCAGGAGTGCTTCGTGCTCTGCTCTCTTGTCTGGACATGGCAAAAACAGGCTGGTGCAGAGAGCTATGCAGTAGCAGTGAGTCTGAAGCTCACTGAAAATGCCCTCCAGCCCTGGCTCCTCTTTCTGCCTTTGGAGCAGTCAGGAAACACAAGCCAGGCAGGGCAGGCTTAATGCCACATTTCCACCATAAGATTTGTTATCCGCAGTCATCCCCAGACCAAAGACACCCTGAGTACTGAGAGACCACTAGGGCCAGCTGTGAGTGGGGCATGTAAGACTGAGTGAAACACACTTCCCATGCAAATCTCATGTCTATAAAGCAGATCAATGTAATCATTGAGGCTGCCACACTGTATTTCATGGCGTTTTCAGACTCGGAAACAAGTCAGCTGGTGTGGTCTCCTAAGCCTAAATTCCTCATGAGTCTGCTGATGAACTGACTGAAATTAGAGGAAAGTCTGGATTTGATTTCACTGTAGAAAGAAGTAGGTATGGATAGGTCATTTTAAAGAGGCCCTTGCACATAACCAGAATCAATTAATCCAGTCTGCTGGCTGTTGCTACTTAAGTTACTTTCTCCTAGGTGCTTACCTCTAAATAGCAGCGTGCATTTCTCTGTTAGAGAACAACACTACCACTGAAACAGACTTCAAACATCTTTCACATATTCCACCACAAGAAAAGTGAATAAATAAATCAATGCTTATAACCTGACGGTAGCCCACAGAATGATGGAAAAACAATTAGCAAGCAAACTGAGTCCTGAAGTCTTCTCCCTGCAAACCTCTCCTAGGTTTCTGTGGGAACTAGACACAAACACTGCATTCAGCAATGTGGCTGTTGGAATAAAAGCCAACACCAGTTGCAGTTGCACTTCCAACCAGGCCAGTCAGAGGAGTCAGCAAATTTGGCAACACTACAGCGAAATATTAGACCTCTTATATCTCTTTTATCTCCTGCTCTTGTGGTGCAAGGAATTATTTGTAAACTGGAATTGAACATTGGCAGCCCCAAAATTTCTTCCCAGCATGCTAACTGCTTTGCCTCGTTATCTGTATTCTGTGATGGCAGAGATTTCAATCTCCTCTACTTGTCAGAAAGTTCGGTCATCTGCAGAGAGGGAAAGACATGATGCATATACTTCAGTGTGGATTTACCATTATTTCATGTCACAAAGTGCTGTGTTTTGAAATACCACCTATTGGTCCTGGAGGTTGAGAGCAGATTCACATGCCTTCATACTGCAGATTGTGCTTAGGTAAAGCAGCTTTGTTAAACACAGTATTTTAGCAGAGAACATATAATTTGTGACTACTACAGCTCTTCTACCAACCAAGTGGGGTAAGTGTTAAGCATCAAGGGAGCAAAGCCTGCACTGAAACAACAGCCTGTCCACTGGCATCAGTGGGTGCAAGAGATGCAAGTTCCTTCAAGTTCTGTTATACACCTGGGAGATGCTAAAAGCAAAAGAAAGCTCTGCCTGATGTCCCAGGTACTGGCAATTGTGATACAGGCAAAATGGATTTTCCAGGTCATCTCTGACTGAACACTAAAAGGTAGCTTGACACATAACATGAAGCTTCAGCATCATCAAAAGTGAAGCTACAAAAATATCACTTTGAGCAATCAAAGATCTAGAACCCAGCCCTCCTCATCAGTATGGTTTTTCCTCAATACTAGCAAAACCCAGACCTCCTTCCTGCTATGAACTGGTCAAAGTTTAAGAAATGTTGACATCTCAACAGCTATTCAAGATGTTAATGTTTAAATCATAACAAATTGGTCATGACATTTTCAGTCTCTTCTGGTCAGCCTTATATTCTATGAGGAGTATGAGAATTTAAGGACTCATCAGCAAAGCCTTTTGACAGCACACCAGGGTTGTGAATAGCCATGTTTTTGAGTAGTGTGACAGAAGTCAGAGACACAAGCTATGTTTTGTTTAAGAAATAACAGCATTATTATATTGTGCTTTCTCAGTTTATCAGAGGGTTTCTAAATCCCAGAGAATTAAAGGCAGAGGTGTTGCTGGAATGCAGCAGACTTTTCTCCTTATCATTTGTTTTAATAGAACAAAGCAAACCCACAGTTTAAGCTAAAACTGCAAGTAAAAAATATCCCCCCCCCCTTATTTAACCAAAGATGCCTCTTCTGGTACTAGTAATGTTATAATCCTGTTTATTCTCCAGTGAGTTTAGCTTGTAGGTACTTTCAGGGAAAAAGACTTTCCTAACTAAAAATAAAACCAAGAGGGAAAAATCCACCTTTTTATTCCCTAAACAAAAAAAGATAAAAACCCCAGACTTCTCCCCTTTTGCAAATTGTCTTTGAAATAACCCAGTGAATTCAAATGGTTTAATGGTTCAAACTTAGAACAAACATACACCCAGTTACTCTTTTGAATGAACATGTAAAACATAGTGCAACAGTGATAAGGTAAGGTCACTAAGACACTTTGTACTTACCAGGGCTCTAGCCTTTATTACTTGACGGACTCCTAACCAGCTTTGACTTTTCATTGACTTTCCTCACCTTTAATTTAAGACTGCATTGACTTTTCCTGTCACCTTAATCCATTTCTAGCATTAAATTGCTGCACAGCTAGCTATAATGCTACTCAGTATCGATGATATTCTTTCCTCTCAATAATGTTTTGTTACATAAATTGAAAAATAATCAAAGAAGCTTCCTAGTGCTTTGCTGCTTTTTAGTAGTTAATAATTCCACTGATTTTTTAAAAAAATTTTTTTTCAGCATTTCATTGCTCACTTAACCCAGGTCAGTGCTTCGGAGAAGGGAAAGCTGTAAATGAGACGTGGTGCAGTGGCTATGCAGAACATACTTGATCGCTGGGGTTTACTGTAAGTGACAGCTGCATGAGAGGAAGTCCTTACCAGGTCCTGGCGGTGACTTTCCAAGAAGCTGAAATCTCGTTCCACAGCTGATACCCAAGTTGTTTCCAAGCAGGGTCACCACAAAAGGAGGGGGTGATAAGGAGGAACGAAAGCTGCCTCAGTCTTGGGACTTCCTAGCTGTATAACCCACCAAGAGGGAAAACAAAACACCCCAAGGATTGGGGGTTCATACTTAAGACAGTCAGCACCCTCCGCTAATGACCACCTACAGATGAGCTCCTTGGGGATGCAGTGGTGCCAGAGAAGCATGACCTGTCCACATACAGGGTTTGCACAGACAGCACCTAGAAAGCCAGGCTAATTTCCCCCATGCCCTTGCCCTAAAATAGGAGCAATATTTCCTTTTCATGCAGCTCTCCCTTGCAGGGAATGTGGGTTTTCATGCCAAGGTGCTCACCTCCATTACAATAACCCAGGCCTGATGAAAAGGTATTTCTATGTTACAGAAGAATTGGAATTACAGAAGTGAAAAGATGAAACAAAATATAGTATTCTACAGGCAAATACTGCATGGAATAACACTGTGTTAGCTGAGGCTTAAAATACTCTGGGGAAATTTAGAAGTTGCTTGAAGAATTACACAAGGAAAGATAAAATAGTTTTTTCCAGCCTCAGGATTTAAGCTTGAATTTATTGTTCCATGACAGGGTGTCTCCTCTCACCATTTAGTGGATCATAAAAAGAAAACTTCATTTTTCTTATTTCTAGTAAAAAAAGTTACTCATGCTTGCAGCCCAGGGTCAGTAATGTGCCTGGCTGGTTAGGTCTTCAACAATTTTTTTGGTACAGAAGGGAAGGGACAAATCCATGGTAAATATAAAATGTTTTTTATATTGTTTGGATGAGGACAAGTACTGTTTTCATTCCTGTCTGTCTCCTTGACTAACTGTGTTATCACTATGCAGGCTCACTCCTTTGCTTGGGCTTTATACCAGAGGTGTAACACAGAGCTCATTGAAAGCAAACCTCTTCTCCCATAAGACTGTCTTCTCTCCCAAGGCAAGAAGGCATGCCTTTGTTTGTCCTCAAAGTCAGCCTGCTTAAGTGGACACATCACTAAAGAATAAACTATAGAGTTTAAAGAAAATGAAGGTTATGTGTTCCAAGACACACTTCTAGAAGCTTTTGGGTTGGGTTTTTTTTGTCCTTGTATCTTGTGTTTGGTGTCTCTTTTTGTTAAGGATGAGTCCTCTCTGATTTTCCTTTCTTCTCTCCCATAATATTAAAGTATCTGTTTAATGCAACCCAGTCTGTACAGGTAAGTGCTAACAGGCATATGACTGTGTGTCTGTTCCTGGTTAGGGCATTAAAGCACGCACAGAGAAAGCTGGTTTGTGTAACAGCCTCCACCACATACCTCAGGTGTGTCCTCAGAAAAATCACTCTGATTTCCCCCGTCGCATTGCCTCTCCCATCCCTTGTCTGTTCAGTCCTGGTAGAGCAGAGCCTTCTGGGGGCCGAGACCATCTCTTTCCACCTGAACCTGAGCTGTGCCTGCTACAAACTCTACGTGCTAGGAGAATACAAATTAATGACATTAAACTACTGTTGAAAAGCTTTATTGACTCACATCTTTTATACAGTATTGAAGGCTATATGGTTCTTAGCCTCTCTGTCACAGTTAATACCAGCTTTCAGTCATATCTTTACAATTGAAACTCAGCAGGGGACTAATGGATGACCAACTATTTTCTGCTAATGTACAATAGAAATGAGTGTGCCTGATCAATTCTTAGAAACACTCACAGTGAAGAAAGTACTCAGAGAAAGTCAAAACTCTATCCTTTTTAAGAGAACTTTTTTTTTATGATCCCTGATTCTGCATTTAATTCTGTAGGAGTAGTTTAAAGGGCAGAGGGAGTTGTTAAATTTCATTTCACATTCACATTGGCACTTCTGTGGAATTGTTACTACTGCTCATGCATATTGAGGGGGAATGCACCCCTTTGCAGGCAGGGTACAGCTCTGCAGCTCATTCCCAGCCATGTCCCAGATGCTTGGCAGTGTGGTAGCGTTGAAGCCCACAGTATTTCCCATTTATGCCCTTATCATTTTTTCTTGCTTCCTACAAAGGATCTGCTTTTGCAAAAACCAACTGTGTGGCAGAGGAGGGCTGGATACGACGTCCTCATAAGCTCATCAGCAGTTTCTGCTGCTCCTCCAAAGTGCACCACATCCTTCAAAGCACAGCATATCCTTCAAAGCACTTCTAACACTTGCCTGTCAGCAAATGAGAAAGCAGGGCAGGAGCCAAAAGTTAAAGAACCAGGTTGCACACTGCTGCTGGGAAGCACACTGGTTCCAAGCATTTTGACATCAGAATTACTGCCTAGACTGGGAGCTAGCCCAGAGTGCCTTGTGCCTCTTTGTGTATTAGTAGGTTGTGCCATGATTAATGAATTCCTGCTCTTTCTCATTTAGACAGAAGCTACATGAACTGGTCCAGTCAGCTTCAGTCTCCAAGAGGAAAATTAGTACAGAATAGAGCTACATGGCAGGAAAAAAGAAGTCAGTGCTTCACCAAAGCCTGGATGATTGCTCTGCCCATGAAATTCAGGAGGACCCCCATAGCTGAGAAGCTCATAGCTATAGCATACAAGGAGTCATATGGCATATTTCACAGCAGGACATCTTTCATTGCATGCCATGGCAGTTTCTATGGTGTGTAGTAAGGAGAGACAGCACATCATGGCAGAGCATGTGGCAGTGCAGTTTGGGAGACAAAGCCACAGACCCCTGCAAGTGCAGAAACGAGTGCAAGCTGTGGGCTAAAATGCCTCTGATACCACCAGGTATGTTTCACAACACAACCCTTCTAACTTCTGTTTATTCATTTTGTTTCATCTTCTTTTTTTTTTAAAACATCAAATGTCAAACCCCAAGACTGTAGTGAAAAGGAGACATGTTTCTCATCAACATAACACCTGGGATGGAAAATTCTGAATGTGCACTAATAACCATGTTAAAAAAAACTCTGTTGTGTTTCCATTCCAGCCACTGTTTTCTCTGGGCTGCTCTCCAAAGCTTCCTCTGCTGCAGTGCGTTCTTGCTAGACACTGACTGTCTGACACAAAGTCCAAGCAGAGAGAAGTTGAAGGAGGCAACTGGATGTCTCTAATTCCTGTCTTGCTTAAACTGTGTGTACTCAGATGGGAAAGGATTTTATTTCTCTTAGCTGAAAGAGATTATCAGCAGGCTTGAGAATGTGAAAGAGTACCTTAAGCTGGAGCCAGCTCAGACAATTTTTTGGCTGTGAAAGTTCTAAATAACTTTAATACAAAGTAAATATATAGTGGTGTGTGACGCAAGCCAATATGTGGTGTCTGGAATGGCTATTGTTCTTTGTTTTTATTAAGTCTCTGTTATTATTGTGCTGTCAAATGAAAAAAAGGAAAAAAGATGGTTCACTATACCATATTTTCAACAAATATGGAGCAAAAGGCAGATTCTTTCTGAGGACCTTTTATCTAATCACACAGGTTGAAGCAGAATGGGAAGGGCTGCAAGCTACAAGGATATGTGATAAATATTATTCTGGCATTGAAATTTGAATAGGTGGCCAGTTGAGGCATTGCTGAAAAAAGACAAATGGGAAAAAAACAGAAGACCCCAGCCTAGAAGGAGACAATAGTTGAAAGGGATGAAAAAGGAGGGAAAGCACATCCGCTGTGGCTGCAGGTAAGGCACCAAGGAAGGTGTGTTGGAGCATGCTAGCTTTTACAGTAAAGGAGAAAACACTCAGAGGCAAATTTTTTTTATATAACCTCTTGACATTGGTAAGAATGATACTGCAGACCTACACAGTCCTTGTTGCTTAGGCCACCAATTGCTGCCATGGACAGGACAAGGACATCTTGTCTGGCCTTCCTCTGGAGATGATGAATTACTGTCTTGATGTCTCTCACTAAGTGGGCAATATAATCCTTGGTTGCATGCGCAATTCTCATAATTACTTTGCATTTCAAACAGGAGAACACAGGATGATGTCTACAACTATAATTACAGTAAGGGACTATTCCATTGATGCTAATGACAGATTTGTGCCTTAATCGTTTCCAGTTTGAATATTTATAAATATTTCTGTCATTGTTTGATGGTCATCTGTCCTGGTTTCAGCTGGGGCACAGTTGATTTTCTTCCTAGTAGCTGGTGTAATGTTGTGTTTTGTATTTAGTATGAGAAGAATGTTGATAACACACTGATATTTTTAGTTGTTGCTAAGTAGCATTTAGACTAAGCCAAGGATTTTTCAGCTTCTTGTGCCCAGCCAGTGAGAAGTCTGGAGGGGCAAAAGAAGTTGGGCGGGGGGGGCCAGTGAGAACAACTGACACAAACTGGCCAAAGGAATATTCTATATCATATGATGTCATGTCCAGTATATAAACTGGGGCAAGCTGGCCAGGAGGGGCAGATCACTGCTTGGGGACCAGCTGAGCACTGGTCAGCAGATGATGAGCAACTGCACTGTGCATCACTTGTCTTTCTTAGGTTATATTTCACTCTTTTGTTATCTTCATTTTCATCATCATCATCATCATCATCATCATCATCATTATTGTTGTTGTTGTTGTTGTTGTTGTTGTTGTTATTATTATTATTATTATTATTATTATTATTATTATTATTATTATTATT
>JANZLQ010000029.1:38137617-38181211 GCA_026212715.1 Elanus axillaris | reverse complement strand
GTTGTTGTTGTTGTTTGTTGTTGTTGTTGTTGTTGTTGTTATTATTATTATTATTATTATTATTATTATTATGGGGTTTTATTATGTGTGTGTGTGGGTTATTTCAATCATTAAACTGTTCTTATCCCAACCTATGAGTTTTACTTGTTTTTTATTCTCCTCCCCATCCCAGCAGGGGAGGGGGAGGATGAGTGAGCAAGTGAGTGGCTGTGTGGTGCTTACTAGCTGGCTGGGGTTATACCATGACACCATCTCAGCATAATATTGGCACTTAGGTCCTTTGTCAGTGCTGAATGAGGAAAGTTTATCTTTGCATTTGCCCTTTTCATGGTTTCTACTCCAAAAAGTCTTGAGCTTCTACAAACACCTTATCAGTTTCTGTGCAATGCGTTAGATTTTGGTTGTGAAAAGTGAAAGACTGCTTTTTGGGGAATGGAGAACTATATAATTTACAAGCTGCAAAATGACTACATTAAAATTTAAAGGAAGATTAATATACTTATGTAGATAAAATTTCAGTGCTAGCCAGTAAAGCCGTGTACTTGCCCATATGAACTGAACTCCACCAAAAAACAGTCAGACATGGAAAACAGATCACTTACATGACAAATACTTTTCTGTTTCACAGTAGTTCCAAGAATAATTTAGAGATAGCAAATTTTTGTCAATTTTCTTATAGTTATTCTGCAGACAATCAAAAGGATGTAAAGTTAATAAAAGCAGAGAAGTCTAGAAATTGTCTCTGAAGTTCTCAGCCCTGGCCTCTGTGCATCGCAGTAGCATTTCTGCAGAAATCTTCCCCAGCCAGTCAGACAATATTCAGAAAACAACCTTGTACCAAGATAATATCCCTGAGGATCAGACTAGACAGGAATGAAGAACAAATATACATTTTACATTCATATACATACTGGGAGCATTAAAGATTCAGCTCCTTATATCAATATTCATAACAACAGGTAAATATTTGCTCTAAATTAATCTTCAATCTATTATATTTAGGTAAAATTTCCTTAGGTTTTCATAAGCCATTCTATTACTTTTGCTACAGTGGTCTGCTAGAGTAAATTCCACCACAGAGACAGTTGCACTGTTTCTAGCTTTGGTAAAGATACGTGGTTAAATTCTTTCACCCAAAATACAAAATCTACTGCTGCTAACAAACCCAAACTTAACTTCTTCCTCCCCATTCCTGCCCTGACCTTTACTACTCACATACCCAGGCTACCATTCTGAGAGCCTGGATTATTTGTGGCTGGCAGCTGCTACCTCAATCCTTCTTAAACCTTTTTTACAACTTTCCCTCACTCACTTTCTTTAGGGATCCTTATTTTGGATTACCTCCTTCTTTCCTCATGTTTCTATATTTCACTGCTCCTTTTTCCAAAACGTAATGAAAGACTCCATCCTTTCAATTCATTTGCACAATAGCCTCATCAGTCCTGGTCCTGGCTGCTGAATCTTCTTTTTCCAGCCAATCTTGTGTTGCTTCCATCCAGCTTTTCCACAGCTCTGCTACTCAGTGTAGCTCTCTTGGTAGACCATGCCACTTGTCTGTTGTAATTTTTTTCCAAGATCAGCACTTGCTCCTAAACTTCTGCTCTTTATCTCCACCTCAGCCTAATTTCAGAACTGAATCTGTGTCCTATAGGGATGCTTCTGTCACCCACTCATTATCTTTTACATTGTCCTTGACCATAGAACTGTTCCTCAAAATTCCCTATGATATCCAGGTCTGTGTTCTCATCTTATTCAATTTCAAAATATTCTGAAAGACATTTTTTTCATATGAAGGCCACACTATTAACTTGTCCTCCCCAACTAATGAAAAGGATGTTCAGATTACTTAACAAGCACAGCTGAATTGCCTTTGGTAGGAGGCAACTATGCAAAATTATACCAGCAGAGAAACTGGCCAAAATACAAGTGAAATTCTTCATTTAGGGTTTCTTACTGTACTTTGATTTATGTGTCTTATCTTCTGGAGTTTCAGCTGTAAAGGGCAAGAATTGTCTTTATCCCTGTGCTGAATACCACTGCTATGTTCTCAGTCCTTTCAAGCCAGTAAATAATGAGATACTCATGAATTTCTTAGCACATGTTGTGTTTTAATACCTTATCTGATTTCAGTGGGAGGTTACCTGACTAAGATCTTCTGGGATGCCTCCACAAAGCAGAATAATTTCTTGTTACCCCTACTAGATAACAAGTGCAAGCTTAATACATCGATCCACCATCACATAGTTATGTATTATCCATAATCAAAAGCCCCTAATAATAAATTCTAATCTTCTTAGGATGATAAAGTAGAAAACTAATGTAAACCTATTGCAAATAAAACAGAATTCTCTAAAAAGCAAGGCCTTTTTATACCTTAATAACACAATGCTCTTTCCAGCTGTCAGCCTAGAAACGCTGTACCACTCTGGTATCACATACTTTATTCTGTTCTAACAAACCTGTTAATAAAATGAGCCCTGCAGCTGTGGGAGTGAGGACTGTGGAGTGGGAAAACATTACATCTAGTTCTGCATGGAAAGTAAAGCTGCGCTATTATGGCCAAGGGCAGAATTGAAGTTGTTTTGTGAAGAAGCAGTTGAGCGTGCATTTTGAAGTGCAACCCTTGGTTTTGCTAACAAGTGAGAGTTTAATTCAGCTGACTGGACAAAAACAGAGGCACTGCAGCAAGACCTGACTCTTTGCTCCAAGTTCTGCAGTAACCATTGCCAGGTCTGCAGAAGAGGAAGATTTAACACATCCTGTTAAGGAATCTGGGACGTAGCTGACTGAAGGGGAGGCATGTCCCTTCCCAGTACAGTGAATGGCTGTGTGATATGCCAAAGGGTTTTTTTAATTATCTGATATAACTTTAGAGATGTAGCATTACTGGGAAACTCCCCACAGGCCATACCATGAAGGACACTAGATGTGATATTCACAACAGCCCACAGTGTTTCCTTGTCCTAATTATGTTTTTCCTTTTCTAGAAGCTCCTGGTCTGTTCTATTGTCACAACCCAGTGGTAACTTGTGACACAGACACCCAAAAATCCACTACAAATGTTCCATCACTATTTATCATGATGTAATGCAATACAAGTTATGAGTTGTCTTGACAGTAGAAAATACTGCCCATGTCTGGGAGAAAAAAGTTTGCTGAGGGCTAGCTGAAAAATAGATAGGGCTAGCTAAAACCCAAAAAGATATTTGCCAAATGTGAATGGAGTGAATCCTCTTGTGATCCACACTGCAGAATATGGTGCACGTCTGATACGTCCCTTAATATGCAGGAGGAAGAGCGTCTGCCAAAAGGCAGGGAAAGCACATGCTACCATCTCTTTCTTTCCCAGATCTCTTCATTCTATGTGCTAATTTAAATTTTCTCTTTTATCTTCAGGAAGTGTTGAGCTTTGCTAACACGAAACTTACATTACATTTTGTGATAATTGGTCTGCTGGTAATTTGAAGGTTGATTAGTTTTTTGTTACCTGTGATTACAAACAGGCACTCTTAAATGTTGCTTTAGTGCCAATCTGTTGCTCTAGTCAAGAATAATTTAGATTCTTTCTCTTGTAATTGAAAGTAGCCACTGATGGACAGGTAATCTAGCTGATGGATGGACCTAATACGTGTTCTCTCCTGGTAGATGGTAACAACAAATAAAGGTCCCTGCACTGCTTGCAGTGGCAGGGCTTTTTAGTTCAGTTAATTACCATTTGTTGTTAATCAGTCACATACAACCAGCACATACTGCGTCCATTGACCTGTAAGAGAGGTGATCGTTATTTTGCATAGCATACTGCTCCCTTTAATCCCTGGGCTCTTGACAGAAGAAGCAGTCTTGTTTCTGATCCTCTCCTGATTCAATCTGAATGGTGATGGAGTGGAAGCTGTAGTGCTCAAACAGGGCTTGGGTAATATCTCTCAAAATCTTCTGGCTGTCCACTGCGTCTGCTATAGATAGCAAGCAGAAAATTATGAAAATGCATATAATATAATACTTTAAAGAACAGTAAGTGTTTACTGACAGAAACTATTCACAAACTTCTAACAAGAATTTGTTTAGAGAAGTGTTTCTTGTCTTTTTTATCCTCCTTTTGGGAACCTGCATGTCAGCAAAAGTTTGTTCATTCAAATGTGGTTGGAATATGCAATTTTGGCAAGAGCTGAGCTAAGAGTAATCACCAAAGAAATTCAGTTTGGCAGAAGACTGGAGGAAAGCAGGAATACTTAATAAAGATTAGTTCATCCAGTCAGAGAGTAGCAACAATGCCAAGTGATTCTGGTGGCTGATAGAGCCACTTTTTGGGGGAAGTGAGGACTCCATGGAGGACTTCACCTCTGAACACATTCTTGGCCAAACACAGGTGGAATTTTTTTCTTACATAAACCTTAACATGTACAAAGCAAACAGATAAACAAGAAGATTGATCTGGGTAGTGACCATTTTGTCAACAGGGATAAGGACTACATTTTAAAAATATATTTTTTAAAGATGAACTGTTCCTCTGCAGTTACCTCTACACTCCAAGCTATGCTTTAAAGATCGTTTTACAGCTAGAAATGCATCAGGAATGCAGATTTGCCCTGTAAGTTTTTCTTACAGGGAACAAGAGTTTTCAAAGTTGACAAATCCACTCCAAAATCTATTTGATATTGTGAGAAAAATCCAGCCTGGGTCTAATTCTTTTAATATATTTAAAATATCTGTTAGTTTACTTCCTTGCTCCACAACCTCTGCAGTTTTCAAGTTTTGGGCTAAGCAGAGGTCCCTGTTGTTTTGGCAAGATTTCTGGGAGGAGGATCTGAGAGTTGTTGGTGTTATTTTTCCAACAAAATTATGACATTTGTTTTAACAAGCAACAAATATACAGTCAGTTGTATCCCAATCAGGAGAGACTGACCTTTACTAGGCAGCAGCTGAATACTTACTCCCTGTTTACAGAAATTTACTGACCTGTGGCAACATGAGCAGATAGAATAGTTTGATTCATTGTCAGAGACCAAAGATGAAGGTTGTGAACAGACTCCACTTTCTCAACTGCTAAAATTCTGGCTTTTACTGCATCATAAGCAAATCCTTTTGATATTCCTTAAAAGGAGAAAATTGATGGGAAAATAAATATTTTGAAGCAATAAGAATGATGATCATCAGAGGAAAATGCATCATGAACCTTTGTTCAGTAAGATGTATAATTTTTATAAAAATATTCAATGCTTTGGAAAGCCTGTCTATTTCAGAGTTCACTGTGAAATTTAATCTTATCCCTTATTTTATATGTGTCCACAGAAGAATGAGACTCATGCATGTCTTAGGAGATACTCTGAGGGTCCAGTTTACATGGAGAAGTGAGCCTTTTATCCAGATTACGTCCTAGTTTTGCACCAACATCTTTTGTGAGTGCATATTTTATGGCATCACCTGAGCACCTCTGAGGGATTCTGTCCTCAATACATTTACACAATAGAGAAGCATCTGTTTAGTAGAGAGGGAAAGACAAACATAAAGATTAAAATGGTTTGATTCAGGAATCTTTGATGAGATTAAATCCAGGTCTAGTTATTGAGTAGATCGGTGATTGTTTTCCTAGATGAGCCTTCTTACAAAAGATGATGGTGGTGATACCCCTCATTCAGAGTGAGGACATTTGTGATAGGGTGAGTTGCAACATGAAATTCAGGTTTTAATTTAAATCCAGATTTGACCAAGAAATTTAACTACAGATCTTCCCCGAAGTGAGACTTGGCAGTTTAGAAATGCATCTCTATGCCCACGTGAACAGCTATGCTCATCATGCTTCACTTGGATCAGTAAACTTAAAAATATTTTTAATGCCACCAGTTATGAAGTATAATAATAATAAGCACAGTATTGGTTAATTTTGTCTGATAATTATTTGTAATCATTAATGACCTCAGTGTTTTATGCTTTGACCTATCTGTTTATTACAGGAATGATACGCTATATAGAGTACCAACTTTTAGTAGAATATGATGCTGACATGCACATGCTTTTTAGAGAAAACCATGGACAGTCAGTGCCTGCATGACACAGACGGCTGTGGGGCTGGCGCCCCAGGACAGACTGGATGCATGGGGCAAGGGCTACCTTGCATACCAGCTCAAACATCCAGTTTCTGTTTAGAAAATTCTGGGCAGAATATGCTACTTAGAAGGTAGGAAACTGGCTATAGAGACCTCCCCAGAAGGCGAGCGCAAAACAGCTTGCTGCAGAGGGGATCAGAGCATTGCCAATTTTGGCAGGTCAGCACTGCTTATGGAAGCTGGAAACCACTCCTCTGAGGAAGAGACCTCCAAGTGACAGGGGCTGCCAGGCCTTCCTGGTAGTTTGATTTTTTTTCAGTAATCAAGAGATCTTCTTATTTTTTGACAGCCAAGATACAGCTGGATGCTGCATTCTGTCTAGATACACTTCTACACAAATATCTCTCTACCTCACAATCACTGGAAGCAAACCAACCCCAGAATGAAGCTTTACTGTAAAACAATATTGGAAATTTTCTTTCTTGAAACATAAGTAGGTGCAAAGTGAAAGAGAGAAGTAAATAGCCATGCAGACAGTCACAGAGTAACTCTTATCAATTCAAAACCTACACTTAGAGCTACTTTTCCCTTTAATTCTTGTCTTCATAGCTGAGAAAGAGGTTGCATTATATTATTCAGTGTAAGGAAAGCAAAACCATGCGTCTATGACTGCTCAAGTCATTTGGCCTTGCAAATCAAATGTTCAGGCCCATAGCTGACAGGATTAAATATTGCTAAGCCTAGTTCTTCTTGCTGCTGATGTGCTGAGAATTGTCTACTCCCTTGCACCTGAACATGACTGGAAAACTCCATCAGCTTGCTTTTCTGGACTGGCGTAACTAAAAATCTTTTAAACTTCTGCCTCTTGCACTCAGCCTATTTCATAGACACAGTTCAAAGCATAATCTTTTTATTTTCTTTGGTTTTTTGGTTGTTTTTTTTTTTTTTTGGCAAAGACTTGTATTTCATATGGGTAAAGGAATTACAATGAACAAAGTGAGTAGACATCTCATATGCCAAAGGGGTGATAAAAAGCAATGTTACACATACAACAAACAAAAGCAACTCATTTTTAGGAACACATTGGGAGTTCATTAGCAAAACACCAGTACACAGATTTTTACGAAAACTGGCATATGTATAAATCTTCTGGTGTAATGGTGGAAAACTATTTTGATTAAAATTATAATTAGGTTTAAAGTCTGATCAGAATTATGAAAATATTGGAAACTGATACTGAAGTGTGCTAATATACTTTTGTCAGCGAATATAAGCATTATGAAGAAAGAGAGAGAAAAAAAACCAAAATGTAACTGTATTGATTTTGGAATCAGGTCCTACCTTCCATTAACACAATCAAAATATCCCTTAAAATGGTGACGGTGGTTGCCAAAACAAAGATGGAAAACACAAACGTGCAGATTGGGTCAGCTATTTTGTATTCTGGCTAGAAAAATATGAACACATCACTTTGTTAATTTCATTATTGTTGGTTATTGCCATTTTTCATTAGTTAATCTCAAAGAATAATATATTCCATTCATCTAGTATAGAATGAGCGCTGACCTCCTTTGCCAGTTGGGGAGCCTCAGCACAGAGAATGAAGGTGCTACAGATGAAGAAAGGGAGAGACACCGAAGTATCCTCCTTGCAGTTGAAACACCAAGAGGCATTACGCTCTCAATAGCCATTTCAATTCCCAAGAACAAGTATAATTGTCTTTCACTAAATTACAATGTATATCATTAAGACAGAGAAAATATTTACATAGTACCTAGTGTCACAATGCTATGAAAATAACTGTTATCCTTAATTGCAAGGAAGGCAAGTGAACTAATAAAACTAACCTTAAAGAAGATGATAAGTGCGCTAATTAGCACACTAATACTCTGGAACAGATCTCCGATGGCATGCACAAAGGCTGCCCGCAGACTGGCATTGCTCAGAGCTGCCTTTTCCGGAGGGCCCGACACGTGTTGCCTGGCTGGTGCCCCATGGCTGTGCCCGTGGCCAGTCTGGTGCAGGATCAGGCTTAATCTGCAAGAGATGTAAAGCTGCAAATATCAGCAGGGTTACTGCGCCTCTGAAAGCAGTGATGTCACATGTCAATTCTTTCACTTCTGAATGCTGAACAGTAAAATCAGGCAAATTGGGTAAAAAAGAGTGGATAAGCAGATAATTCCTAGGTGATTTAGTGTTTTTTACACAAACAAGAAAGTCTGTGAACAGGGGAATTAATGAAGCCTCATTTTCTATAGAGTTCTTGAATGGTCTGACATTTAATAAAAAATGAGATGGAGATTAATCTTTTCCTGCAGTTTGTGCATTCACAATTTCCCTTCCCAGTGTGGCAACTGACAGAAAGGAAGAGAGCAACTGCACCTTCAATGAGAAGCAGGATCTCTTTTCTCTACCCCTTTCCATATCCTCATGAAGGTCATAAGCACAATATTTTTGAGGCCAATATCTCTCTATCATTTTTTATTGAAATACAGCAGCAGGTTCAAGGTTCAAAAGTTATATGGAGAGGAAACCAACGCAACTTACAGGATGTTGGCGATCACGGCACAAGCAGAGGTAATGAGCATCACTGTAGCATCAATATTGTAATCAGGGTGTAGCAGCCTCATGCTAGCCAAATATGTCAACACACCAGTCACCATCCAAACAATTATCATAGACATCAAAGCTCCCAGAATTTCTAGGAATTAAAACAATCTGATTTTAACAGGAGTCATAACAGAAATGCAAGAAATTTTGAGATTGATGGTAATGCTTCCAAGTTTGTGAGCTTTATAGCCAGGAGAGTTACTTGTGTGTTGGCAGCCTTGATGCTCACAAAGAATGGGCCAAACCCCTTTCTGGTCGTAGCAAATCCAGTGGCTGTCCAGGGCAGCCCTGTGCATGTGGTGGTGGCCTGACCCTGTTCTACCTGCTCCTACTTTTGTCCCCTTTCCACTGATGATTTCATGCGGCATTTGGAGAAATTGGAGAGATGGAAAAGCTTGTTTGGGGAGTTTGGGGAGGAGCAAAAGGAGCTGTAATGGGAAGAGAGCATAAAAGAGCAATTCTTTTACATCTTATGTAATTGCCTGGCTCTGCCAGTATGGTGTGAAGACCCCAGGACCCCGCCCTCCTTCCTCAGCAAGATTATCTCCATCACAGGAGCAGAGGTTAGAGGGACAGAGAGAGGCACAGCTCACCCAAACCCACTGGCAGACATAATCCCCCTCCAATAGCCTCCCTTGTTTCTGCACACCTCTTATCCCTTCACACCTCAGAAAGGCAGTGACAGCCCCCAGCGAGGTCTTGCCAGCAAAACCTCTCCTTCCTCTCTCCTGGGACTCATCCTGCCAATGCCACAAAATAATTTTTGTGCCACCAGCAGTGATAAGGATGAAAGAAGTTATTTTTTCCTTGGGGCAGCAAAATTTAATTTTGTCTCTATTGGCTCGGAGTTGGGCTCAAACAAATCCAGTCCCCAAGGCCACCTTTTATTGCATTGCCATAGGAGAGGTCCAGTGATGTTTGTATGAACGTGCAGCATGTTTTTAATAGGATGTAGGACTAGTAATTGCCATGTGACTTGAATGGGTAAATGTGGCACTTTATGAGCACAACTGAGACAATACCAAGGAAAATGAAAGGCAGTAGATAGCCAGAAAGAGCAAAGCACTTGCACAGACCTCCACTGTCAGTCCATGAAAGCAGTTGAAACTCAACATATGATTTTGAATATATTTTTATGAGGGTCACAGCTTTTGCAGCAGTCCAGGCTTCAGACGCTTATTAAAATAAACATTTTATGTAAAACTGACAAATAACAAATGGAAGTGCACTGTAAGGGAAATCTAGTTTTGCTTAAAAGTAGGTAGAGAGAAGCTAACATAAAGCATACCTGGTGTTTATATTTTCTGCAAGTTACAAGTTGAAACCCTGCAAGCTTGGCCCAACTGAATGTGTTGATGACTATGCTATCATTGGTGTGAAAGGAGCCAACAGCTTTTCTGAACACCTGTATGAATATCTGCATGTATGTGTGCACATACTCCACAATGGAATATGTTAGAGGTCATCTTTACCTACATATGAAAATACATACTACTTTTCAATGTCATATCTTAGTAAAAGTTTAGCTAAGCTTACAGACCAGTTCAGTAGTACTAAATGCTTAACTCAAGATGTTTTTGGTTACATTTCTTCAGAACTACGAGCACTAACAAAGTGCAGCAAACAATAGTGTAGGATTGTTTGGGAATCTCTGAATCATACCAGAGACAAAGAAATTGAGGTTGAAGAGAGCTTTCCTACCTGGAAGTCGGTCTGGCTCACACCATCAGTCTCATTCAATATTGTGCTTCTAGCCGCGTTGCTGAAAGTAGCTGTGTACCCAAGGGATTGCACTGAACTGCTGTCTTGACTGGTTCTGCTGCCTGGTTCTGGCTTAGAGGACAGGAGGCATTCAGGTGGCTTCTGTTAAACCTAAGCCCTGTCACACACAGTCTTTGTGTGACAAACCCTACCTATCAGTCTGAGAAAAGCAGTGAAAAAACAGCTTCAAGTGTCATGGAGGGCTGCAGCTGCAAGACCTTGGTAGTCAGTGCACAGTGACCCTGCCACCCACCTGGCTGCCCTCAGCCACTCTGTTAAGGCACCCACCTGCATATCAAACTGGAAATATAGCCCGGAAAATAAGCAAGAAGCAGCATAACTATCATGGAATGCAATTAAATAGCCACAGACATTCAATGCAAGTCTCTCTGCTACCAGCATAAAAAGGCAATAAAAGATTGGGTTTGAAGTTCTGCACTGCAATGACAAAAAACTAAAAAATCTAACAGGCTGAGGGTGAAGTTACATGATGTGGCTGAACCTGCCAACACCAGCAAGAGAGAAGTCTCTCTTTCGCTTTCCTTTCCTGCCAGGCTAAGAGAGTGTAAACACAAAAAGTAACTATGGATCAACTGGTGGTAAGTAGTAGTTTGCTAAGGCTGCAGAATTCAGCTGTGTGGTGTCTACATAATTCCAGCCATTCTTCAGTCATACTAAACCTCCCCCTCATCCAGCAGTCTGTTTCCAGCAAAGCTGGTAGAATATACTTAGGGAGCAATATAAGGATAGAATGAGTATGGCATATATCTTCCCCAGTACATTCTGCAGCTACAAGCAACCTTGGCCTACAGACATCCTGAGTCAGAAGCCACTTCTGGACCTTCGTATTGAACATCCTTGAGGCATTTATCATCTGAGTCCTCAGTTCAGGTGCATAGGTGTCTAGCCCCATTTGAGATTCACTGGTACTGCCACGTATGGCTTGACACAAGGTGTATGGATGACCCACAGACTTCCAGAGTGGCAGCTGGAGACTTTTTGGTTAGGGTAACCCAAACAGCATTAATCACTTACATATGAGCAACTAAATTGAGCCCTAAGACACCCAGCATAGGATTAACTTCCAGATCGAGACACCTAAATTAATATGCCTATGTGTAGGTGTGAACTAAGGGTCTAAGCTTCCTTTGTGGACAATGGACATCAAATTAATCATGATTCACACAGCTCCCTGTTCCATTGGCGGACTGGGAACACATCCTAGTTTATTAACTCTGAGTGTCTGGTTGCATTTGGGATGCCCTGGTCTTGTGCTTGGCATCCTGTACAGTCTCCTGTGGGTCTTGTGCAATAGCTGCCACTCCCATGTGTAAGTCTCAGACACCATAGCGATGTAGCAGTAGACTTCTATGTTTAGGCAGCTGAATGGAGTCTAGATTTCTGTTGAACGCATCAGAAACTTGGAACCTGTGCTTACATGTATTCATGTACATGTAGACATTGATATTTAGGTGTCTAAATCCTGAACAAAACAAAAACCCAGAAATTTTTTCTCATAGTTAATATTTTGCTGGTGACTTGTCTTTTGTAAAAGTACCTGTTTTTGATTCTAAGGCTACGGGTATTAGGTGTCATCTGTAAATATATTGATTTTTGTTGATGACAGAGAACTTTAAAAACCTGCCAGTACTTCCATCTGATAAAAAAACAGCAGTGATAGAGAGTTGCAGGGAGAGGATTTAGAAAATGGTAAATGTTAAAGGATCTCAGTTTTCTACAAGAATAACATTGTTGGGGTTTTTTATTAAATTCATTATTCACTTTATCATTCTATAAATTGAGTAGACCCTCATTTTTATGGGTATTGCTGCTTTTATAGAAACTTGTGTTTCATAGTAGATTGAGAACTTGGTCCTCCTCTCGCTCAGGTCACTGAGGGAAGTTGCTGTTACCTCAGCCAAAGCTAGCACCAGCCCAAAACTATATTAAATTATGAACTGAAAGACACATTTGCAGATAAGAGATGACTGTGCTCTTTACTTATTTGAAGCTCACTGGCTTGCTCTGTTTGTCATGTGTCTGGGGGCTTTGAGTTCATTAGTGCGCTATCTCTAAATATCTGCAGACCTTTGTTGGACATCAGCAGTTTTCCAGTCCCTGGCTATGATGACTTCCCTTTCCCGTTCCACATGTTCATACTGTGACACATTTGCTACCTGCTCGGTGCCACCCAAAAGTTAACTGTTTGGTGGGATTTTTGGAGGCAAGCCACAGTGAGAAGAGGCTGATGAGGAAGCTTGTCAGGTCCACCAGGATGTGTGCTGCATCGGTGATCACCGCCAGGCTCCCGGCGATCTGCCCACCTGTGTGAAACACGCATCTGTATCATGGCTCTGGTCAAAAGTTTGAGTCTACTAGATCAAACTTGAGACCTGCTTTGCTGTGAATCAAAGGGAACACTCGATTTTCAGTGATCATACATGCGTCAAAAGTCTTCTTCAAAGATAGTTTCATTTTGTACCTCATTCATGCAGTGAAAAGTATGAATTAACAGAAAGAAATAAGCTAAATTTCTTAGTCCGAGAGAAAGACAGTCCTAAGGACAATAAGAGTTGTGACACATTTGTGCTGTGGTTATATTACTATTGGACTGTTTTAGTGTGACTATTTTAATATCAGATTTCTTTGTGAAAAGCAGTGTTAGGGATCACATTTCCAGTATCTTCCTGCTATCTCTTCATGGATCACTGATATTTTTATGTATGTGCAAAAACTCAGAGACTTAGCTTATGGGATTAATTTCCTGTTTGTTACAGGAAAATATGCATATTCTTCCTGAGTTTTGGCTGGCTGGATGACAAACTGTTTATTTGTCACAGGCAACACTAAAACAGGTAAAAAAGGAAAGGTCCCAGTAGAAGAGCTGTGATAAGCAACCAACCATTTTGGTGAGGGCATAGAGAAAAATGTTCTGTTCACAGGACTAATCTATCATTTTGCATCTGTAATGCATGATTTAATTTTCCTGCTAGAGCTGGAAAAAATGAGTCTGAATGTCATTTTACTTTGAGGGGGTTTGGTTTCATGTGAATTCTGAAAAAAAACCAAAAAACCCAAACCCTAACCATTTTAGGCTATCTGAAACCACATTTCTTTTACCCGGTAAGCCAAATATCATTAATTTGCCAAATTCTTCTAATCATGTCTCAGGGCTAAAGGCAAATCCAAAGAAACTAGAAGATTGTTTTAAACTACCCCAGCTGCTGATGGCTGTAGAAGACAAGGATCACAGGCAGGAAGCTGTCCTGCCAACTTTTTAGAGCAGGGGAATCTTTTCATCAGAGCAGATATGTAGAAAAACAGAAATGTGAAATAATAGAGCCAAAACATCTAGTTTCTGCATTTGGCAATATATTTCCATCCTTCATCAGTTGTTTAATTAATTTTAGCTCACCTGTTTCTCCTGACCACAACCCATATGAGAGTCAATGAATCCCAAAAACATTGTAAAATGCTTCATTCAAACCTTTGGCAAGATACCACTGCCAAAGGGACACATCTCTTGTTTCCTTATAGATGGAAAGTCTTCATGCCAGCAGGATGGACTGTCTGTTTAATTTCCTCCAATATGCAGAATCTATATTAGAATACCTAATAGTGTATGATCTGTCACTGCAGGAGAATATATATTACACATATAGGGCATATATTTTTTTCCTGTTACCTCCCTATACATCCCATTTAAAGTTGCCTGAAAGTTACTTCCCAAAAGGGAGTAAGCATGACTGCAGAATTTGGGTGCATGTCATTCCTTGGAGTAAAATGAAAAATTCAGCAGAATGAGGATTTCCCAGAGCATGTGCAGGTGTAAATGCATATAAATTTTTTGGTCATGACACAGCTCAGACTTTCACTGTTTGCAGGGTAGCTGTTTCTCAATTTGGAAGCAATTTTGCATAGCAGAGGGAAGCAGGCTTGTCTGACAGTGCACAGATGTTAACAACCAAGGCATCAGCTATCTTTCAACAAATAAACATGTAGAGCACAAGCTGCCTGCAAAATCCTATTGCATTTTAGATACTGTATTTCCATGTTCTGTGGGACAGCATTACAAAACCTTGCTTCTAGCCTGCTGCCTTTGAAGAATGTTGGCAAATTATTATTTTGTGTGTTGCTGGCATAACTAATGCCTTGGATGAGTTTCTGAGATATTGATCTGCTTATCTTAGCAACCTGGTCAAGTCATTACATTCCTTTTTGCCATGAGGACATATGTGGGGTTTTGTCTCTCTTTCTAGTGCCCAAATGGAAATAAGGTACTTTGAAATCCACATTTGGTCCTTAGCCACTAAAAATCCTTGGAAAGCACTTTTTATATCAGGGTTGTACATAGGATGTCATCGGTTTGACTGATATCTCCAAACCTATGGAGACCATGGTGGATCTGCATTAGAAGAACAGCCGTTAATTGTCTTTCAGAGGCAGTTGGTGCACCAGGCTCAGCCAACAGTGCCCCTTTTGGGAGAGCAGTAAGGGCCAGCACAGATGGTTTGAGCAAAAACATCACAGGAAAATTCTAGGGATTCAAAGAAGCACAACTTTTCAACCTCTTTGAGAGCGGTGCAGCTTTGTTTCTTCTGTTTAGCATAATAATGCCCACGGAAGCTGTTTTCCCTTAAGAGGAGAAGGAAGGGGAACATATTCTTTATTTTCAATAGTAAAGCTTGTGTAATAGTTATGGGCTTTTATTGCTTTGTATCAATACTCCCAACAAGAGGCCTTTATGACTTACTGTTACCCACAATGGATGTTTATAGCTTTGTATACCACAAAGCAGTAGAAATTGTCAGTCACTCAATGGTCAATCATCAGTCTAGCCTAACAATTAAAAAAATTAAATGTATGGTTCATAATTATAAAAATCTCCATAGGCTGCTGTCCTAACTGCAGTTAATAACCGGTTTGTCAGAGTTTAATGGTCTGAAGCAAAATGGTCTTCAAGCCTGTTACTTAAGCTGTCACTGCAAAAAAGCTGTATGATTCATTAAGCAAAATGAAACATTTAGTTAACATATCATCTGTCCTTCCAATTATCCTCTATCATTTCTGCATTCACCAAACTTAAGCCTACTGATTATATGGTTTTGTTAATAATGCACTACTTCTGGCACTGGAAATTACTGCATGGAGATTAGTGGTATGCACCGGTTTTCATTGGGGAAATGCATGTGACCTACAAACAATGGGGCTTCATGCAGATGAAGCATGTGGGAGGGAAGAGTTGGAGAAGTCCCTGCTGGGTTTGGCAGGCAGAGGAGTAGGCAGATATGCAGAAGCTCTTTTGGTGCCTCCGCTTCTTACCTGTGGGGAAGACAAAACCTTTCTATTTCATTTCCATGGGGCTCCAGAGATGCTGAAACTGGGAAAACCTCGGGTTTAGATGCCTTCGTGGCTGATTTTTGTTACATCCCCTGGGAGACACGCAGCAAAAGTCTGTGGGATTCCTCATGCCTTACCTTACCTCACCTCACCTCACTGCAGAGGAGGGGAAATTAAAGAGCCAGGTGGGTATAAATATCACAGAAGTCATGCAGAGAACAGATGAGTGGGGCAAAACGAAAGCTAATGTTCTATGAGCAAGCCAAATACTTAAATTGGATATTGTAGGATGGGTCCAGAAGTGAAAGCTAATTAGACAGGGAGATAATCTTCCATTGATCCAGAGACACACCAGCAGGCCAATTTAAAAGATAAACATGCCCTGGTATAAATACATGGACTTAGCTGAAGAAAAGCAGATGGTGAATCTGGCCCTGGATTTCCTTAGATTTTGTAAAGACTGTTGCATTTAATATCAGATCCTGCTGCTAGCAGCCTTCATCATTGCCAAGGTCTCATTGGCCTGGATAAACATGTAAAATCTTTTAATCTTTTCCAAAAAAATGTAACCCAATTTATTAGAAACCTTTGGTGACACGATGCTAAGACATGCTAACCACTTTTAGCTGAGCTTAAAGACCTAGGAGAACAGTTCAGACCATTAACTGATCTTTATATTCCTACTCAGATGCAATCCTTAAGTCGATATATAAAAGTATTTTGATAATTTCACTTTAACACACACACACCCCCAATTCTTTTAAAGACTGGAGAGAAAGGAGAGTTATTTTATCCCAGGTGGTTTCGCCTCAGAGCATCATGGGTCCCTGCAGTCAGAGTGTGTACAAAAGGGCATGAATATGGCTGTGCTGGGCACCAAACTGAGGTCTCTTTGAGCAAACATACTCCCCTGTAATCTCAGCAATCATGAAGAAGATGCAAATTACTGATGCTACACAGAGCTTCCTCCTGGCTTGGTGCTGTTCTCTTTTTCTGTTCTCATAGTCCTGTGAGTAGCCGTGACAGTGATACGCTGGATTAGCCTCAGTAACTTCAGCTTCCTGCTGCTGCCTCTCTTCATTTAAATTCTTCTGATGCCACCTCATCCTTTGGGATTGAAAGAAAGAGAAGGTTAAAAAAGAAAAACCCTGGTTATATGGGCATCTAGCCCTCCAGCCCCAGAAACTATGTAATTAATGCTTTTGAAGGATAAAAGCAGCATTAGGAACAGTGGAGCAGGTTATAGAAGAGGCTTGCTTGCATAAGCACAGCTCTGTGCGGGGGAGCTGCACATGAAATGACTGCTCTGGCTGTGTTTCCCAGCTCTTTGGGCTCTCCTACATCATTTAGCAGTCTATGAAGTATAGGGTGACTTTCTTAGGCTGTGTATTTTATGCACACCATATGATTTTCAAAAAGTTGCACCTTATGCAAATAGTAACAGAATTCAGCATAGCATGGAGACAATTCTAAAAAAAAAAAAAAAAACAGTTCTTTATTCCCAACAGCTTTGTCAGGAAGACTATTGGGAAAAAAAAAAATCTTTTTCTCAGATATAATTGAATAAAGGTATTTCTCACCTCTCTTTGTATGCAGAACTATTTATCTCAAATTTCCACATATGTACAAAAACTATTAATCTTCCAGCATGGCCTGAGCATAGGAAATATTAATCCAAAAGTTTCAAAGGCACTTTAAAAATCCAAGAAATCAATTCTCCATAGTATGCTGACCCCTTTGTGCCACTGATTTCATAGAAAGGTGAGAAGTTCAACAGAAATGGCTCACTGAGCATCGCTCCATCACAAGGTGATTTCCCAGCCAGATCTGCTCTGCCACAAAACCTCAGTGCTGTCCTTCTCAGGGGTCCTGTGTAGAAAATATGGGATAGGGGTAGAGAGGTCTGGGACCAAGCACATTGCATTGCAACTGCAGGAGCTCCTGGATGACCATGACATCTGGTACTCTCACTAGAGCATCCCAGAGACTGCCCCAGAGGAGGGCCCAAGGTAGTTTGGTAACCAAGGACGTTCCCTCCTCCTTATCTCTCAACTGAGATGAGCTGAAATGGAAAAAAAAAAAAAACAAACCCTAAACCCTGTCCCAGGAGGCTTGGTTGAAAACCATTATGTCTCTCCAGATACATTTGTTGCCACAGCTGCTCCGACTGCTTTAACCCTGGTGGTAAAACATCCCCTGCCCTGTACTGAGACTTGTGGGAGCACATTGTGGCATCAAAAGGTGAATTCTGCCTAGATGCACATACATAACATGCATATAACCATGTGTTACAGCTATTTAAGGCCTGTGCATGCAGGGCCGTAGCCTGCAAGCCTACTGAGGCATGCAGCAAACCCCACTGCTGTTTCTGAGTCTGAAATTACCCTGGGGGCATGATGTGGGGCTGGGCTTAGCTGCCCCGGAATACCAGCCAGCCTCTTTCCCCCATTCTGACTAAGGGCTTTTCTTTGGGACCAGGAAAAACTGTTTCTTCAGCTGGGTGAAGGAGACCTGTGCTCTGGGAAGTACATGCATCTCGGTGACTTTCTGTAGTGTTTCTGCACTGTTTAGCGAAGTGTCAAGATGCCTAAAATCTCACTGGAAAGAGATCATGCTGGTGGCTGCCAATCTGCAGTAGTCAATGTCAAGAAAAAAAATGCACTGAAATCACAAGCTTTTTCCAGCTGCCTTTTTGGGCAGCCTGAGTGGGCTGCAGCTGCTCAGTGGGTCCGAAGTCCCCCCAGGTGCCCCACAGCCCGCACCCCACACTGATGGGCATGAGGCAGAGGCAGCCCCAGAGCTGCAGAGCTGCAGTTCATCAGCACTGCGGAGGTACTGGTGAAAGGAGAAGAGCTGACCCACCATGGCAGCCAAGCCCTGCAACTGTAGATAATCAGTGCGGGTTTGGTTTTGTAAATATTATTGAGATGTTCCAAGGATGCAACATGTTCCCTGAGTCAGCCTGTTTCTCAGGCAGGTTAGCATGTGGTCTCTGTTTGCTCAGTGGAGGTGACTGGTTCCCCCTGTACATGAGGAGCTTGCGTGAAAGAGCAACTGGTCAGATTTAATGCCTGATGCCTGGAGACAGCGAGTTTTCTTAGTTCTTTTGTCAGTGTTTTCCTTTATTATCCCCACAACAATAAATACATGGGAGCTGGGCTGTCTGGGGAATGGACTGCCCATCTGGCAGCTGGGGTCGCTGCTAGCCAGTCCTTCTCCAGTCCTTTAGTTTTACATTCATCAGGCCTCTCATGTGCACCGTGTCACTTATGTACAATATTTTCCTGATGAATTAGACTCAGAAGGTACCACAAACTGATTCCTTCCAGATGGCTGAATAAAATACTGTAGTTCTTTCACTCTCCCCTGGAGATCAGGGCATGCAAGTTTTTCTTTCTTCTGATCCCTCTCTGGAGTTAACTTCCAATGCTTTTCTATAGTTTGCATGTAAAATTAATTTCCCTTTAACTCAATTTTCATCAGCTGGCATTGAACGTTAAAATCATCTTAACGACATGAGTCATGATCAGCTCAACAGCCTGTCAGGGCAGGGATGCAAAAATTACCCCTGCAGGTTTCTGAGCCACCAAATCCTTTCCTTGCTGTTAACAAAATAGGTCGCTTTGTGATCCCCCTCCCTTTTTTAATCTTCAAGTCTCTCCATCAGCTAACAAAACCTCAGAGTACCACTGAGGGGTAGGAAAGCATTGTCCACAGATCTTGTTGAACAGATGCAAAAGCAAACAGAGACAGTGTAAACCCACAAATGTCACATTTTTCTGTCTAAAGGGTACCTAAATAAAAGTGGCCTGGTTGTCAGAGGTGGCAAGCATGTGCTGCTCCCTTTGAACTCGCAGAGCAGCATCTGGCCCGATGAGTTAGGAAGACTCCTGCCAGTTCCTGTGCGTAACCATTATTTTTTTCTTCCAAGAGCAACCTGCCACTAATTAAAAGAATCTCAGAGACAGATTTATAAATGTGTGAATCAAAAGCTTAACGTGCAGAGATCAGCTCTGTCAAACCATAAACCCCTTTTGAGTGTGTTAGAGCAAGATGTAGCCTTTGAGCATCAGATCTCTGCACCAGCACACTGCATGCAGACTCCTAGATTAAAAAATAATCTTTTCTCCATTTCAAATTCTCTTTCCTTTGTAAAAAAGATAGTCAGGGGAATGTCACAGAAAGGCTCCTACTGAGTCATGCCTGGAAGGGGGAATGTAGAAAATATTAATACATATTGCAGATTCCACACAAATCATTAGCAAAAGCTTTTGATTACAACTTCCTTTTGCTTGTTTTCACTTGATCTGTTGGGTGCCTTGATCTACAGGCTGATGGGAATAATTGCCATCCTCCTAGACCATTATGAGATCCCCAGTCAAAAGAGCAAAATGTGGAATTGTGGAATTACTGCACTTCCCACAGGAGATCATCTACTTCACAAGGGAAAATAGTAATTTTTTGGTGCCTGAAAGGATAATGAAACTGCCTTCAGATAAATATTTATCAAAGCCATAGACACCTCCCTTATGCTTGCACCACTTCGATTTCAACTGATGTACAAATCTTGAATACTTCCAAGTCATTTAAGACCCTGTTTATAACCTGGCTATCTGGAGTCTGGGAGGTGTCTGAATCAGAGCTTGTGTCTAATAGCCCTTTACAGATCTTTCTTCCACAAATCTGGCTGACTTGAAAGTGTTGGGTTCCACAGTTTAATTATGATTTGTGTAAAAATAATGCATCCTTCGTTACTCTTAAGCTGTCTGCCTGATATTTCAATTAGTTCTTGTACTGTTAGAAATAATGAATGACCATTCCCTGTTTACCTTCATCACATTATTCATGATTTTATGTATCAATGCTATACCCCTGAACCATCAATTTTCTGAGCCGCTGTCCTAGTTATTCAGTTTCTGTTTCACACTCCTTACTATCTTGATTCTAATTTTCTTTCTGAGATGAAGTGGGCACAATTGCAGTGGGTGTATGGAGACAGTGTATGGGCAGGCACAGTCTTTTCTACAGGATCCTAATGTCACCTACAAAGAGGGCAAAAGCAATGGGATGGGTTTTGCTGAGTCCCCTAACATGCTGTGTGCTCCTGGGACCAGCTGGCAAGCCACTACAAAGGAGACTTAACCACAGGGCCCACAGCTAAAACCCTTCAGAAGTCACGAGAAACACCTAAAGTTTTCCTGAGCATTGACTTCTACAAAGCATAAGGAGTGGTGGAAAACCTTTATTTGATGAGGACTCTTTGATCTCATAAGAGTTTTCATATTGCCTGCAGGAAGGCAGAAAAAGAAGAAAATATTCCCTACATGCTTGTTACAGAAAATCAATCTTCACCTCAAGAAATCATGTGCCAGGCTCACTTCAAACTTTTTGCCTATGGTATGAGCCTGGCAGACAGGAATCAGTTACAAGACTAGGGCTTCACTGATAGGTAGGAATAACTACAGGTCACGTTAAAGTTCTGTGTTAAAAACTTTTACATGAAGATAAACCCTAAGGTTTTTACACATCTTTCCTGCTTTCATCATTGCCTCCCCCCTTTTTTCTTGTTTCTTTTTTCAGAGACAAAATAAAGACAAAAACCTTGAGACTAGAACCCTTGAATTTCACTTGTGTGATGGTATGATAAATCCCACTATAATGACATATAAAGAACATAATCAGAAATCCAGAAATCCATGCTCTATCAAGCCAAAATCTAGTTCACAGTGTAGTTGGTACAACCTGATGCAAATCCACTCTTTCATGAAGTGGGATATTGAATATTTCTGGTGAATATTACACTGATTTATTGTCAGCAAGAAATAAAATCATCTGGCCTGTCTTCATTAATGGAAGCTTCAGGAATTTGGTCAAGACATTCCCTAGACTTTGATAAGTGGTTATCTAGATCACTAGATAGATAATAACAAATAAAAGATAACATAACAAATGATTAAGAATTTATCCTCTCTCACCACCACCACTGACTGTAAAAAGATCATAGAAAACTATCTTAGACACCTAATTCAAACTTAGTTTAAAGAGAGATTATATGAATCTCTCTTGCTATGTCTGACAGACAACACTTTTTGCATAAAATAGGAGGTTCTGAGTGCTCACCTTCAGAACCTGTTACCATTATGGTTCTTACCCTTCCTGGAGACTGGTGAGAAGTGGTGTCTTACCTTGGACCAGTCCTGTGTAATATCTTTGTTACCTGGAGGAGGAGGTGGAGTGCACCCTGATCAAGTTGGCAGACGATGTCAACCTGGGGGTGCAGCTGATACATTGGAGGGCAATGCTGCCATAAGCAGGTTGGAGAAAGGTGTCAACAGAAGCCTTCTGAAATTCAACAAGGATGACCGCAAAGTCCTGCACCTGGGACAGACTTTTGAGATGACATCTAGAATATCTTGTCCAGTTTTGGAATCCCCAGTACAGGAAAGATCAACAAACTGGCACAGGTTCAGCAGAGGGCGACCAGGACAGTTGAGGGCTGGTGCACTTCTGTAGGAACTGGACTTCTCCAGCTTGAGCACCAGTTCATGAGCACCTAGCAGCAGCCTGCCAGTTATTTCTGAGAAGGCTACTGAGAAGATGGAGCTTTATGCTGTACATTGAGGAAGGATGAGGACAATGGTCATAAATTGAAACAAGAGACGTTCAGACTGAATATAAGGGAAAAAACTTGGCTGTGAGGATAATCCAGTATTGGAGCAGATTGCCCAGAGAGGTGGTGCAGTCTGCATCCTGAGAGATTTTTTCAAGACTAGACTGGATAAAGCCCTGAGCAACATTGTTTGAACTTTTGGCTGACCCTGCTTTGAGGAGGAGGTTGGACCAAAGACCTCCTGAGGTCCCTTCCAACCTGAATTACCCCACAAGCCTACAGTTGACCTGATTTTCAGAAAGCTCAGTTAAAAGCCCACGCCCTTGTAAGCACTTCAAGTTTGGCATGAGAAACCTCAATGCATCCAAACCCACTAGTGATGACAGACAGGCCTGGCATGTACAAAATGCTCTCCCCCACAGCCTTGTATGCAGGGAAAGGGGTCTGTTTTCAGACTTCCTACTCACATGGTTAAGATAAAAACAGTTTTGTTCCCTGTGTATTGTAATAATGGCATTTATTAAACAGAAAGAGCCTGGGGGATAGCAAAGAAATAGGCAATCTATGTGCAAAATAAATTCTGTTGAAAGCATTAGAGCTGTTCAGTAAACCTACACACAGGGAATGGAAAAATGTGGTAATTTATATCAAAGGCTAAGATGAGCTTATTGCTACTGATCGTCTTAAGACACCTGAAGCTGTGCACGCAGCTGGTCTGTGCAAGCACAAGGCCAGCAGGCTGCATCCCCACCACCACACTGACTCTGGCCCCTGGGCTAGCACCCCGGGTTGCTGGGCTGCGAGGGGGAGCAGGGTGAGGGCTTCCCCTGGGCTGCCAGCTCTTCCAAACAGGAGGGAGACCCCAGCCCTCAGCCCCTGTTTCTGCTTATTGCTGGGATGGAACAATTAGGTTGTGCAGTTAATCAAATTTCACCCGGCAAAAAAGGCTGAGAGGAGGTGCAGCACAAAAGCCAGGTGCCCAGACAAGTCCTCCTCATCCTGGAGAGCTGCGTTACCAATGCCATAACTCAGCCATCTCAGGACTTCTGCTGCGGAGCCCTCCTGGGACTGGCCCTCAGGCTCAGGCCCTGTTGGACGTACCTGCAGCAATCAGCCCCACAGCTGCAATTCTTGCAGTGATTCACCCCAACTAACTTCAATCCTAAATTAAGAAATAATTATCATAAAGAAATCAACCCCTCTAGAAGGTGAGTCAGCTCTCAGATGGGAGCATCAGCTGCGAAGGATTCTTGCCCCCATTGTGAATCCTACCCCTCTTCTCACCAGGGGTATTCCCTGTCCCCAGTGATCCAGGGAAAACAATGGCTTCTTCATGAGGCAGCCTAACAACTATCCCTGTCTCAGGGCACCCTTCCCCGCACCATGTAAAGGGTTTGTCCAGAGATGTCCTTGTGTCCAGAAGTGGCAAGGGGCCAAAAGACCTCAAGCACCGAAGCTGTGGCCACAAAATTGCAAACTATCAAAAAAGCTCTGAGAGTCTTCAATAACTAAAATGAATTGCAGAATTATATGGGATCTTTTTAAAATATAAATATTACCACAAAAGTAATTTTGGACAGTGCCATGTATATTTATGGAGCCATATAATAATATTTAAATAATAACCCAGACACTCAAATGACTAAAATACGGTGGCAGTGACCCCAGTATAAGAACATGGAGACACAGATTTCCATTTGAACTGACAGTGTTTACGCCAAGTTTCTGTCCCACGCGTTTTAAGAGAGCCAAGCAATAAATAAACTGAAAACCAGTGAGATAATGGAAATGTCAAGAGGTGCTAAGCTGTTACTGAGCAGCTATTTTCTTTTAAAAATACTTGCTGGTCTGAGTCAAGAGGAAGAATGAAAATAAGTTCAACTGCAAAACTATTTTGTAATAGACATTTATACTCCTTTTTTAACCCAAGCTACAGCATATCATATGTTTTCAGAGGGTCTTTCCTCACTCAGGCAAGCATTTACTTACAGGACCTCTGGCACATGAGAGCTACATCAGCTCCAAGTCTGATAGACTATCCACATGAATAAAGTTTTGCAGGACCAAGTCCTTAACAGAAGCGCATTTCTTTCTGACCAAACAGATAATTTAGACATTCAAGCATGAAAGAGCCTTGAATCAAACATGGTGTCAATAGAACTAATATAATTCAGTCTAAAATTGCAGCATAATCCATGAGGTTTTGCGTCCTACAATAAATCTACTAAGCTTATAAAATACATAGCAGGAGACACTTGCTTCAACACTAGATTGGTTCAATCCATCACAGATGCAGACACATCAGGCTGCTGTCTAGTAAATGCATCAAACATTTAATAAGAAAGTTTGGGAAGGAAAAAATCAAACAATACGTTTTGAAAATAGTGAAAGATGTTCCCTGTACACACTATGAAACTCCCTGTACTTTGACTTCTGCAGCCCATCGGCAGTTCGGTGATCTCATAATGCTCTCAAAGATAAAGCAAGGGCAGTGAAAGAAACAGAGAGTTGTGTTACCTGTCTAGGACCAAGGAGTACTTCTCGGTGTCCCTCTCACTCACAAGGCAAGCTCTTTCAAGACCCTTTTTGGCAGCCATGAGGAAAGTCAGTGGGGTTTTGCTTGGGTTTTTCCTCCCTTAAACTCTTTTTTCTCTGTTGGAAGCAGATTTGGGTAAAAACATCCTCTCGACTTAGGCAGAAGTCTCTGCCAAAGATTTTTAAATGAAAAGGTTTTAATAATCTTCTCAATAAACCCACTGCAAGGGAAAGCTGCTTTCTTAGTGCTGGTGGCGTCACTAACATGCCAACCAGCAACTTGCTGAGAGTGTCAGATTGGAGGTTGCAGGCCTCCTTCCCTGTTTTTCTTTTTTTCCCCTCCATGTTTGATGCTGTGATACGCTCTTTGGTCACGCAGTGGGTGCGTGCTCTCCTGCTCACTGGCGTGGGTCAAATGCAGCAGCACACACACCGATGTGAGAGAGAATGAAGGTGATTAAAACATCCCAATTTGCTTGGAAACAGTCAAACCACTGTTTGCCTTTCTGCTTCCTTGGCTTGGGAGGAAAGTACACCTCCATCACCCCAGCTCGGTGCAAGCCTCTTTAATCTAAGCCATCGCTCTAAAGACTTATTTCTAGCCCTGGCATATTTTCTCCTAATGGTTCAAACCAGAAGAGATTGCTTATTATTGCCATTTGCAACACAGGTTACTGAAATCTTCATTTCAACAGGAAGGACTGTGGGTTTTTATTTCTGTTTTATTCAGTTTGTTCATTCTGTTGACAGCCGTGGTCCCTGAAGGGGAGGAGAAGACCTCCAGCCTCACATCTCTTATAGCCTGGCCTCAGACATGCTCTTCGGTGCTAATGGGAAATTTTGCACCAGTGCTGTCTGTGTTTTACCATATTCTGGGCAGAAGCAGACTGTGATTGATATTCCTACCTGTGCATTGCCTTCGCAGGAGAGATTAGAAATAGGCAGTGAACAAATGCTAGGGGCTGCATTTAAATTCTACAGTTTTTTTTACCATGAGTAGCCTAACATGTATATGATGAGCTGCGATCTCCACTCCCTTCTCCTGGCTTGCAGAACACATACTTTGTATGAGAATCATGGGGGCAGGGGGCACATTTGTACATCATATAAATGAAAAAAAAAAGGGGGTTACGCCATCAGAGATCCACACATTGCCTTCCTTATGTTAACTGTGCAAACACTTCCCTGGAACCTGTGAGCCAAGGTATCTCAAACACCTTTCTGAGCAGTAGCTGGCAAGCACAAGAAATGCATGTTTCTTCCACAATGCACTGTCACCTCTGCCTCTCTAATGTCCTTTTCTCAAGAGCCTTTTCCCAGCTGTTGATACCCACCTACGCTCCATTATAAGACCCTTTGGTGGAAGAGATTGATTTTTCTGACTCATTCCTGGGACTTCCTAGCTTTTTCTGGACATTAAGAAGTTGCTCTTTAATGTTTTTTAAAGTTGCAGCCACTTAGTGGACCTGACACTTAATGGGGATAGCTGGCAAGGCTGGTTTGAGAAGAGACTTAGGTCCAAGGATGAAAAGTTTGGACCCAGGGCATTTGCAGAAACCTTACAAAAGAGAAGTACCACATTACTTACTATACCCCAGACATGCCATTAAGTAGCAATTGTATTCTGCCACCAAGAGGGAGGAAGGAAGGACAAGAAAGACAACCTTTCCAGCTGTGCACCCTGGTACCTGACACAGGCTTATAATTCATACCCAACAAAGGCTTCTCCTGGCTCTCCATCCCGTAAATACCATTGTTACTGCAGTGTCTCTGTGTGCTTCTCAAATCATCTTTCCTTTAAAAATTACCGAACACCAACACCCTGTCACAGACTGGGGATGCCTGAAAAATAAACTTGGCCTGGGACCTGATTTACAATGGATCTCAGTCTTTCTAAGGTGCTAAGCCAAAGTATCAGATCTAACTAAGCACCTCAACTTAAGGAAAACTTAAAATCCACCACAGAAGATTGCAGATAAAGCCTGTTTCTCTTTCACATCACTGGAAGCATGTAACTTTTGTTAGTGAGATAGATGAGTTTCCATCATTTTGCAAAAGGGTCTTGAGCCTCAGGTGCACACCAGCAAAACAAAGCCATAGATCATTCCCAGCATTTAATCTAGACCTTTCTTTTGTGTTTATTGTAGTCAGTGCTGATGGTTGTGCTTCTCAGGAGGCAGGCTGTGAGGCAGGATAGAAAGAAATCTCTTCAGAGCTTTCCACAAAGACTTGGGTTTCCTCTTTATACAGACTCTGAAACTCATTAAGAGAGAGACAGCAGCTGTCTGTGGAATTTCTGCTTCAGAGGAATTATTCAGACCATCTCAATAAACTCATCTTTGGCTTTCAATAATAATGCAGTTTGTTTCTGAGTCTACATTAAAAATGTCACATATCCAAATATGCTGATTCTAATGACCCTAGTCAAGGACATTTCTCAAGATTTGCATCCAGTGCAGACATGTGAGGCATCACACTGGCTTTTGCAGATGAAAGCCCCTCATCATTATTATCCAGAACCTCCATCAGTAAAAAAAAAAAAAAAGCATATACTTGATCCCATTTCAACTTTAATCAGCCATACTTTAAACATAAAAAAAAAACCCCAAAACCTCCCATCCTGTCATTATGGGAGTAGATACTGACAGCTTAAATGTACAGAGGGAAATTTGGTGCATCTATTAACTGAAAATGCCGGTGAAGTCTGTCAATTTTACCAGGCATGAGACATTTTAGAGATCATCTGCAAAGTTCTTCTCCACCTTCCTCTGGCATCAGCCTGAGTATCTCTGTACTGCACTGCCTGCAACCTAGGGATCCGGACATTTGTGATCTTGGGGGCTTGATTATTACAGTTTTTGTATTTATAGTAAGAATATACTTTTTCACCCAGTGAAGCTCCAGTGCCTTCAACTGGAACCTCTCCAGCCACCTGTCATTTTGGGATCCAAAGCTGGACACAAGACAAATTGAGAGAAAAAGCACTTCCCTCTTCTTGTGAAACTAGTAATGCAGTAACCTTTTATAAGTGACTGTCAAAAGAAAAATATCTACCCTGATTTAGAGCCAATTTAAAAATCATTAAAAGGATGTTAATGTTTGATATTTTTAAATACTGAATTTTTAAGCTTCAATATTTTTATCTTGGGTTTGATGCCAATATTTCAAAAGAATGAAGACTTTTGATAGCCACTGATTATATCTCTACTGAGGGTAGAAGTCCTCCGCAGTGTCTTAGATGGGTATTTCAAATCACACAAAGTAGTTGGGGAGAAAAAGACTTTTTACTTTTCAGGCTCTTGTCAAAGAAATTTGAATTTGCATTAGGAGTGGGGATCTAGCAGGCACATAGCATGGTACCATTTTGTGGTGTACACCACTACCTCCAACAGCAAAAGTCTATGCTGATACCAAATCAAGTGGGAATACTTCTGTGGAAGCTGGAGCCTCAGGTCAGGAGTGTCAGATGTCTACTGCCCATGAGGGGAAGTGTCCAAGCTCAGCATTTATTCTGGTGAAGCCAACAGTGTGAAACAGCCCTTCCCAAGACAGGTGTCTCTGGAGGAGCTCAAGACCTTGCTATGGACAGCCAGAGAGCCCAGGGTGGCCAGGCTGGGCGGGGAGCACACTGGTAAGTATGTGAGGAGATGTGCAGTGAATCTAGACCACAGCGTGGGAGTCCGTAAGGACACCAGAGACACGAGCCTTGCACAGCTACAAACTTCATACGGCCCATGCCAGGCTTCTTGAAGGTTTTCTTTCTCCAAGGTGTGATATGAATATAAGTCTAATCTGTACTGTCACAGAAAAAGGAAGGTTTAGCACTTTTTGTCCTTTTTTATTTTATTTATTCAAACTTTTTTTTAAATCTTATTTTCTTAGGGCCAACATTTTGGAAGTGCTTCCCAGCTTCTCAGCTCTCATGGTTGAATCCACATTGTCCAAATAACTCAGCTCTCATTAAGTTCCTTGGAGGGACCAGACCTTCAGAACTAAGTAATGCCTGGAAATGTTATTTTGATACAGCTGCTTTGCTTTTCTGAGAGTCTGGCAAGCTACTTTGGTGTCTGAGTGTCCCCAAAGTCCGGTTCAGGAGTAGCACAGAGTCTACCCTTAGAAGTTTTTCATTCTAGGCTGTAGCTTAAAAGAAAAAGACAGTACAGTTGAAAAACAAATGCTAATGACTTCTCAAATGTTATTGTCAAAGAGTGTGTCAGCTTTTGTTATAAAAATATATTATTATCTTTCTCTGAACACTTAGTGTTCTTTTGCCTCTTTTCCATTGCTATTGCAAAGGGCTTCTGCTTGTTTTTGTTTTTACGATGTCTGAAGTTGGTTGGGGAATTAAGCCTGTAATTGCATTGCTAACAAGTATTTCTTAGATACACTTATTTTTCCTTAGGGAAAGAGACTGTTAGGAAGAGAGTACACATATTTCGGCAGCAAAAGAGACAGCAATGACATTTGGTTCCTAAGTTACTACCTGAATATCATTTTAATTGTTTTCTTCTTCTAATAAAATATAGTAACTTTACTGCATTAGTTCCTTTATTACATTTCCAACATACATTTTGTTGTGATGTTCTTCCGAAGTATATTTGGGTCATGAAGATACATTACAATATATATTGAGAGCCAGTTTGTTAAAGACACAAGGAGTTCTGTATTATTTCTCACCGGTGCAAAACTAATTGGTTTTTCTCAGCTACTGCATATATATTTGTTCTCCATTTTATCATGCCTGTAATTGCAGTTTGAATTAGGAGAAGGACAGAGCAACCTGGTAAAACCATTTGCAGGGACATCCTGCATAAAGGCTTCCCAGCAACCAGGATTTCTCAAGTCTGTCAAATGCAGTTGTGTTTAAACAGTGCTCACATCCTTCTTGCCTGTGCCATGCAGGCACTGGCCATTGCTCAAGCACTTTTTATTTCCTCCAGGACTTCTAAACTCTTCTTTGCAATAATGCATAATATTACTGGGAGGTCAGGACACCAGAGCTGACAATTCAAACGTTCAAGAACCATGAGACTTAGAAAAAGTGAGCTGGTTTATTTACTCCCTTTCCAGTTTCTGGGTATGTACAATGTGCTTGGGCACCAGAGCCGCTGCAGCCCAGCAGCAGCGTGGGGGCTCCCAGGCACATGAGCATACCCGTGTCATTGCACAGGGATGGCGTGCCTAAAACTTCTTGGTGAAATGCAGCCCACGTTGCTCTTGTCTCCTCACAAATTGTTACCTGAGTAAGGTTTTCTCTCAGTACATATTTTCTCTCTCTTTTCTGCTAAAGAAAAACTGGAAAGTTCAGTAATAAGTCCAGGCCTGGGACTTCAAAGACCATCACTCTTGCACTGTATTATGGCACGTAGCAATGTACCTGTGTAAGGGATCCAAATGGGTCACACCAGCTGTGTTTCAAGGCAGACCACACCACAGGATCCTGGACACTGCATCTCAGAGGTGCAGCACATACCTGATTGTGCTGGTTTTGGCCAGTAGAGTTAATTTTCTTCATAGTAGCTGGTATAGGTCTATGATTTTGGATTTGTGCTGGAAACAGTGTTGATAACACTGGGACGTTTTGGTTACTGCTGAGCAGGGCTTACCCAGAGCCAAGGGCTTTTCTGCTCCTCACCCCACGCCACCAGCGAGCAGGCTGGAGGGGCACAAGGAGTTGGGAGGGGACACAGCTGGGACAGCTGACCCCCACTGACCCAAGGGGTGTTCCAGACCGTAGGACATCAAGCTCAGCATGTAAAGCTGGGTGAAGAAGAAGGAAGGGGGGGTGTTCAGAGCGATGGCATTTGTCTTCCCAAGTCACCATTAGGCATGATGGAGCCCTGCTGTCCTGGAGATGGCTGAACACCTGCCTGCTGATGGGAAGAGGTGAATTAATTCCTTGGTTTGCTTTGCTTGCATGCACGGCTTTTGCTTTTCTATTAAACTGTCTTTATCTCAACCCACGAGTTTTCTCACTTTTACCCTTCTGATTCTCTCCCCTTTCCCACTGGGGAGGAGTGAGTGAGTGGCTGTGTGGTCCTTATTTGCCAGCTGGGGTTAAATCACGACAGTGATCCCCAGGCAGTGCCCACCTGGACTTGCAGTCAGGTTGAAGGGACATCGACCTTGCAGCCTGAATCTCAGCCTGGTTGAAAGGCTTCTAGTTTAAGGAGGCAAAACTCACTAGATTAGCTATAATTTTAATGGCATTTTCCACACTTGCATACTTCTGAGCTGCCTACCATAAGCCTGTTTCCTGCCTGGGTTCTCTGGATACCTTTTATATGGTGCATATACAGCATCTGGAAATTAAATGGAGAGTTAAATAATGGCTCTCTTGTGTACGGAGCACAGTAAAAATTACGCAGTAAGTTTTTATAACTTTTTTAATATAATAAAGTTAAAGAGACTGAATGCTGGTTTTATGATATGAGATTTCCAGATTGCTCCCAAGTCAGCAACAAGCTATTCATAATCTTTTATTATAGCATTGTCATGATGACTGTAATCAAGTCCCTGAGCTACCTGATGATACCAGGAGTAGCATGAAGCTGGTAAATACTGATAAGTTTGCATTTAATATGACATTTAAAAAGTCTGGCTCTTGCTTTTTCTAATATTAAAAGCCTGATGATATATTTGGATGTAGTTTCCTCTTTTAAAAGTATCTGGGTCTTGTAGATATCTTTAGGATACCAACATATGAGCTGATTTGGTAAAATACAAGTTAGTGTTCCTACTATAAAAAAACTTCCCCAGCCTCCCTCCACACTCGCCCACTGTCTAGAGTTTTCAAACACCAATTGAAAATTTGATCTAAGCAAAATCTGGCAGGAAGGCATCTAAGTAAGAGCATGGTGAATATTACAAATGTTGGTCACACTCTTCTGCTAGTCTTTTTTCCTGCATATAAATACTAGTACATTGCAGTGTCAGCTGGACCCCAATTCCTGCAGAGCATCTGGGCTACTCTCATACCAAGGGGTGAATCAGAGGGTTTGCCTTGATGCCCTGTTCTGTGTGTGTTCCTAACATTTTGAGGTGCCATCTGTAAAAACAGGCCTTCTACTGGGGTTTGCACAGATCAGTAAATGAAGTACTCTCTCCAGGACATCTGTGTGCTAGTGCTACACAGACACCAGCATATGACAGGCACGAGGTTTGTGTTCAGAAAATACAAATCTCCACTTGCTAGCACCAAAATCAGAACAGCTCTTCCCCCTTTTCAGCCCCAAGGCTGGATTGCCCATTCCTGTACAGCTTACACATGTTTTTCTAGCCTCCTCTTAAAAGGCTCCTATGATGGATATTCCTCATGCAATCTATTTCTGTGCTTAATTACTGTTGCTATTAGAAAGCTTTTCCTAATGCCTAACTTAAACCTCACTGTAATTTAAGCCATTATTTCATAATGGAAAATTAATTCCTTCCCTCTCCACAGCTACCTTTTATGTATTTGAAGCCGCAGTCGTGCCTCTGTTTTTTTCCTTTTAGCAAACAGCTCCAGTTCCTTCGGGCTGTGGTTTTGGACTGTCCTACCCTGGACACTCACCAGCGGCTGCATCGCTTCTGAGCCGCGGTTGCTGAGCACATGCTCCAGCTGGGGCCATGCCAGCACTGAAAGTAGAAAGATTTCCACTATGTGTCACATAGACAAAATCCTGCTTATATATCTTATGGCAATAGATACTTCTCTGGAAACAGTATAATGCTACTGACTTTGGTTCACTTTGTGATTTACTAAGTGCCCTATCCCCCCAAATCTTCTCCTGTTATACTGGTGCTTACTCCACTTTGGCTAGTGCATATTTGAATTGATGATTATCACTACCTATGTATAAATACTTTTCACTTGGTCTGATTGAACCGCATCTTCTTTTTTTGTTTTAGTCATTTATTCAATTTGTCAAAAGTATTCTGAATTCTAAACCTATTTTTCAGTTCTGCAGGTAACCCTTTCCAGATTGGGGTCATCTGAAAAATTAATAAACATGTTCTCTATGCCTCTGTCCATAGCAATAATGAAAATACTGAATAATGCTGGTGAAGGACAGACCACAGTGAAACTTCGTCTTAATGAATTAAAGTGCATTAAAGTACACAGTATGCAATTGATTTAGCATTGAACTCACAGGCGTGGATACCTACCTGTATTTCCTGTGATTGCTATGGTGATGCTGTAATACAGTAATATATGGCTGCAAGCCTGGAAGAAGCAATGATAACACAGTGAAAAACTTTGGAAGTTATCCTTATTTTCTACCAGGACTATAAAAGCTTTCTGGTACCACACTTTGACCAGGGTAATAGATGGTGTCCTGGAAAAAGTCCTCAGGGTTTTCTTTAACACCTGTGCCCAAGAACACGGGAAAATATTGGTCTGTATCTGGTATTTGTCTGAAACTTTGTCCTTCACATTTGCCACATAGAAAGACCTAAGTCAAGTCCTTGGAAGTGGATTAACTGTGGGGAGTTGCTGGCTGCAGCTCCACACCAGTAACCTGCCTGGTAGCAAGCACGTGTTCCTGCTCGCGTGGCTCTGCAGGGTCCCCATTTACATCAGGTTTCCTTCTGCCCTGAAACTCAGAGGATTCTTCACCTTTTCTACAGACTCTGCAGCAAGTTTTATTTATTTTGAAAATATTACACTTTAAACTGACATTAAAAATCCATTATTTATTTTTACATAACATGAATTAGGCAAAATGAGGGGAAAGAATCTCTCCTACATGTTTAAGAACTTGTTCTGTTGAAATAAGTGAAAGACAAAAAAACAAATTAAAAATTGCTATAAAGCCACATCTGTTTTGGTTGCAAGGGTATTTTTCTTTGGAAAAAAGTCCTTTCAGAAAAAAATTCCAAGTGGTTCTATGCAAGGTCATGTCATCTGCCTCTGAAATCCCTGTAATGACCTTTACTGTGGCAGTTCTTGATTAGCAGACAGCATATAATGGCTTAATACATGAACTGAAGCTGTACCAAAATCAAAGAGCAATCATCTTTGGAAGGCAAAATGTCACAAGGAAGGCATCAATCAATGAGAGTGAGTTCAGCTGAGAGCCACTGAGATGCTCAGGGTGGGAGCACCTGCTGGGTGAGGAGGGGCTGAGGCAGCTGGGCTGGTTCAGCCTGGAGAAGAAACACCTTGGGGGGACCTAACAGCAGCCCCCAGTGCCCACAAGGAGGTCATTGAGGAGGTGGAGTCAGGTTCTTCTGAGCCGTGCCTGGTGGGACAATGAGAGACAATAAGCATAAAATGAATAAAAGAGAAATTCAAGCTGGATATAAGGAGAATCTTTCTCCCCATGAGGACAGTTGGGCACTGGAGCAGGTTGCCCAGAGAGGTCAGAGCATCTCCATCCCAGAAGCATTTTAAGCCCCAACTGGATACAGCCCTGAGCAACCTGTCAGACCTCAGAGCTGACCCTGCTTTGAGCAGGAGGCTGGGCTAGATACCTCCTGAGGTCCCTTCCAGCATGAATTTTCCATGATCCTGTTATTCGTAGACTGACCAGGACAGGCCATGGTAGAGATTTGAACGTCCACTTTGAATCTACTCATGCCTTTAGCTCTGGATCACACATATAGTCACATACATTATTTAGTGTTTCTCACAGTGCAGATAAGCTGAACAGCACCTATGTCACCCAGTGAGGAGACACAGGTTGTACTATAGAAGTAAACAGCCTGCTTTAAGAGAGAGAAATATGTCATGCAGTCTGAGGAAACATCTGCAATTAAAATAATTGCTGTGCTGGAACATGGCATTTATTCAGGAAGAGCCATAGGTAAGTAGAAACAGTCATGATATATCATTTTCCCAGCACTAAATCTACGGTAGTTTTACACCACAGATTTGCAGTTTAAAACTTTCAAGTGCAGTGAAAGATGATTTATCTGATCTATATGGTACAGTTCAACTGTTCTGTGATAAAAATGAGCTATTGATCTCAGGAGATTCTAATTTAGATCAGTTCACTTAAGAAGAGTAATAAACTGAAACAGTCTGGGAAGCTTATGTTTCAAATGACTTATCAAGGAGTTAAAAAATTTAGTAACCTGAGCCAGCAATAACTTTAACAGTAGCCAAAGTCCCAGATTTTACGGAGCCAAACTTTTTTGGACTACTGACAGAAATATGTGGATAACAGCTCTTTCTATTACACTGACGTCCAGAGAGATGCTCATTTGTAGTATATGTTATGAAAATAAATAAAAAGTAAAAGGCATTCTGGAGAGCTCAAAACATAACCTTAGCAGTGATACTGAGTAATGGCTTTTGGGGCATAAAATGTTGTAAGTAAAGTATGAGGAGTTTAGTCCTATTTTCCCATAGATTTTCCACCACTGAAACCTAGCGTTTTGCCAAAGATTTGGGGAGATTTCTAGAAAAGTCTTGATTAATGTTTTATTGCTAAAAATCTGACTAAATGGGTACTTTAGCCATCCGGTTCCTCACAACCACAGTTTGGTTTTAACTGCCTAGTCTGTGTATCTCTGTTTCTTTAATGAAGTTTATGAAATAAGCATGAATTGAGTGGATTAAAACACTATAAAGGTGAATGCACAAATTGCTGTAAGATTGCATTCAATTTTCAATAATTCAGAACAGGCTGTGTCCTGCACAATTAGATGTACTGTCCAATATCCCCATTAACAACCTGGATAATGGAAAAGCATGGATATCCTCAGATGTGAAAATAATGAGCAAAGGGGAACTGAAGCACTTGAGGGGGTTAGAATTTAAAACAATACATTGGAAAGATAGTCTGAAGTCGGGAAGATGAAGTACAGCATAGACAAGGGCAAAAAGTGCTACAACTGGAAAGAGGAACAAATCAAAAAAGGAAAAAGAACTGGGCAGCAGCACAGCAGAAAGGATGGTTGTAGGGAATCATAATCTAAACATGATATAATGGATGTCATGCTGTTGCCAGAAAGGCGTCTTCTATCCTGAAACTGGACAGTAGTTCTCCTCTCATCAGCACTTCTGAAGCTTGACAAGGAGTGTCATGTCCTGGTTTAGATGTTACACATCCACAGAGATGAAGACCCTCTGATTGATGTTAAGAAAAGTGGCACTTAGAAAATAGTTTTTGTAGGGGAAGACTGAAATAAAATGGGTTTGACTTAGCTTAGCAGACTGGTGGGAAGGCAGAAGAAAGGTGATATTGCAGAGGTTATACAGTGGGATGGAAGACAAGCAAGACAAGCAGTGGATTAATATAATTTTCAGCAAAAGAGAAAGCTGGGCAAGAAAACTGGTTAGTTAGAAGAATAGTTAATCAATGGAACAATTAACCAAGGACACAAATCCTCTGACAGTAAAGGTTTTGACAAATGTTTAAAACAGATATTAATTGCTCCTTCAAAATGCACCCTATAAAGGAAGCCATGAGCTCCTTAAGCAGACTCCCAGTAGTAGGTAAGGGAAGTCCCAGGCAAGATGGCAGAGGAGATTGCAGATCTTACTCAAAGTTACAACAGACTCCTGGGATATGAAGGACCTATGTTTAATTACCCATCAAAAGATTTGATTCAGTTCTCCCTGTCAGGAGACTGTCTAATCACCATGGTGCCTGTAAGATGGCAGAAGATCTTTGTTAAAGACATCCCACTTTCAGTAAAATAACAAAATACACATTAGCACAAGAACTGAAGTCCAAAACAGGAGTTTCAGGAGTAAGATACAGGCTCTATTTGCTATCTACACCAAAGAAGGGCTGCTCCAAGGGAGGTGAAATCATGTTTCTCTTTACTATGTGTTGTGTGTTGGTGGCTGCTGCTATGCACGTTCTCTCAGTGCCCCAGGAGCATTGCACCACTAGTATACTTGTTGCACAGACACTCACAGACAGAGCTTTTGTTAAAAATAAATAGATCTGAGGGGTTGTTTCCATAGAGTAATGATCCAATCCCTTAAATACCATGATTGTTTACTGTCAAGATGGTGATGGGAGTCTCTGTTGTGAGGGTCCTTGCAGCAGCATCTTCAGCTGGACCTGGTGAGACCCCCCAAACTCTGCTCACTTGTTATGATCCAGCTGGGCAGTGATCCTGCATGACCACTCCAGCACATGCATGGTCTGTTTCCACTGACGGTACTAAATTATGCACAAAATATCTAACTATCTTGACTGTGAACAAAAGGCTGTGCTATGTGCCCATTTCTGCATCTGCAAGAAGAATTTCCACCATTTACAAGTACCTTACCTATGTACAGTCTGTTCAGTTCTGTAGCAGAAACTGCCTGGGCGAGTCCCTTGGATGGCCAGGTTCTTGGCCAGGTTAATCAACACATCGAACACATAAATAGTGCCTGTCAGTCAGTCCATCCAGGCACAGCAGGAGCTGCCCAGGGGAATCTCCAGGCCAGGCTGAAATTCCACCTAGAGGGCTCCTGCAGCAGACGCCAAATAGCTTTGCTGTGCGTGGGCTGGGCGCTCGGGCAATCACCTTGTCACAAGGCAGTCTCTTGTCTTGGGTGGATCCCTTGTTTCATGCATGCAGAGACCAGCTAGGAGCTCTGTGACCAGGAATTAAGGATGAAGTGTGCTGGGTTCACAGCCAGGCACAGCCCTGATCCCCAGCTACACCTTAGGGCTGTAGGACAACTTGAATTTCAACCCGAGATCTCACTTATGACTGAAATTCCATGGCTTTTGCGCTACACACATTCACAGAGCAAAGGGTACTCGCTAAGCTCCAAAGCGAAGCCCTGCATCTGCCAAGCATCCTCTGCACCAATTATCACCTTATTAGTTTCCATGGCAGTGCTTTTACTCTTTCCTAAAAGAAGGCATCCTCTATGCTTTCTCTACTTGTCATTGTAGTACTGAAGCTCTTTGTTAAAACCTTCACTTGCTAGACAAATTTAGAAGTACATAAACCTGATGAGATAGCAAATTAATAATGGCCAGCCTGCATCAGGCAGTAATAGAGATGCTGTAGTTTAAATGACTGTTTCAGGGTTGGTAGATAAGACTTTTCATCTCCTGTATGCAAGCTAAACTTCCTGACCCAACAATAATGGCTGTCTGCAATAAGCACAAAGTCCTGCTTGTATTTAATCCTGACATGCATTTCCCATACTGGGGAACTGTATATTTTACTACACCCTTGAAGGTTCTTTCCCTGTGCCTTTTCCTATCTATTTAGTGTAGAGTAAACAATAATGGTACAAAATTCAGTTCAGAATGTTGCAGCTCCCCCTTTGCAACTCCACCAGCCTCATGAGACCTTTGATACTTCTCTTAGCATTGCCTGTGAAATCAAGTTAAATAAATTACACATGAAATGGTTACATATTTTGACTGATAGTTTCAAAATAAATGGGCACACTTTATTTTGGAGGTTTTGTGAGGAAAAAATAAGATGAAAGATATTTCGAGGTGAGGGAGAGAAGAAATGCACCTATTACATAAGCAAATATAGAAATGTCTACTCTAAGGAGGTAACAATAGATTTTGGGGTCCGTGATCACCCTCTTCATCCAGTTCTTGGCTAGACACAGAGTGGAAGCTCTGAATGAAGGAAAGAGATCCACACTGAGGAAAATTCAGAAAATCAAACATCAAGTAATGCTCTGCTTTGGACATAAAATAAGCCATAGCTAATTTCTTCATTATTTTTCCCTAGTTAGACAGAAAGCTAAATAGTGGTTATGACTTTCCTGGAATTAATTTTTCAATTGCAAACAAGGATACAATTCCGCACTGCTACAGTGTGAACCTACTAAGAGTTTGAGGCCAGATAACACATTACCAAGGACATCAGTGACACCTCTTCTGAAGAGATAAAGCACCTAAAGGAATTCATTTCATATGCATCCACTGGGAAGTGTGGTGAGACAAAGGTGTGCAGCTAAGAACTTTTCAAACTGAAATATAGTAGGTCCACAGATAGCCTATGGGGATTAATTTCTGAGGATTTTAGTTTCTCTAGCTATAAAAGCAGAATAATGGCACTGGTCTACTCTGGAAAACATTCTGAGATAAAAGGAAACTGATAGCACTGTAGAAGAAAAACCAACTGGGAACCATGAAGTTGCTATACTCAAGTGGATATATAAATATCCATTGGCTGCTGAGAAGCTGGTTTTAAATAAATGGAAATAATGCATTTTTGCAGTATTTTAAGGGGAAAAAAAATCTCCTTTTTACTGAACAGCTTTACTCTTTATATGAGCCTAGGGTATTTCTACAGCTTTCAGCATCACAGCATCTGAATGAAGGATTATGTTTATAGTCATAAACACAAAGAACCCCACAAACACTACTCTGCTGCACTCAGGACTTCACAGACACAACCAGAAGACAGCTCCAATGCCTGCTGCAAATGACTATACTCTTCCAGCTACTTCAGTGGCCTCCAAATCAGAGCAGAAGGGCATAGACTGCTTGAGCTGAAGCAGATCCCTCTTTTGCTATGCCATCGTTTGACCTTCATGTTGAATCTACAGTGCTTTAGGCCTCACATGATGTTATTAATAAATAATTCTGTATGTAGGACTTGTGTAACGCTACAGTCACAATGCATGACTGACAGATGCTTATAGTTCCAATAAGAATTGGCAGAGAAATGGGTTAACAACCTGCATGAAAGCACTTGAAGGTAATAATGTGCCTCCAGCCACACAGGCATCTGTCTTTCAACCCATCAGGGGTGGTCACAGCAGAAAAACTTGGTACCAGACACAGATTAAAATGTTAGACTTGTTGAGCTATATTCATTAGCAGTCACTTTTGTGGATTTTCAGAGTATTTTGGATGCCAAGTTTAGCTATCCAGCATCTTTTCTGCACATGTAAAACTGCTAGACTTTTATAAGCACAAAAATACCAGTGTTGATTTACATAGCAGAAAAAAAGCCATGTTGTTTTCCCCAGTTAACAGATTTTGAGAGGGGAAATAACTCCTCATGGATAGCAACCAGATTTCCAGATTTAAGGATTTTGGCCACTTCATGCATTCAGGATATGTGCAGGAGATCCATGCACTCATGGCTGGGTGTCTAAATCAGCCTGAACTATTGCAAATGATTCCTAGTAGGAAGGGACCCAAATTCAGTATAGAGATTATTTGAACTATGTTATTCTGGAGTAGATAGCCTGTCCCTTTTCCTGCAGTTCCCACCTGCTTGCATTTGTGAGCTGTATCAACACCATCCTCTATTACTTGCTTTGCCATATTTTGTCAAATGGCATTTCCTCTTTGCTTTGCTTTCTCGTTATAGACCAAATTTTACTCTAACAAAATGCTACTCACCTGACAGCAGTGCAGTAACACAGGTGCAAGAGGAAACTGGTTGTGTTTATACTCACTGTGCTGCTGACTATTTAGATGTAGTAAAGGAACCTGGGAAAAGACTAGGCAGTCTATAAGCTATTAACTTACAGAACATTGCACACATATGCCTTTTTTCTACTTTCAGAACTGTGTTTCTCAAAAAGGCTTGTCAAATTTTAGTGACTTCTATAGCTTGTGCTCATGCTGCCTGCATTAGTTCACTGAGTATGGATTTCCAGTCTCTTTTTTACATTCTTACAGTTTTTACAATTATGCTTGTCTTCTATCATCATCTGAAATAGCAAGATGTCAATTTTATTTTGTCCTAATTGCTGCTAATGACTTACTGATGCAAGCAGTTGCTTTCTGTCTCTTATTGTCTTGGAGGTGTTTATGTATGGGTCTTTAATGAGTACCAGAAGAAATACTTCTTGGTAAGAGCTAGGCTCTGGTATAATTTTCTTGATTCTACTTCAGATCTGCTGAATACCTCATGAGATGGTGGAGGTCAGAATACTTAAGAATTACTAAGGACAGGATTGTAAAGGTATGGAAACACCTGAAAATATACATAGCTGAGTAATGACAGTAAAAAATGCCCAGGAATCTAAGCTAAACTCAAATCAGTGAAAATGATCTATGATACAGACAACAAATGAAAACAGAAAGTGTCAGAGCACAAAAAAGATACATGTTCATTGTAGGCTTTTAATTCTAATACTTAAATGTGCAAATAAGAAAAAATGGGAATTACTGTCCCAAGAGATAGCAAAATTAAGACAATTTTTTAAACAAGAGATTTCAGAATGATAGTAATTGGATCTGTTTAGGCAACACTTTTAACCATCCTCCACAAACTGATATTTCAGACATTTTTCATATTCTGTAAAGCAACAAGAGAAAGACTCTGAAACATTTGCTCCCAAATGACCAGACAGGTCCATTCCCTTAGTGTGCTTGTGTTCATAATGAGTGAACATGTCAATACTGAACGTGCTAAAATCATGTTACACAATTAATATACACTACTCTTTACTTATGATGTTCACTGTTGGAGCTCAATGTTAATAACAGCATTATAAATGAGACAAGTGTAAAATGGGACCCAATTTCATGACCACACATGCCTCCTGTTGTACCTACCGCATAGCACCACTGACTTCACAGAATTCTCCATCAGATCAGATAAGGCAAGAATTGCATCTGATATCTAAAGCTATTCCTAATGAGGTCACTGACTTGGTGATTTGTGGAAGGCTGTTATCTTTCACAGAAGCAAGTTCCTCAGGAGCAGCTCTACAGCAATTTTCACAGCTTCTCACTACTTGCCCATAGTCTCACTGCTGGTGCAATTAGCTGTGTGGGAGGTCCTGGTTGCAAGACGATGTCTTGGAAAGCTATGATCAGGCTTCTGGAGGACCCAGCCCATCATCACAGAAAATCTCAGTTAGGCTATCATAGAAGGAATGAATGCAGAATGTAAAGCAAGAATCTGAAGCACTTGGAATAATGCTTGCTTGGCTGACCATGTGTACCAGGGAACACTTTGGGTTCTTGTTCTAGACCACAGAATAAGCTGTGATAATTATCTTGATGAATGCAGAGATGACAGGTCAGATAAAAAGTGTGTCTTCTGTTCCCAGGACTGTAGTCCTTAGGAAGGAACTATTTAGTGATATTTCATGTTATTGGTATGGAAAACTCTTTCTACATAGTTATCTATGCTTCTGTAGAACAGTGCTAAAAGTAGATACTAAACAAGTTAAACTCTGAGTGGTTAAGAAAAGAAGTGGGGTTTTGGCATGCATGGTTAGCACTTCTTTTGTCAATTTTACACCTATTTGGCTTAATGTCTGTAATTCAGCATCCCACACAACGCACCTTTAATGCAGAATTTGTATTTTAAAAAATTCCAGTTTCATTTTTAGTTTCTGGATATTTTTTTCTTTTGTATTTCATTTAATACAAACTCTGATAACAGCTGTTTTTTTCAAGTTATGTTTAATGTTTTAATGCTGGTTTAAACAAGGACAGTAGTGGCATCTGTCAGAGAGATGCTGCCAATAAAATTCTGCATATTTTGTGCAGCAGAGACTATAAAGAACATCTCTTACTACAATGTCATTCAGAAACATGGTTGTAAGAGAGGCTCATATCTTCCTGTTTGCTCTCACCTTGAGATTTATCATAATGGAAGTTCGAGTCATAAGACAATTCAAGGTTGTTCTCTTCTGAGCACCGTGTGCAAATTGCATTGAGTGGCAGGAGAGAATTGTTTTTAATAGTGTAAGAAACTGAAACGTGAATTTTGGAAGCCTTTCAAATATTCTACCATTCAATATTGTCCCTTTCTGTCAAGCATATGGTAGATATTCCTGATTGAAACAGAAGGGCACAATCAAATTCATATTATTTTTAATGCAGTGATTGGTGCTTAAGCCAATTGTGTTAATAAAAGGACAGCTCTGAAAAAAAACATAATCATTTCTGGACTACAGCTGCTCACTGATATAAGTCAGAATTTCCATAGGGGAGGCACTGTTTAATCTCAGACAGCAGAAGGTAAAAAGAGAAAGTTGCTCTTTCATAGTCACCTTTGTTATAGACATAGCACCCACTGAAACATTCAGGAGAAGAGTAGTACAGGCTAGTATTTGTTTCAATTGTTGAGTTCCTGACAAAGGCATACACACAGAGGTTTCCCCTTTTCACATGTTCTGCCCTCTATTTCTGAATTCATCCTTTGTTACATCAAAGACTTCATGGGTGGGTCTCAGTTTAGGATAAAAACCCCTAAAAATAGGTGTCTGCAAGTAAAGGTCTATATGTGACCTTGGTGCCTAAACTATATAGTCAGTACCCTCAATGGGGGTTAGGGCGATCCAGCTGCCAACCTGGTGAGGGCTGAATCTCTCTACTGACTCTCTCTATGTACCTCAATCTCTCAGTAATTAGGGTTCTATTCAATTAGTAAACATAGGTGTCTAGCACCATTTGAGATCACCTAAGATATCTACACAGAACTAGCAGATACAGCACAGGACCTACAGGACACCCGTGCTTTTCTGGACTTCTAACTGGAGGCCAAACGAGCATCTCAAAGGGATCACAGGAGCATCTCGAAAAGCAGTAGGCACATATGTTTAGGCACCTGAATCAAGTCCTTGCATTTAGACACCTTAATCATAGAATCATTTAGGCTGGAAAAGACCTTCAAAATCATCAAGTCCAACCGTCAACCATGCCCCATAAACCGTGTTCTGAAGTGCCTTGTCTACCTGCTTTTTTAATACCTCCAGGGATGGTGACTCAACCACTTCCCTGGGCAGTCTATTCCAGTACCTGACAACCCTTTCAGTAAAGAAATTTTTCCTAATATCCAATCTAAACATCCCCTGGCACAACTC
>JANZLQ010000029.1:38112935-38135811 GCA_026212715.1 Elanus axillaris | reverse complement strand
TACTATTACTGTTGTCATTTTATTAGTGTTATTATTATCATTATTACCTTCTTCTTTTCTGTTCTATTAAACCATTCCTATCTCAACCCATGAGTTTTACTTCTTTTCTTCTTTTCCTGATTTTCTCCCCCATCCCACTGCGGGGGGGGGGAGTGAGCAATCGGCTGTGTGGTGTTTAGTTGCTGGCTGGGGTTAAACCACGACACAGTTTCATCTGCTCACACAAAGAGAAGATACTGACTGTTTCTGTTAGACTAGGGATTAGCTAAAATATCAATGCCACAGTTATGTTAAAGAGCCTTAATAAATTTTTAAAAATTTAGATGAATCAGTAAGTGGGAAAACAGGTTTCCAGACCACCTTTAGCAGAATACTGTTAGCATAATAACTAACAGCTAACAACCAACATATTCTTAGTGAATAAAGGTTTATTGGAGCAAGACAAATAAAAATAGGAAATGTCTATTCAAATTCCAAACAGCTATGGGCTCCTTTTTCTCATAGGAACTCAGAGATAATTAGCATGTCTGAAAATTAGTTCATTGATTTTGACGGCTACATATGGATTCAGGTACTTCACTTCAGCCTAAATTGAACATTTTGTTATCTTTAGTGGTTTCCATAAAATACTACCATGGAAATAGAAGAAAACCATGCCTGGGATTCCTGGAAGTGGCAAGATAGATAATTACTCTGATTAATAAACATTTTGACAGTACAGTTCAGTACTTAACCTCTACTGGGTCATGGCTCAGATAGACAAGGAAATGCACTGGATTTCTTGAATTGTTATACCATTCTTACTGCTTTAACAGTATCTTCTTATTTTTAGATTGTTTACTTCTGAGGTCTGTTGTAAATCTTGGTAAGACCCCAGTGACAGTTGAGTCCCCAGTTTCAGCCTGACTGGGGTTAAAACAGACTTCACTGAGGCTCTTTTCTCCACCAGAGTTGAGAAGTTGCAGTCAACCAGCTCTCCATTGGTGTGGGTTGTTGAGTTTGTCTTGCCCCAAGGCAGAATTCATACTAGTGGCTTCAATTTTCTCTATCAGCAAAAGAAAGGAGAAGACAGCAACTGCTTCCTTTAGTTAATTTGCTGCTTCATTTTTTCCCCAAGAGTAGCCACAGTCTGAAGGAAGAGGTCACAGTGACCAATTCTTCCACAACTAGTGCAGGAAGAATGGCTGAAGGAACAATGCCCTCACCCTTTCTTCCCAGGAGGTTTTTGTGGTAGGAGCATTGAAACCAGTATCTTAGTAGCCATCTGCCTCACTGTACGAATGAATTTCCAGAAGAAATGGCCTCTCTCCTCTGAGCCTTCCATGCAAGCATATTTCTTCTTAATGTAGTGCTGAGCCAATGTATGCATTTATGCAATGTGTGCTTAAAGCACTTTGGGTTTGGTTAGTAGCAAATCTCCAGTGGGAGCTATGGTTGCTCCATGAATCAGGAAAAGCAAGGTCATGCAAAGCTCACTTCCTTCTCTTCCATCTCCAGAAGATGGAGAGTAGCCAAAGAGATGAAAAACATGTTGTGTAGGAGTATGCAGCACATTTTCAGGTGATGTTCACAGGTCTTTTGGCTGTGGTGTGACTGACATTGAGCTTCATGCACCCACATTGTGGAGCATTTTTGTTGTCTGAGGAACACCGTCTGCCCTCTGTCCTACATATCAATGGAGACCTTGTAAGCCAGATTCATGGTCCTGCTTAGCTCTGATCCTTTCAACTGCAAGGATTTGAAACTTCAGTCATTTTCACAGGCCCAAGGGACAGACAGGCTCAGTGCAGTTTTGACATCAGACCCGAGAAGGACAGTTGCTTCTGGTGCATGAGGGGGTGGTGAGCCATTTTAAGTAAGTAGTCAGATGTATTCCTGTCTTATTGAACCTGCACAGTGACATTAGAAGAGTGTGTTAGAAGTATGCTTGAAAAAGAAAGCTAAGTTTTGAAAAACTCTCACAGAAAACAGTCCATAAGGAATTCTGAAAGTTAAAAAGAATTCAGAGGGAAACTGTAGGAAGTATTTGTGACCTGGAGAAAGGAAACCAGAGATTAATTTACTTAGCCTTTGAAAGCCAAAGAATATTGCAGAATGCTTAAAAAATTCTAAATGACAAAGATATCAGATAACAGCAAGACTTCTAAAGAAACAGGAAGTCATTCTGTAACAATAATGTCGAATGACTGGAGGCCGAATATCGAAAATAAATTGAAGAATTAATTAAATTGCCAGTTAGAATAATTGAAAATAGACTAATACCATTTGTTTTCTAAATAAATGACTTTGCAAAGAAAAGGTTTTCTCTATGGGAATTTTAATGTTTTCTACCAAAATCTTCTAATACTCCAAATACCCAATTTTCAGCCAAGACTGATTTTCAGTGCGAATATGCCTTTTGTGGTTCTACTTACTACTATGTTGCCCTGTTGTTACAAAGATTGCATCTTGCTTTATGCACCTTTGCAGAAAGATCTCATGATGTATATAGCCTCTCAATAAAAAGGAAGGGACTAGTTCAACAAGAAAGACATAAATTAAGCAGATTTGATTATGGTTATGAATAGGGTTTACATGGCAAGGTTTTAGTAGCAGTGGGGGCTACAGAGGTGGCTTCTGTGAGAAGCTTCTAGAAGCTTCCCCTGTGTCCCATGGAACCAATGCCAGCTGGCTCCAAGATAGACCTGCTTCTGGCCAAGGCTGAGCCCATCAGTGATGGCGGTAGCGCCTCTGGGATAACAGATCTAAGAAGGGGAACCTGCAGCAGAGAGGGGAGTGGAATGTGAGTGAAACAACCCCACAGACCCCAAAGTCGGTGAAGAAGGAGGGAGAGGAGGTGATCCAGGTGCCAGAGCAAAGATTGCCCTGCAGCCCATGGGGAAGACCGTGATGAGGCAAGCTGTCCCCCTGAGGCCCATGGAGGTCCACGGTGGAGCAGATATCCACCTGCAGCCTGGGGATGCCCCTGAAGATGGCTGTGACTCCATGGGAAGCCTGCCCTGGAGCAGTCTGTGCCTGAAGGACTGCAGCCCATGGAAAGGACCCACACTGGAGCAGTTCATGAAGAACTGCCACCCATGGAAAAGACTCACGTTGGAGAAGTTCATGAAGGACTGACTCTTGTGGGAGGGACCACACGCTGGAGCAGGGGACAAATGAGGAGTCCTCCCTCTGAGGAGAAAGGAGTGGCAGAGACATGTGATGAACTGACCCCAACTCCCATTCCCCGTCACCCTGTGCTGCTAGGGGGGATAGATAGAGAAAACTGGGAGTGGAGTTGAGCCAGGAAGAATGGAGGGGGGGGGGGAAGGTGCTTTAAGATTTGTTTTATTTCTCATTATCCTACTCTGATTTGATTGGTAAGAAATTAATGTTCTCCAAGTTGAGTCTGTTTTGCCTGTGATGGTAATTGGTTGAGTGATCTCTCCCTGTCCTTAATCTCGACCCACGAGCCCTTTGTTATACTTTCTCTCCCCTGTACAGCTGAGGAGAGGAGTGGCCCATCCAGCCACGGTCAATCCACCACAGGTAAATCTGAGCAAATCACAACTCCTGTACTGGGAGCTGCTTTCAGAAGCAGTCTATGAAGAACACTGATTTCAGGATTCAGATTAATTAAAGGGGAGGGAAACATTTTCTAAACAGGTATAGTTGGCACATGCTATTATTAAGTACTTGTTGCTCAGACCCTTCTTAATCAAGACCAGTGATCTTTTTAAGATATATACTTCAGTTAAGAAACAAACTTGTGTTTTTTTCATATACATTAAATTCTGGTTAAAACTGTAACCATGCTCTTGAAAATTAGGCGAGTAGTCCATCTGGCCTGCCTTTAATTAAACTATAAAGATACTGGAAAATTGTGAGCCTAAGTAGAAAACTATTGCAAAACTGACTGGATTTTTTTAATCTACTTACCCGTGCAAACCTTCTGTCAAATATGCGTCTGTGAATATAATAAAAGAAGTTTGTGTTTGATGATATTTCAGAAAGGCAGAAACAAAAAGAGTGTGAAGAGAGGTCAGCTGAACTTTATGAAGTATAGGGCAATTTGCAAAACAAAGAAGAAAAAAAAAGAGAAACAAAAAGAATAAAGAAAAGAAAAAGAAAACTGCCAAAGAGACAGTGAAAAACTGGTTAGGTCTTACTTTGTACTCTGCTGAAATTCCTTCCTTTGCACTATTTAGGTGCCTTCTTTGACTTAGTTCCCAGTAATGCTCTAGGGAAAAGTTACACAGATGGCAGAAATTTGCTACAAGAAGAATTTACTGTCATTCCTCCCATTAATAGATGGGAATGTAATATTCATTAAAAAGATTCCAAACTTCAGTCATCCCCTAATGATCATGCAAATTCCCTCATCAATGCATAATAGAACAAAAGTGATCTCTGCATTAAGAATTACTTCTACGACTTTCTATGGCATTTCATTAAAATGTCTTATTTCAAACAACCTTTTTCAGAAGCAACTTATCAGATTTGCTTATGGAACACATCAGAATAAGAGGGAAATGGCAGATGCTTCCCTGCAGTTCTGTTTTGCTTTGGTTGGTTTGCCCAGACTTGGATGCGCCAAAGGTAAAATCCAACATAAAAGCTTTATGCTTGTTGTTCATTTTTATTGCTGCAATACAAATGAAATGTCAGGACCATTGCTCCCTCCATGATGTGGGAGGATTTTGTGACAATCTTTGCAGATCCAACAACAAGAAACAAGCAATAAGAAACTGTGCTACTCAGGCCTACCCTCTAGCTTGAGTAATGACAGGAAAGTATCTTTGAATAGTTTGCTGGTTGGTAGTAATTTCCCTGTCTGTATGTTACATAATATTTTCAGTCACAATAGTACAGATTGCCCCTGAATAAATCTGGAATTATTTGTATCTCAAGCACTGTCATCTGCCCAGAGTTATTGACAGTGGTGATAAAAAAACTGCAGTGAGTTACACTCAGGAACTAAATGTGGACAGGGAGATTGTCAAGTCAGAGTGAGGCTGGGAAACTGGGCTGCCAGGAGGAGTGAAGGGTAAGAAGGATGGACACCCTAAATTTAGTTAAGTTTAGCTTCCTCCTCTGAATTGGTCTCAGGATGCTCTTTCCCTTGATTACCTGGGGATTCTGCAGACTAACCTTGTAACTTAGGTAAGGTGTCTTAAAACTCCTTGCATTGACCGAGACCTCTTCTTCCAAGCACATTTCAGCTACTACATGCCTGGAATAACTGTGGGAAGATCATATGTGATTTCTGCTTTCCTTCTGCTAGAAAAACCTAAAATTTAATTCACCATGAAATAAGACCATGTGCTTAAATGATAGCTAAAATTACTGTGGAGCTGTTCAAGCTTTGTGAGCTCCGAAAAACCATGAAATGCCTGAGGAGATTAGCAAAACACCAGGCCCCTGATGGTGCATCCTTCTGGTCAGTGTACCGTGCTCAGGGCTTAGGAGAGCATCATTCAGGTCACGTCACACTGGGAACGATCCACCACTTAGACAGGGCTGATCTGATCACTGTAAGAAGGTGTCTAGAGCAGTTCAGTGAACAGCAATAATATTTTTTAGGTGAGAAATGCAAGGCAAACCCCTTGACCTTGGTGTGCTTATTCTCCTTTGAGGTTATGAATTTCATTTTCTCTTTGTAACAGCATGCTGGAAAATAACAAGGCAAGGCTCTGGATTCATCTCAGGTGAGGTTCATTTATCAGGGACAAAGCTGCTCTAAAAACAATTCAACTTCTACATAACAGAGAGTCAGTAAGTATTAGATTGTTTTGCTAACTTTCTGCCGAAGTGTGAGTACAAGAACATTTCAATATCAGGGTTTTTCTTTATCTGATGATGACACTATTCAAAAGGGAGTGGGGTTGAAGGGAGGAATACAAATTCATGCTTGAGTAACTTTAATCATTAATAACTTGCTCATTTATAATTGGCTAAAAAGCCTCCCAGGTTTCAGTTGTTAGTTCAATGGATTAACAACACAAGGACGCTGACCTGTCGTGTCTTTGCCAGACGAACTTGCTGAGTGGAGATGCAGGAGCAATGAGCTCATTATGCATCCCGGGCAGGGGAGGAACAATCCTACTTCAGAGAGGGAAGACAGAGAGCAGCAAACATGGTAGAATTAATGGAAAAGCTTTTCTTTGTCTTGCTATGTCTTCTCTAAAATGTGTAGGAAAAAAAAAGAAAAAAAGAGGGCTCTGTTTGAAAACAGGACTAGGTGTAAAACCAGCTTGTACCATTTTAAGGGAAAAAACCATCACTCTCAGGATTATTTTGGCTTGTCAGAAATGTCAGGCAGAAAAGAGGGCACAACTGAACAAGCAATGGATTTTCAGCATTTCAGATTTGGGGAAAGAAAGGATCGCTGCAAGAGTTCACCAAGAAAAGAGATGCTTTGCTGAGTAAATTATTTACTTCAGTTCCTGGTTTCAACAAGTAATAAGAGAAACTTGATTTTCACCATCTTCTTGCTGCAGTTTAGATAAGTGATAAATTGTGGCAAGGTGCTTGCTGTGGGGGACCAACACAGCTCTTGTGGATCAGCACACTCATTCTCTGAACCATGAGCTATAAAGTTGAGCAAATAGATTGCACTAATCCTGGGATTACCACTGCAGGGCTTAAAGAAGTCAGGCTGGTTACTGACTTCCATCAGCCAGGGCCGTGGCCCAGAGATTAATGACCCTACAAAAAATTAAACTAGAAAGTTTGACCAAAACTCTGCAACTCTAACCCAGTTAGACTGCTGTCAATTTTTACTATTCCTATTGGCAGGATCAGAGTTCTTATGCTAAAGCCAGCTGATGGATCAGTTCTTCAATTGGGAAATGCAGTTGTATTAAATTTTGAGAGTGCAATTTGATTGCATTTTCAAAGGGAAAAAGTCCAGCTGGCTTGTTCTAACAGTGTCAAAATGCTTTTTCTATTTATGTTCCAATTTTATTCAATAAATGAGATATTGTGCACTGTACAAAACATTTTTTTTTCTGATACGTGACATTATCACAATGAAAAGATTTTATTGTTTTGACTCAACCTATCTGAACTTTTACTGAATGGGAAGTTTCATGGCTGGCTTTAAGTTTTTGTTTAGAATTGAGAATAATGACAGAAAAGTCTCTATTTCCTAGAGAACAACAACAAAAACACTGGTTTCAGTTCAGGTCTATCACTGACAACGACTGGAGAGAAACTGGGGAGAAAATGGAAAATATTTGGAAAAAGTAGGCAACATTCTCAAAGCAACAATATTTATGACATATTTCTATTAGTATGATAGCTCATTCTGCTCTGTCAGATGCTATGTTGATAACTTACTGGAAAGTTGCTGCCTAGTAATGAATAAATTTTCTTATCTAGCATATACAGACGTTTTCATCCCTATTGCCTATTTTAGGGTTTATACCTTGACCTACTCTCATATCTGAGCAATGCCCACACAAATCAAGCCTCAAAGTGAATTCCCTATTGGAATTCAATTTGAGGACTTTGCCCATCAGGCTCCCTGGTGTAAAGACTGTGGTGGTGTCCTCCCTTTACTTTGGCATCCAAAAGTTACATGTCTGAATCTAACCTCGTCAGACCAAGTGACATTGTCACTGGAGACAAAAGGGCTCAAAAGATCTACTGAAGGTAGATATTTAACCGCTGACTTCCATTTCATCAGGAAGAATAAGGTAAGTAAATACTAATCTGTGATAAAAATGACCCCTGAAATGTATTGTTTTCTTGAGAAAAGTGCAAACAGCTTTAGTTCTAAGCAAAGCCAAAACTGTTTTCAGGGTGATGTTTGGCTGAAGGCCCCTAAACGGTGTCATTGATACATTTTACCTGGGCACACACTTCCTGCTCTAAGGAAGGAAACTTTGTCCACTTCCAGAAGACTGGAAATTTGCACAACAGAACTAATGTAACACCATGACTTACAGGCCATTACCATGAAGGACTGTTGATTTATTATTTGATATGCAAAAATGCTGTGTACTGGACTCAGTTTCCCCAAGTCTATAGACAGCTTCAAAGCTCTGGGTTCAGCACTTGTACTTACAACACTATTACAGAGCTCTGGCCTTCTACGGAGTCAGAAATTTTGCTGAGAAAGACTTACATAAGGACACATTGTTTGTGCACATCCACCACATATGGATTTCTCCGCTTTCTATATTGCTGTTACTCATAACGTACCTTACACAACACTCACTTTAGCTAGTTTGATGCAAACACAGTTTTGCATTTGTTTGTGTACAACCTACAGTTTAACCATAACTCACAATTTTCAATACTTAAAGGGAGCTTATAAGAAAGATAGGGACAGACTTTTTCATAGGGCCTGTTGCGATAGGACAAGGGGTAATGGTTTTAAACTAAAAAGGGTAGATTCAGACTAGATGTAAGGAAGAAATTTTTTACAATGAGGATGGTGAAACACTGGAACGAGTTGCCCAGCGAGGTGGTAGATGCCCCATCCCTGGAAACATTCAAGGAAATATTGGACGGGGCTCTGAGCAACATGATCTAGTTGAAGGTCTCTGTGCTCATTGCCGGTGGGCTGGACTAGGTGCTTTAAAGGTGCTTTCCAACACAAACCATTCTATGAATTCACCTGAATTCTGCTTTTCCTCCATCTATATCACTACACCTCAAAACACTTAGCTAAGGAAGTAATAGCTTTTGAGGAAAGAGACGCATATAAAACCCAAAGTGACACAGTCAGCATCACCAAGATGGGAAGAGGCAGAGTCTAGCTTGTCCTAGGCCTGCATGCAGTGATCCAAGCAATGCTGCATCCAGTGCCTATTTGACTGCTATTCAGGGCTTTTTGGAAAAATAAAAACAAATACCAGAGGGTGAAACATGAGCTGAAGGCTGTGAGGCTGCTGGAGATGGTCTGAACTGACAGTGATTTTCTGCAGCACAACAGGGACCTATATCACTTCTGTGGGACAGGAGCTAAAAGGGGCTGAATGGTGGCCAATGAACTTTCTCTCAAAAATATTTGCCCTGTGAGCATATAACATGGCCTTGCCCCCAGTACATATCTTGCAGCTGTATTTCTAGCTGTGATTTGCAGCCAGTCCATTTTTTGTTTGTGTAAGCACAGCAGTATGATGAATATTTCCAAGTGTGTGTCACACCAAGAAGAAACAAATGTGTATTTATATTTGTTTTGTATTTATGGATAAATGTTCTAGGGACCCTCCTCTGTAACAGACAGCTGCAGGTATATGCACAGGAACCTGGCAGAGAAGAAGATGTTTTCCTAACCTCGAAGGTGTGCTGTAACAGCATCTGTTTCATTGCAGGGCAGTGATGCTGTGACAATGACTGTGTCCCACAGGTATGCAGTGACAGAGATGCTCAGGAAAATGAGAAACAGCATCTGAACAGCATTTAGGGACTTTCACTAGAAGTGTTAGCACTGATCAGACACTGCTGATCAGGAGATATCCCATAGGAATACAGGAGTCCATAGCTAACAGGTCATACTTCACCTAAGAAATTATTTTCAGCCTTCCTCCATCCCTGTCAAAGCAAGAAGCAATAGAAAGGGTGGAATTACATGTGACCTTAATAAAGCTTGATTTTGGCTGGGGAAAACCATGGTGAGCAGTAATAAGGGTCAATGTCGGAAAGGGTCCTGTAAGCTCTGGGGACAGGATTTTCAGGGGCAGAGCCACAGCTCACCGCATTGCAGAGGCTCCAGGCAGCCTTCACCTGCCCATGCCACACCAACAGCTCTCCAGCTCTCTTCAGATGATTTCCCTGTGCTATTTAATTGCAAGATCTTTCTGGCTGCTTATGCACTCCCATCGCTTCCTTATCTGAGCCCTTTATTTCCCCAAATTCTCTGCTCTGAGTGGTCTCATACAAAAGACACACTAAACATTTGTAATAGCACCAGAACTCTTTTTATACTCGAGCCAACAAGCACCCTATAAAAAAGTCACAAGTAAATACAGCACACACGAAATCTAGTTACAACTGGGAAGTTGTGAAATAGGTGTAGTATGAAGGGAGAGGAAAGGAACTGATTTTATGAGTATATTAGCAGGGAGAAACACCAAACAACGAACCCTCCACAGCAGTGACATTTGGAGCCTAAATCAAGATGACATCCACAAAGAGACAACAGAGAGATCTTGCTGTTCCTGTGATTGCTGGGACTGCTATTAGGACTCCTGCCATTCAGCAAAGCAACTGCTGTTGTCTTTGAGAGCACCAATTCAGGATCCGCTTCAGTGGCTGTAATTTAATAGTAAAGGTTGAAACTGGGAACTTGGCAGGCATGCCTGGGAGAAGAGGGCTTTTTGTGTGCGAATCACTAAACCTTCAAATTCCTGCTGCAGCTCTGCTTCCCTCGGTCTTTTTTTTTCCAGGAAATGTACAGCCACAGCATGTCAAAAATGAGAAGCATGGATAACCAGCCAGTGTTAAAATCACAGAGGTTTACATTGAGCTGCAGAGCCAATTTGAGAAAATTAGAGAGCAAAAGGAAGCACAGCCCTCCCTTCTGCCCTTTTCATGGATGGTCCTGTTGAACTGGACCCTGGACTGCAGGCTGTACACTCACACGCTTGAGTATGGATTCAGGCAGCAAAATTCAGGCTCGGGTAGTCTGCTGAAACTCAAGGCCTCTTATCCAGGGCTCACGGAGATACTGTGCCTCCACTGAGTCACAGCCTGTTTGCATTCCCTGAGCCCATGGCAAGCACAAGACAGTACAGGTCAGCTCCACCAACAAAGTGTTAGGCTGTGCAGAGCCAGAGCAAAGCCTTTAGCACCTGTGAGTGACTTAGCCAGACTGTGCAATAGCCATGCCAGCAGGAGCCAAGAGAGCCATGCAGGCTCCAGATGAGCTGGCACCGGTCTGGATGCTTTGTAGGTCACTACTAAATGCCACACAGACAGCAGCAGCAATCTCTTCATCATCCCCTAATTCACATCTAATTCGGCACATTTTTTTATTGCATATATTTTTATTTTATCCAGGCTACCACTCTGCCCATCTATTTTGTGATGGTGATCCAGCTTTGAGTGTAATTTTTGTTTGCCTGTGGACTCTTTGCATCACCCATGGACACATTGCAGCTTGGCCGACCACTGAGCCCACAGCAAAGCCCAGTGCAGCAAGCTCTGCCTGGTCCCAGGAAACATCACTCTCTTACACTCCTGCTCTTCCAGTTGTCATTTAAATAACAGCTCTGATAAGCCAAGAAAGCACTAGTGCTGCAGAGCTTTCCCAGGGCTCTGCTGTCAGGCTGACAGTCACGATGCAATTAACACATTTTCAAAAATACAGCGTATCTTGTTGGTGTTCAGCTGGTGTTCAACATGTTAGGATGATGTGTCTTGCTGGGATGAGAAGTGAGATCAAGCCTTAGCACTTAGGTCTGGTGCCTACAGTAGTTTTAAGCACTGAGTTGAATGCAGGATGTAGCCATAGCTGAGACAGGTCACGGTGCTGAGTTTCACCATGAACATAGGAGACAAAATTCTCCACTCCTGTGGACAACCACATGAACACATAAATACAGCTGCTGCTCCTGAATTTTGCTATGATGGAGTTAAATCCTTACGATAAAGATGGACAAAGAGAGAGGCTTGAATGCCCATGTCCATGCAAGCCTCAAGTCCATCCCAGAGTACCTGCCGTGGGGGCAGGATCGGGGCCGGGCTGGTTTCCAGCAGTGCTGGCTGGGGCCTCGAGCAGAGCCCATCTGATGATGGACAGGGATGATCTCTCCAGACAGAACTGTTTTATTGCTCACAAACAACCTGTGTAAAAAAATCTTTTTTTGAAAAAACTCATTTTCCAAAGAACCCAGTCTTCTCTGAAAAAAAAAAATCCAGAATTAGCTCTCTGACTGATGCTACTGTATACATAAACAACACAAATGCATCCCCCCTTTCTCCCAGTTCTTTCTCTTCCTATGTGATCCATGGAAAGGAGGCAGAGTTCTGCAGACAGAACCTGCTATTCAGTTTATACAACCTTTAAAATAAAAACAAAGTACCTTCTGGAAGGGCTGTGTAACACAAGGGTGCCTACGGCTGATTCTATACCATACTCTGCTGAGCTTTAAGGAAAAGAAAAGAAAAAAGAAAACAGAAGTGACTTTGAGCACCACTGCAACGGTAACTGATATTCTATTTGAATTAAACATTTCATTTACTCTGTCACAGTGACGGTGACCTTTTCAACTGCAGTTCGGCTCTAAATGACTGATGTTCTTCACATTACACATACAAGGCACAACAGACTTGTTCTGTCAAAGAATGAAAATAGCTCTGCGGGTATTTTGTCTCCCTGTTTTGCCGAGATATAGGAGTGAATGCAATAAAAAGTAATGATGTGGAAGAGATCATGCTGCTGCTTTCCAAGGGTCATGTCTACATGGCTGGTGAGGAGCCCTGGCATTTCCACCATTTACTGAATTAAAAAAAACAGTGATGGGCAGCAGCCACTGTGCAACGTGAAAAAGTGCTGCACAGGTCCTGTGTCGTCAGAATCAGCGTGACCTCTGCAGAAAACTCAGGTTATACTCCTAGGGGTGAACTTCCAGAATAAATGTGCTCTGAGTTGGGTGAACTCTTGAAACCCTTGATTTTCTTTATCGTCTAGGGACTGTTACTTACAGGGGGCTTGAAATGATTTTATGGGGAGAATGGCCCACCCGTCCCCCTGCTCCCAGCCGTGCACAGCCCCCCATCAGAAGCGTGCGCTGCCAGAGCTCAGAGGGAGTTTCAAGGTGCTTGCCCACACTCTGCTTAGCTGATGTTAGTGATTTTATTTCTCTCCTCTCAGAGAACCAAGGTGCCTTCCTCCAGAAAAGAGAAAGAGCCCTTTTTTTTAAGTATATCTGCATTAGTGAGCCCCAGGGGTTATTAGATTGGGTGGAACAGTAATAAAACCCATTTTCATATTGCACTTTTCTTATTTCTCAGATTATCTCCTTTCCAAAGCACTTTAAGAAGAGAAGGCAGGCCCCTCCCTGGATGCTGTGTGTCCCTGCAGAACAGGGACGGATGACACTGGGTGCCTCAGGGGGGACACAGACAGAAACCTGACAGCTGGAAGAAAGGGCACAAAAACTGTCACTGCCTGGTTTCTTCAGGATGCCACAGGGTCACCTGTGGCACGTTCTTGATAGCAGCCAGCAAAAAGCAGAGCTGAATGCAGCTGGATGGCTTGGGGCTGGAATTCAGCACAGGGGAGGAGGTAATGTGGAGGCAGAAATGGCTGAGTAGGGATGAGAAGGGACAATACAATCTCTTCCAGTAGCTCTGCTGGCTTTAAGTGCTTGTTGAACTATAGCCTGGTTTTAACACACAGAGATACACCAGAGATCGATCTGCTGTTCAGGAATGAATGGCCTCAGAGTGTGCACAGACTAGTGTTAGATATGCATGGAATCACATAATCAGCAACATAAAAGTGGTATTTTGCAACCTTGTGAAATCCCAGCTTAACCCAGGAGAAAAGATCACTTCTGACAAGAGACTGCTCACTTTTCCAGTCAAGGACTGCTGCTGTTTCTGCAAAATGAACCAACTGGGGAACACTACCTGAAGAATAGGGTCAGGAAACAGAATCACTGGGGATGGTACATCTGATATGATATGCACCGCCAATTCAGTCTCACTGCAGACACTATTATCCCATGGATGTTCACTGAGCATCAAAAGGCTTGGCTATAATAGTTGTGAGACTCTGTACTTCTGCAGATAAGCTGGAGAGATGAGAAACTGATGGGGGATAGTTCACAGAGACCCCACAGAGGAACAAGAACAGGACACCAAAGCAGTTGAGAGAATGGTGAGGCCGAAGGCAGCCTTCCCCTACAACACTGGTGGTGGAAGCCAGAGGTGTCAGATCAGAGGTTAAAGTCCAGCCATTAGAAAGCCACAGAAATAATGACCAGAAAAAGCAGACTAAGCTGAATTATAATATGGGCCATAATATATAGCTTCATACTCTGGAAAGCAGGGGTAAGAAAACTGAAGAAACCCAGGACTAGAGAACTCAGATGGTCACACAGCAGGTTGGCATTAAAAGGTACAAACCGGATCCAGTCAATCTAACATGGGCCCCAGCCTGTACTTTGAGAGACTAGTCCTTTTAATGGACCTAATGGGCTAGTCCTTAGAAGCAAGAACCCAAATTCCTCATCATACATGGGGGGAAGGATGTTCCTTCACAGGTTTCCAAAGGGACAGCCAATATGCCTAATATATGTACCTAAATTCATAACCCACTTGGCTAATTGCTCATTACTGATACGAACTCACAGCTACCATGGCTGTTCACTCCAGCAGGTCAACAAAGGCTTGTACCAATACTGACAGTGATCTGGGGATGGAAAGCAGCAACCATACCACAAAGGTGATGACTGATGGCCAAGGCAAACCCCATCAATAGGGTCAGCTCTCCTTTCTCACATTTATTTGTGTTAGCACCATGCACAGAGGATGCCCACACATAGTTAATTCACCTGTATTCTCCAACTGGAGAAACTATATATGCTGCGGGTGAATAATGTTTTATATTAAAGCACAGAGTGTGAGGCAAGAGCCAGGCTTACCTCCCACGCAGATATCTTGTGATATCAATACGTGTGACTCACCCTTCAGCTGCTCCTATAAGAAACCAAATGATATTTCATATAAAGCCTATTCAGAGACTTGTCTTCTGAAAAAAATGTTGTCCCATTCCTCCTTCCCATTGCTTTTTTTTTTTTAACTCAAGCTTTATCTCAGAGTAATGCATTCTGCACAAAGCTTTTCACACACTCCTAAATACCATATAGGTATGTGGATTCAGTGAATACACTCTTTGTGCTTTCCTATCCATTTCCTTTCTTTATTTGCAGAAGCAGTTTTCTGTTAGGAAAGACAGGGATAGTTAAATATGGCCATAACCCTTCTTCTGTGCTTTGCAAGACTTTCCATCTTTATTCTTGTTTCTTCCAAACTTATTCCCCTGCACCAAGAAACACAGGCAAGAACATTTTGTACCCTGTTTGTAGCTCTCACTGATCTGGTGATTTCTAATGTTGTGGGTGTTGTTTTCCTTCCCAGGAAAGAAAAAAAAAATGTTTTTCTTACTTTATCACCATTATCATAAAAACTGCCAGGAACTCCTTTGTGGACTGTAAAATCCACAGCTTGTAGATCTGCAGTCAGAACTTGCAATGGTTAGTTATAAGGTGATTATCCGTAGCAATTGTGAGCTTGTTTCAGAATCCAGTTATTAGGCAAGCAGACTGTTTATTTAGTGCATATTTGCAGCATTTTGTTAGGTTTTGCCAGTAGATAATTGCTGCTGATTAGTACTGTCTTATCTTGTCTAAAGAAAGACCATGTGTGGGCCACTTGCCACAGATACACTGATTGCCATGAAAACCTCAGCATGGGTTTCAATTATTTATCACTGTTTTCCCACATTTAGAGGAGATGAGATAGCTTTTGACAAATGAAGGCTCTCTTACGGCTAAAAGATAATTCAGTATTTCTCCAGCTGTATTTAAGTTAGTTAGCCCTATTGCACATGTCAATTATGCTCTGAAATTTTAGACTGTCATCACAGTTAGCATTTTGCCTGGCACTTTGCCGAACTGCAGGGGATCATGATCCCTGTTCCAGAGAAACTTCCAATCCAAGCGCTAAAGTAGGAGCAACCAAACTGGTTAAGTGGGGCAGAGTTAGCAGGCCACCCTCATACTCATCAATCATGAGACTGCAGGAGATGAGGAGTCCTTGGGCATGTGGAAGCTCATAGGTTTGGGTTGATGAGAGCACAGGAGGATGCATGTGTGAAAGGCTGCGTGATGCTCCAAGTGGAGAGCATGCAGGACGAGTGCTTCCAATGCCAACACCAGTTTGCTCATCTGATTGCGCTGTGGACCCGTGCTAGTGCTGGTGGCCTGACAGGGACATGTCCCAGATGAGGGTTGGGAGATGATGTCCTGGCTGAGTGTGTGCCCTGGATGAGGTGACGCCTAGAAGTGGTGCTGAGCCAGCCACTGCTGTAGCAGCACACACCTCACAGGAGCACGGGCCAGCTGGCATGTGTGGTGGCTGTGTGAAACGCACAGCCTCCCTCCTTAAACCAAAAGAATCTTAATAGCATAAACCATGGGTGAAGATTTTTAAGTCAGTGAGATATGACACCTGAGACATTGCTCGGGTTACTAAAAAGGCACAGAGGAATCAACAACCCCCACAAGACTGCCAAGGCACTATGCAGCTCAGGTTGGGCTGAAGAAGGCGGCCCGTTTCCCTTCCATCACCCTTTCGTTATTCGCTTGCACTGCCACCGTCTCCGCGCTGTAGGAAGCGGAAGCCTGTCAAAGAACCACGTCTGAAGCCAGAAGCGAACAGAGGAGGAATCGGCTGCGGGAATAACCACAAAGAATCCCGTTATTTTCTCACCAGGTTGTTTTGCTGTACTTTGAGGAGCGCCGCCGGCAGCAGCCCCCCGACCCGCGGCCGGGGGCGTGGGGCGCGGGGCGCGGGGCGGGGGACGGGGCGGGGGACGGGCGGCGAGCCGCCGTGGCTGACGCGCGGTGCCGTTCGCAGGGGTCCTGGCCGCGCACAAGATCACGGCGAGCTCCCCGGACACCGACCTGCCCACCGTGAACGGGCTGCGGGTGAGTGAGTGAGGGCGGGCGGCGGCGCTCCCCCGGGGCGGGCCGCCCCGGGCTGACGGGGGCCCCGGTTTTTCCCCAACCGCTGCAGAAAATGGGCGTGAACTTCACGCTGAGCAACAAGGACACGGTGAAGAGCAGCGATGTCCTCTTCCTGGCCGTGAAGCCCCCCATCATCCCCTTCATCCTGGAGGAGGTGGGCCCCGACATCCAGGCCCGCCACATCGTGGTCTCCTGCGCGGCCGGTGTCACCATCAGCTCCATCGAGAAGGTGAGGGGCGGCGGGGCCTGGGGGCCCGCTGCGGCCGTAGCGGACAGCCGGTACCGGGAGGCGTCTGCCGCAGGGCAGGACCGTCCGGCTCCCCCGGCCCCCGAGGGACGGGCGAGACCGGTGCTCCCCAGGGCTAAATCCCTGCTGCGGCCGACCAGTCGCTTTGGGTCACCTTTGCCCGTCCTCATCAGAAGAAGCTGTAAGAGTCTTTATGCCAGCTCTTTTGTCACACGGGGTGCTGCCAGGTCTTTTTGCTCACAGCAGAGGTGGGTTGTCTCCCCTGAATTTCCGCAGACTTTGTGCTAAGGGTCTGCATGAGCCGTTTTGGAGACTCGCAAGCTGATGTGGGAATGGGCGTTCAGGGTATTGTTCCCCACAGCAGCTCTGCCCAGCTTCCCATGTGCTGGTACTGCGAAAGACTTCGCATTCAAGTTAGTTTTGCCTGCTTTGGCTCAGAGCAGGGAGTTTGGAAGACAGGAGTTTCTCTTTTCCCTCGGCTTGTGTTGTCCTTGCCCCTGGGGAGTCTCTTCCTAGACAGCCTGTTTGGTATGCCAAATACGCACTAAAGCTCATTTGTTTCTCTTCTTTCTTTCTTTCTTTTGTTCTTTTTTTCGTCCGTTCTTTCTTTTGTTCTTTCATTCTTTCTTTCCTTCTGTCTCCAATAATTTTATGCCCTAAGAAACTCTCTACCTTCTGCCCCACGCCAAAAGTGATCAGGTGCATGACCAACACCCCTGTGATTGTCCGGGAAGGTGCTACAGTCTATGCCACTGGGACTCATGCGGATGTGGAGGATGGGAAGCTCGTGGAACAACTGATGGCCAGTGTAGGCTTCTGCACTGAGGTGGAAGAGGACCTGATAGATGCTGTAACAGGGCTCAGTGGCAGTGGCCCTGCGTATGTATGTGCTACTTCCTCAACTTGTGACAGTCTTGGGGAGAGCAGCAGGCTTCACACACAGTGAAAGCCTGTGCAGCTTCAGTTTGTCGTTTCTTGTTTTTCTCATCGCTCACATTTGCCCTGGGACATGTAATCCAGGTATCCAGTTTATAACCAGTTTGGGTCAACAACAAAAGTCCGTTACCAGTTGGATGAGTCTGAAGTCCATAGCCAGCAGGCAGCGTCTGCGTGTTCATGTTGCAAAACGTGAGCCTGTAATTAGTATGACCCAGCAAATGTATTTCTCCCATTCCCCCTCCTCCTGCTTTGGAACTAGTGGGAGGGAAGCCTGGCATAGCACCCATGCAGTAAAGGGGGAAGCATCAGTCTTCGAGCAGAAACGTTCAGTCACCTTCTTCCTCTGTCTGGTCTCAGGCGTTCACTGCTCTGGATGCTCTGGCGGATGGGGGAGTGAAAATGGGACTTCCCCGCAGGCTGGCTGTTCGACTTGGAGCACAGGCTTTGCTGGTCAGTATCTCCTCCTCCAGAACACGTCTGAGTCTGCCTGCTCTGTGCAGACTATTCTGCACATCACGGTTTGAAATTATTTCAGTCTTCTTACTGAATCTACTTTAAAAAAACATGTTTGGTTTGACTGCACACAGGTTCCCAGTGAGGGGACGTAAGTGTTTTGGCAGCCTGCTAATGGCTCTCGGGCAGGAACCCAGTTTTGCCCACTGTGAGTGTTTGGTGCTGCTCTGTGCAGTGGAGAACAGGAGTATTTGACAGTCAGTTTCTCAGGCGGAGCTCTGGCAGCTGTTTTCTCTTCCTCGCTACAGGGTGCTGCCAAAATGCTGTTAGAATCTGAGCAGCATCCTGGCCAGCTGAAGGACAACGTCTGCTCGCCCGGAGGAGCCACCATCCATGCCCTGCACTTCCTGGAGAGCGGTGGCTTTCGCTCACTCCTAATCAATGCTGTGGAGGCTTCCTGCATCCGGACAAGGTAGAGCACCTACGAAGTCCTAAAGAGCCTGCAAAACTTGCCCCCCACACTCCCTGTCTCTTCCTTTTTGCTATGCCTTTCTCTCCCACCACCCCATTGCAGGGAGCTGCAGCATTTGGCAGACCAAGAGAAGATCTCCCCAGCAGCCATAAAGAAGACTTTGTTGGATAAGGTGAAGCTGGATTCTCCTTCTCTGTCCATGGCATCTGCCAGCAAAGTCAGTCTGTTCACCAATAAGAGCCCCAGCAGCAAGAACAACTGACCAGGCTGCTGAAGTCTGGCTGTGCTGAATGTCGGTCTCCTCCATGTCCTTTCTTTTTTGTCCAAGGAAGAACGCTCGCTCTGAACGTTGGTGTCCCCCATACATGGCTCTTGGCTTGCAGCAGCTGTGGGGCACTGCAACACTGTAGAATGTGGTCTTATAACCTGTAGTGGGGTTGGTGCAAACTGGCCCTGGCATTGCTGTTCTCTGTTGGGCAAGTGTGATGCCATCATCAGACCTTCATCAAGGGCATTGTCTGTCCAGAAGCCTTGGATACTTCTAGGACTCAGACAGTGTTTGTGATGTCCCGTGCAGAAATGGTTTCTAATAGGATTTTTTAAAGAGGTTTCAGAATGCCTTTTGGTTTCAAAGGTTTGAACCAGACCCAGATCCCTCTTGCCCCATCTTGCATCTGCTGTCAGAGCTTGTCTTGTTGCTGTCTTTATTAGCTAGAGCAGATGCTGCCACACAAATGCAGTGCTGCACACTACTTTAGAGGCTGGGCCCTAAAGCACCTCTCAGAAGGGACCAAAGTGCCTCTGCCCCATCTGCCTTGACTTTCAGAGACAGATGGTGTGAACCTCTGGACCACACTCCCGTTTCTCTCTTTGCTGGCCATTCCTCTCTGCTCTGTCTGGTTTGGGGAAACGTGAACTGCTCTCACTGTCCCTCCTTCGTTGCTAGCCTTGCTTGGGGGGTTGGGCAGGTGGAGGGGTAGTGAGTGCTCCCTTTTCCCTCTTGTCTCTGACACTTCATGCTCTTGATGGGCAGAATCTGCTCCCACACGCCCATGGATATATTTCAGCATCACTGTGCTCCCTGATGCTCTCCTTGCTCTGCACAGCTCCTGGGGCAGCTGGGAGCAGAGCTGCAGTAGAGGACAACCTCCTCCAGAGAAAGCTGCCTTCTGTACCGTTCCCTTAGACTCAAGCAGGGTTTTGTACCCAGCTGCTGAGCTACTGCATGGCAGCAGGGCTCTTCCTCAGCACCATTCCTTGCATCAGGTTGTACCTCTTTGTTGGACTGCAGTCTTGATGCCTGTTGACAGTGGCTGCTCTGCTTTGGTTTGTGCAATCCAGCTGTGTTGTGCTGGTCTGGCTGTCCCTTCCAGACAGCACTTCTCCCAGCAGAGCCCCTGGGCTGGTGAAATCCAGCGCAGCAGCCCTCAGTGTCACCTTGTGTTGGCACAGTTCTGTCTCTCTGGTGTTTTCTATACTGTTCCTTTTTTCTTCCTGTTTCTCTGAAAGTGTTGCACTCCTAATGGCTAGAAGGGGAAAACACCTAGAAAAAGTTCAGGGCTGCTTCATGCAGTTGCATTCCTAGTTCTTTAGAATACAAGACTAAAGGGAAACAGTGAAGTCATCTGCTCTGGCTTGCAGTTCAGATCTTGTCCCATCTCACCTAGTTTGTCCTGCATGACACCCAGGAGGAAAGTCAGTCCTTGCTTGATGCAAAAGAGGTTCAGGGAGGACTTGAGAATGCCTGATGCCTGTCCAACAAGTACTTGCTTGGTGAAACACATCCAGATGACTACATTTTTGCAGAGGTGGAAGACCCTTGCTGTTCTGGTCCGGAGAACTTTCCAAGTCTGACTCAAATTTTTGAGCAAGAAACAGCAGCAAAGTATGGATCCAGGAGCAGTGGTCCCTTCTGCCCCTGAGACCAGTATTTGTGAGGGAAGGAATCTGGTCAGGGTTGTAGCAGCAAGGAGAGGGTGGCCCTGCTCGACCCCTCGTGCCACCTGGCACAGCCCCAAGCGCCAGGCCAGGCGTGAGCAGGCACTCTGCTGTCACGGGCAATGCAGCACTGCTCTTTCCTGGGCCCACTGGGGAAACAGATGAGTGAGGGTTGTAGATTCAAAAGGCAGAAGGGACCAATGCTCTGATCAGAGAAGGTGGATTATAGCCCATCATCTAGAAGGATGGTTATAACCTTTACTTCAGGCCAGTCTTGGGAGCCAGCCCCAGAGCAGCAGCAAAGAGAAGACTGCATCTACTGCTTTCTGCGATTTCTTTATAACCAATGTCCCTGCATGGCTTCCTTGCCTCTTGACTTTTCTCCCAGAGCCTGAGTCCTATCCCAAGTCAGAAAACTGCACAAAGCGTACAAGCTTCCCCTACCACTTTTACGGGGCTTCAGTGGGAGCCACAGGCTGGAGGGGATGGAACGGATTTGGGCGGATAATTGTCATACTGTATTCTACCTTGGGGTATACTGGGGAAAGGAAAAAATGCATTTTTACATTTGTGCTGGTAAAAGATGGATATTTTAGATGGGCTTATTATCTCCTGAGGAATCTTGGACATGCAGGTGATGCAGGAAAAGCATTTCAGTATTGATGCAGAGCCTGCCAAAGGTGCTAGTAATGTTAAAGCATTTTTAGTGTTAGGCTTTTGGCTGGTAGTAGGGCATGACCCTATAGGCATGACAGATGGCTACTCCTCTTCCCTCTTTACATAATAAACTGCTTCTCTGACAGAGAGCTGTGGCTAATCCCAGCTGTTTGGACTGGGTATGTCTCTTGCGTCTGGCAGCGGCCATTGGGTCCTTGCTGCTCACAGTGAGTGTGCTGCAGTTGTGCTGCAAACCTGTCTTCGAGACTGGTTTGTCTGGGCATGGAACTGGGAAGTGTATTGGCCTCTTTCTCCTTGTCACCCATGGTTCCTGAGCAACAACATGAAAGTTATTCTAGTGCCCTGTGCTACCAGGTTTTGGATATTTAAAGAGAACGGGAGGAGGAAAGCTGCCTGGCTGAAATCTGACATGAGGGACTTTGTTAAACCTTCTCAGAATATCCTGTCCCCTTAGGCTTTCTAGCGGTTCTGCCACTGCATACAAGATTCCATGGGAGGCGAGTAGGTGCCACAGGTTCCTCCGTTTCCCTGCTCAGGCTGTGAATACTCTGCCCCGCTGCAGCACAGCAGTACATGCAGTAGGCACCAGTATTCCTGTGTTACAGACCCACAGCTATAGCAGAAGGGGTGGAAACACGCGTGGAGCAAGCCAGGCACGATCTGGGAGAGCAGCATTTCACGGCAGAAGAGCCAGCCCCGCTCTTGAGGCGTTTCAGCCGGGGCTTGCCTCGGCACTGTCTGCAGCGCCCAGGAGAGCTGCTGCGAAGCCCTCGGCTTTAAGTCAGCCTTTTCGGTGGAGACCTTGCTGCTCCTCCGTGCGGTTTCAGCAGCTCTAAGAAACTGTAGATGCAGCAAAGAGGAGCGGCCGAGAGGGACCGTGGGGCGCCCCGGGGGAGAGGACGCCGGTGCAGCCGGTCACGCCGGGGCCCGCAGCCGCGCCTTCCTCCGCGCCGGGGCCGAGTTACAACGAAGGGCGCGGAACAGGGCGGGCACCCCGGGAGGAGCGGCACCCCCCGCTCCTGCTGCGCGGCTGTTCCTCGCTGTGCCCCGCTAACACGCGTGGGAGCCCGGGGGAGGCCACCGCCAGCCGCCACCCCCCTCACTGCCCCGGCAGCTGCTGCGGCCGCCGGTTCCGAGGCCAGAGGTGCCGGAAGACCCCTCGCTGCCGATCCACCGGCGCGGCGGCGGCGGCAGGGCTCGCCCTGGAACCGGGAACTGCCCCGCGGGTCCCGGGCGGGCCTTGCACGTCCCGGCCGCCGCCGCCGCCTCCTCCCCTTTAAGGCGCCGCCTCCGACAGAAACGCGCGTCCCCCTTAAGGCCCGGGGCGGTTGCGCCGGGCGCTTCATGAATGGAGCCACGTGACCCAAACATCACGTGACGCGTCCGTGAGCGGCGGCGGCGGCGGCGGCTCGCGGCGTCCCGGTCCCTCCCAGCGCGGCCTCCCCGCCCGGCCCGGCC
>JANZLQ010000029.1:38086325-38104551 GCA_026212715.1 Elanus axillaris | reverse complement strand
CAGCGCCTGGAGTGTCTCCTTCCCCTCCTTCTGCACTGACCTGGGGGGCTGCAGAGTTGTTTCTCTTACATGTTCTCACTCCTCTCTCTGGCTGCAGTTTCTGAGCCACAGCAACTTTTTTTCCCCTTCTTAAATCTGTTCTCCCAGAGGCTCTACCACCATTGCTGATGGGCTCAGCCTTGGCCAATAGCGGGTCCATCTTGGAGCCAGCTGGCATTGGGTCTGTCAGACATCAGGAAAGCTTCTAGCAACTTCTCACAGAAGCCACCTCTTTAGCCCCCCCCCCAACTACCAAAACCTTGTGACACAAATCCAATACACGTAGAAAACATATTTTTTCTGAGACTCACTTTATTTCTTTAAACAAGGTCATTAGAAACGGCAGATGCTGTTGATCACACCTGATGTGCTTCGGGGAAGTAATTTTCAACACACTGTTTGTATAAAGTGAGGACAGCATTTATTAACTCAGCTGAACCACTTCATCCAGCAGAAGCTGGATTGCCTGAGATGCCATAAATTGCAGGGAATGGGGAGCTAAAGCACTGAAGTTACTGTGTTTCCATTGGATATCACAAATGAAACTGTGCTTCATAATCCTCCCAGCCATAATCAACAACTTCCCCAGCAAAGTGGACTTGCATTTCTAATTATAAAAGGAATAAGGCAGGGTCTCCATTATATTTATGTCTCGCACCCTTTTTTCTAGGAAAATTGATATGATTTCCAGGCACATTCTTAGTTTAGATTTAAATAATTTTCACTAGAATATTTAACATATAGTTATAGTTAACATAATTGTAAAGTATTTCATTCCAAATTAGTTTACAGGGGCTCTGTAAAAGAAAATATTCTGGTTTCACTATTCAACTTTAGATAGATTTTCCTCTCTTATCCAAAACAAGTAACTAGTGCATGTGGGATAAAAAACATTTTTTGGGTGGAGCAAAGGCTTTTTCAGGTACCACAATTTCATCTCTGCACTTTCCTATTATTCTATTACTTATGATTTCTCTCCCATCAATAACACTCTCCAGTCTGTAGCATAATAGCAGTTTCTTCCCAAATGGTTTATGTCCAAATAAAAATAAAATGCGTGGAAAATTCAGAAATGAAGCTTTATTTTTGTAGAGTTTTGGGAGGAGAAAGATTTGTTCTATTTAGATATAGACATATCTCTGAGCATAGACATAAAAACATCTCCCCTGACATTTATAATGGGTTTTTTTGTTTGGTGTTATGGAAGACTAACTAAGGCACAAACAACAACTTTGTGACCTGGAGTTCTGAGGTCTTTCTCCATCAAAATGGACAAAAAGGAGTGATGGCAGCTAGGGAATTAAAGAGCAAGACCAGCATATCATTACTGACAAAGAATATCTGTAGAATAGGAAGCATACAACAGAGAAAAACTATGCTGCATTGGTGAAAGGAAAAAAAGTTGAATACAACAGACTGTGCAGAGGAAGTTAATATCCATGGTGATGAGTGATATGTTTAGACTGACAGCTGAGAAAGGCAGTTTTGACAGACACATATTAGATGAATTAGAGTAGGAAGATGCAAGTATATATGGGGTTTTTTTTAACCTTCCTTTTCCACTTTCACTATTTTTCAGCTGAGCAGAATTTTCCCTTACACAACATTTACAATCCCAACTCCAGCTGAGCAAGCTTCCACCAAGCTCTGGACACTGGTACAGGTGGGGAGCTGGAAGATATTTTCTAAGCGGGGCAGTAAACAGATTTGCATTGCTATTTCCAAAGACAGGATGGATTTGTATTCAAAACCCTGAAATATGAGACTTGTGGCAAACATCACAGTGATTTTTGGAGGAATTTTGTATAAGCTTGATAACATGCAGGATTTCCAGTCTCTCTTGGGCTTAGCAAAGAGTGCTAACTGTGCTGTACCAATGATGTCTTTTGAAGTCCAAAGACTTTGGCAGCTGAGCTACAAATCTACAAATGATTTAGAAAAATTTTCCAGTCGGAGGCTGCCTGCTGTGTCCTTGGGGACTCTGCAATGACTACTGAGCAAGCTTAGCGCTAGAGAGGCACGAGCCCATGTATGAGACCATGTGCCATCCCTAAATTTGGCTTGAAGACTTCAGAACCAGATGGATTTCTCAAAATTTCTTAAGACCTGATACTCCTAATGTAGCAGTTATTCATGCCAAGAGTCACACTAACATCACCAGAAAAGCTTAGTAAAGCTCGGTGTGGTGTGGATTGCTGATTTGAGTTCTGTAACCCAAGGAAATCTTCACAAATGTTTTTCTGAAGACAGAAGGACTTAACTTCAGATATGGGGAAGTCAGAAATCATGTCCTTCCTCTTGGGCTGACTGCTCAAGTTTCATTTGACAAGACAATACAGATTTATCATGAGAAAATAACAAAACTTGCCTTGCCTCAGTGAGGAGGCAAGATCTCACTCTCACCCTGGGGACAGATCTAGACTGAACTCCCCAAAATGTCTCCATTTCTAAGTAGGACATCTGAGATTTAGGAGGCAGAGGTGTGTTCACTGTGACAGGTACTTGCTGCGCTTGTCGCCCTTCTCATGCCCCCAGACATCCACAGAAGTCCTGTGCAAGCACTGGTGTTGGATTTCTGCATGTGCTCTTCTTAAACGTGATGGCACAGAAAGCCTTCCTGAAGTGAGGGATTTGGTATAGCTCTGGAGAAAGGCAAGGATGCAATAGCTGGAAATCATTATAATTATGCCTTCTAAAGGTTCTTAAAGTCAAAACCATCCCTGGAATGTTTTACCTGGGCTGAGAACAGAAACAGAATAGAGCCATACACCAATTTGTATAGCATTACGCCCATTTAACTGAACCAACTTACAGATGGAAATATAACAGGATATTATGCATCCAACTATAGAAAATAGAGCTGCTGTGTACAGTGCAGGCAGCAGTATAGCTTTCCTCCTGCCCACCTGCCACTGCCCAGCTCTGCCAGCTGTCTCATGCTTGCTGAGCCCGCCATCGTCGTTCTTTGTCCTGGGCTGAAATCATACCCCACTGAAATTAGAGAGACACTCTGCCATCCACAACAGCATCACCAGTGCTGTTTTCTGCACCTCGAATTGCCTCTTGCCACTCTTTCTGAGCCCAAATTACCAATGCTTACATTTGAGAACTCTGAAATTAAGTTTCTGACTTTGTGTTTTCCTAAAGTCATTCATCTAAACTGCTGCAAATTCTTACAGCTCAACAGAGCTGGGAAGATGGCTGTACCCTCTGTGAGACTGATTGTTGCTTAGTGCTGGGAAGGACAGACCAGGCACCATCCGGTGGTACCTTCCCAAGTAGAACCTATTCCAACTTCCCCTGCTGAGCTGTTAAAACTCTGCTCAACACTCACAATTTCTTTCATGTCCCTGGGCACAGCCATCTCACACATATGCAGCACTATGAAAATTAAATTGAATTTAATAGCTAACTAAGTATCACCATGGGCATTTTCTGATTGCATTGTACTGGGAGAGGGACAGCTGGTGCCATGTGCCCTGTAATCTCCTGTGCTGAATACAGCGATGACCCTTTGAACAGACATCAGTGACAGATCTAAAGCTTGGCTTTACAAAGCCTAGATGTCATATAATTTTTTTCTGTTTAGATTAATGTAAGAGTGGACAGACTCCTCTGCCTTCATCTTGCTGAATCCTGAACACCTCTCTTTGGATGTGGTAAAGAAGTGGGTAAATACTTTTTAAAAGTACTACAAGCTTTTAGAAATGTTGAAAGTCTAAGTGATTTCTGTTTTTAAATGTCTGCAATATCTTCACATTTTTTCCCTCCTGTTATGTGGAAGTTGGAGGGGTTTTTATACATGACTTCTTCTTTCTGCAGTTATAATGTCCATACAGTCTCCTGTTTTTCTCTGTCCATCATGAACATAGTTACAGCCTGCAAATAAACCATTATGTGCAAGAGCACTATACATTTGGCAGACGAGCTCTATACATTTGGCAGAATAGCTCTAGGAAGAAACAGAGAAAGCATTTAAAATAAGGAGCAAGGTCTAAAAATTAATGCTTTTTCACTTGATCATTTGCATATAATAAATTGTAGATCAGATTATCTGGAGAACTCCCACTCCCATCTAAGAGAAGGTCATAAACCTAAAGAGCAATTTGCGTCTCGCAGATCAGTTGCTCAGGTCAATGAAGTTTTGAATGTTCAGTCAGACAAAGATCCCAGTCCAGTACATTTCCTATACTTCTGCATTCTAGAAAAAAGGATAAAGGGCCTTAAAAGTAATATGTTACATTCCTGACTGTTCTTTTACTTGTGGACACAGAGAACACAGAGGGATTTGAAGGTTCTCCTAAGACTGAGTAAGCGCTGGCTGCAGATGTGGACCTCTCCCATGTAGAGCCTGACTGCCGCCTTCTGCAGGAGTTGGGAGAGCTTGAGGTGTTTGTGCCTTGGTCTCATGACCACTGCCTCAAAATTCACTATTACTTCAACTCCGTTACTCAAAGCTCCCCTCCCTGTACCCCTTAATTTTTAATCTAACTCTTCAGGAAAACGCATTAAGTGAAGAAAGTAAGCCACAAGGTTCAGAGCATATCTGAGCCTCTGTAAAAAATAAGAGTGGGTGAGGTCAAGAAGAGAGCAAAGAGGATGGCACTGGGTTATGTTAGGAGCTCCCAGAATGCTGTTTGACTAGAAAAACTAAACAATTCCAGACTGATGTTGCCACCAAAGGAGATACAGGATCTGCCTAAAGAACTTTCATGTGCATCCTTTCCGGAGCATCTTTGCCTATCTTGAGCATTTTGGGGAATTTTCCTTTTGAAGTCCCTTTTCATGGGGACTAGTTCAGGCTTCTCCTGCTCATGTTGCCTCTTCTCAGACCTTGTCCAACTTCCCTTTACCTTCCTTAGCTCAAACTGCATCTGTTCTCTCATTCTTCCAAATTCTGTGTCTGTACGATAAGGTTTTTGCACATTGCTTCTTCATTCCTTCTCTGCTAGGATTTTTCCACGGCCTTAATGTCATTTTACATGAGCAATCTTAGAAGACCTGCTGTTTTCTGTGGTGGAAACAGACTTAACTTCAAGGTTCAAACAAATGACTTGAACTTCACTCACAGGCTTAACTGCAAGGTTCAAGCAAATGATTTATTTGAACTTCACTTACAGACTTAACATGCCACTACTGCAGGTTTTACAGATACAATGGAGGAATGCACTATTGCAATTTTTTTAAGGCAAGAGTAACACACTATTACAACCACAAGTGATTCACAGACAACCACAAGCACACACACATTTACAAACTTAAAGCATAAACAATATTCACTTACCCCTCCAGGTAAGGGCTCTCAATCCCAGGGAAGTTACCTCGACCAGCGTCCCGATCGAGGGGAGGAAGGGTTTCCTTCACAAGCCAACTGTGTAGTTGTAGGACTGACTCCCCCATTTCCAACCTGAATCTTAGGGGGTTTATCCCCTGGCTTGTGGAATGGTGTGTATGACTATGTCTCAGTGGATTATGATATATCTGAGTGGAGTTTCCCCCTTATCTTTCCTTTGCTGGTCTGTGATTGTTTGAGGACACAAGGTTGTCATTTGAAACTGAAGCTGAAACTCTCCAGTTGTGGGTTTTTTTTTTTACCTTGCCTCAGGCAACGGAATAGTGGTTGAATTGAGACTCAGGGCATACTATTTGTTAAGGGATTTCTAGGCTCTGTTCAGGTTTTGGTTCTTTGAACAACACTGCCACCGCCCTGTTTAGTTTAGGGTTTATCAGACAAGCCAGGGCTAAGCTGTCTCAGCTCCCCGTGAGTCATCTCAACAGGGAGACAGGGCCTCAAGGCAATTCAAGGCTGGGTCACTTTTGTAACCCCCCACGAATCGCCTGTGTGCACTAGACATGGTGAAACTGATTTGTGAACTATTGACAATCCACACATTTTCCTGTGCTGCATCTCTCCCAGTGTTCTACAGTGTTTGCACTCGAAACACAGATTATCCAGGTTAAGAGTCTCCATTTTTTGTGTTGATCTTTCCAACCTAAATCTGGAGATAGAGACCCTGTTAGGAAATTGCTGATTCCATGTTTGCTGAGCCTACACATTTCAGCTCATAAAGGTTTTTTTGGTCAAGGGCATTGAGAGCTGTGGTTCCCAGCTAACATTGGTGTGCAAAAAAATCTGTCTGCAAATTAGATATCATAGAAAAACTCTGCTTGCAATTTTCTTTTTTTGTGGGCAGCTTTACTGGTGGCCACACCGTGAATGCTTTGTTGTTATATTAATAATCTAATACTGATAATGTGCTTTTAAGTATAAACCTGGCTCATGGTATTTACAGATGCAAAACCTTCATAAACTCACCAGACCTCATAACTTTAACACACACAGATTTTTCAAAGTGTCACTTTGGGCATTCAGGGATGTGTATGGTCTTGTGGCATCTTTTTGTGCAACTAGCACAAATATTCTGCTTGCCAAATAGAACCCTAACGTGCAAACTGAAGCTTAATGGCTGCACTGCAGTGGAACAGCACAAGTTGCTGCATTCTAATTGCCTCTTATTGAGGAAATGGCACAACATAATGAAGTGCCTGGATTCTGGCCATGACTCCAGTCTCCTGTGTGGTTCTGTCCTCAAAAGTAGGTATCAGACCTCAGAAACTCATTCTCGTTATCTTTTAAAAAGACTTGCAGCTACTGTATTAGGACAGCACTGCTTTCAGGGGCAAATTTTCAGATGTTTGTGGGTGCACAGGGCACAGAGAATTGCACAAGCACCACCTGTACCTGCAGACAGTTTCTATGCACACATTTCATGAAACTGCTGATTGACCTACCCATAGTTGGAAAGATATCCTTTACCTTTCTCCTTCCTCTTCTACGATTTACGTCTCACTCTATGATACATTTTGCATACATGCATACTTTCAGTGTGGATATTTTGCAATATCCCTTGCTGAGGTTTCACAAATTGAAAAGCATCCATTTCCACATGCCAGAGAGGTTCCTCCTCTTACAGGGTGCTCAGATATACCAGGACAGCTGTCAGGCAGTGTTCATCCCATTTCTGCCTTTCTGCATAGGAGACTTTTCTTGTCTGCAAGTCAAATTGTATTTTCTTGGCATCTCCAAGCCCTTTTTGACCTAGAGACCAGACCAGTGTCCCTGTGCCTGCAGGTACAGGGAGATTTGCTTTCCGATGCTGTTACCTCCCTTCCCATGCATTGTATGGCAGGAGTTGTGCACTTGAGGCTACAGCCAAAAAAAAGGGAAGTGCAGACCTGAGACAAATCCAAGTTATTAATTAAACCTCATAGTGGCCGTGGGAAGCAAGTGGTTATTAGCTTAACTGAGGGATGGGGAAATTGAGGCGGTCTCCCAAGGTCACACTGTGGAAGAGGTTAATGAATAATCTTGTAGCTCAGACCTGAGCTCTCATTTCTAGACCATTTTTGCCTCTTCAGGTATGTAATAGAGCAGCATTGGAATTACGGTGTAGAATTCTATTAATAATCACTAGTCAAAAATATGGTACATCTAGCAATAACAGCTGGGGGAAAATTTAATAATTTCCTTTTTAATGTATTTCCTTCTGTACCGCAGTGTTTGATATTAATTAAAAGAGACCCCTGAGCAGTGTGGAATAATAAAAACCTCAGTCAGTCATAGCTGAGAATATGCTAAAACTTTGTGTGTTAAACTTTCAGGCATGGCTTTTGGTTTAGGTGGAGGGTGTGCTCTGCTTTTTGTTGGCCTGCTTTTAAAATTCACATTTCCTGGCAAATCAACTGAGTCACCCGAGGGGTCTCAAATCCAATCAAAGAGCAAGTGATTTCTTCAGGCTCTGCTGTCTTGTTATTTTTTAATTCCATATCAAATAATTTATATGGAGCTTTACCTATATTATAGTTCGCTGATGCAAGTAATTTCAGAGGTTTTTGGCAAAATAAACCTCCAGTGAAAAATATTCTTAGTTAATAACTAACATAAAAAAGACAGAAGTATTTTACTATTGCTATAAATTGTGAGTTAATTTTAGAACTCTGCTGAAGTGAAAAATAATATTATTTCAGTTCCCAGGCCCATCAACAGCCATGGCTGTCAAGTGATAGGACAGGTTGTCTGCTGTGAGACTATGCGGGTCTTGATAAGGCCAGTTGGTCAGGAAAATGCAGCATCTCCTTTATCATGGTCAACTTTGGACTCACAACTGATCTGGAGCTGTAGCCCACACTGAGGGTCTCTAGATGGACAAACTTTCTGATAGACCATCAGCTCGTAAGCACTCTGACCTTCCTCTTCTAAGCTGAACCAAAAGCTTCTCTAACTCAAACAAACTTGCCCTTCTCTCCATCCCACTTCTCTCACTGCTCAGCATAGTCCCATTTCACAGATTCAGTGTGACCAGAAAAGCTTCTAAAATGTGTGGTGCTTATTAGTGTGTCATTGCTTTGGGAGATCTGTGACTCAGACCTGGCCTGCTCATAAGAAGGCAGCACCAAGACAATCTCTCATAATGCTCTTGGAGATGTATGTGTGGTGCCTCTCCTCCTCACTGGCTTCCAGTAACCTTCGTCCTCAAGGCAAGAATGTTCATGCAGTTATGAAGATGTGGTTCACAGTGGTATCTGCTAAGGACCTCCTGCACCGGGAGGCTGTACATATAGATCACTTCAGCAGCTCATATCGGCTTCTCCATGCTGATTCTTTACAATAGGGAAGATATGACACCTTTTTAGGAGTGGTAATTTTCAGAGACAGGAAACTAGGGAAGGAGTTTGAAACCTGCATCACTATGCCAAACTTACAGAGATAGCAGCTAAAGTGATGATTGAATTCCAAACTCCTCCTGATTTCAAGTGAGATCCAGGCACATATTTCACACCAATGTACTGCCGTGACAGAATGAAGCAGAACTTCCAAAACTTAGGAAGATTATCTGTTCTGGATGCTAAGACTACACAAAGTGATTCTCTGTACTCATTTATTCACCTCTACTCATTACTTTCAAAGACTTTGAGACAGTGGATGACACTGATCCAATAAATAAGTTTCTGTGGCACTGCTGAAATTATACGTCTACAGATGGAAATGTGTTATTTGGACCAAGTGTTAGTAAGACAGATAAGGGAGCTTAACACTGGCATCCAAAACCCGAAACAGGAGCACAGTGACAGGATGGCAGCAAACTCACAGGGTACCACAGCCAGCACCCCTTCCAGTTCTGCATAGACCTGCCCTGATCGCCTCTTATCAGAAGCAATCTTTCACGAGTTGCTTCCCTGGAAGACTGCCTACAGAAATAGTTCAGTGCCATGAGATATATATTCATCTATATATATATACACCTACATACATATATATGTATACATAATCAATAGCCCATCAGTTATAGTTTTGCACATCTCAAATCAGTAATCTCACTCCATTGCATAATGTTCTCACTCCAAATCATAATGCTGCCAAAAGCCTAAAAATCACTGGTTTTAACTGTCTCATATTTTTAGATGTATAATGACAGACAGATACTTCACACAGGCACAACCCAAAAGAATAAATACAAGACCACAAACATTTTAAATAGGCAACTAATACAACAGAGCATTTAGTCTGGAGATCAATATAGATTTCCATAGGAAACTTATGTGCACTCAGAAATACACGACTGATAGAAGCAAAAAACGGAAGTACCAGAATTTACACAAGCAGCAGGTATTCAGAAGTAATGGTATTGGAGTTTCTTACTGGGTGATACTTGATTCCAGGTGAAAGGTACTTCACTGTGGGTTGGACCCATTGTGATTTACATTTTCAGAACACTTTCTTTACATTAAATTCATTTAAATTACTTAAAGGAGACTAGGTCCATGCTATAATTAAGTAGGAATTATGTACTCATCAGCAGAAGTGAGTGATCCTCCATGCCATGGATTGAAGAAGACGGTGACTTATATTTTCTCCTTCCTGACAGTGGGAGCTGGTGGACCAATTTTTGGTAGCAGACCCCAGCAGGGTGGAGCAGTGCTCAGCTGTGGTTGGGAGAGTCTCCAGACAAGCAAGGACCAGCTCTGCTAGTCTCCAGCACAGCACGCAGATAAGCTGACAACCAGTCTGGGGTTGGGTCCTGTTGTCCCATCTGAAACCATCCTCTTGCAGAGACATGCCCTGCAGCTTTTGAGGTGCAGAAATTACATTTTTAATAACATAATCACAACACAGTAAGATCCTGATCCAAATTCAGATGAAATTACACACTCCTGCTGACTTCTGGAAATTCCAGAGTTTTAAAAATCTTACCATATTCTCCAAAACTGATATTTTGAAAGGTGCTTTATTTAATAACAGTATTTACAGCCTGTTAAAGGTTTCAAAAATGCCTGTCCACAGCTTCAGTGTCAACTTACCCTTAAATCATGTGGCCAAAACCACTTCTTTCTGGCTAATGCGTCCTCCTGGCAATGTGACTAAGAAGCCTTTGTCAGCTATCAGGCTCCCAACAGCCCCATTGACACTGTGGTGTGGATTTTGTCCTCTGGAGTGCCAGAGGAAGACCCCTCTTTATTACCTATGAGTCACTGAATTACTGAGATCTAACTGTTTCCCATTTCTGCATAATTCTTTAGGCATAATTTAAATTTGACAGAAAAGAAGAAGATGTCCCATTTCCATCTCAGTTCCTCCAGATATACAGTTCCCCAAACATATTAGGCCTCAGAGAAAAAGACTAGCTTAAAACAGAGATTAATAGTTTCTGGAGAAATAAAGACTCTTTTCTCCAGATGATATAATCAGTAACTTATTCTAATTACTTACGTCTTTTCTTTTTTCCCAAGCGGGCCAGCTACACCAATCCGTTTCCAAGATAAGCCCTACCCACAAACATGACATGAACTAAAAGAAAGGAAGTGCTTTTTCTACTAATTTGGATTTTGCACACACTATTGTTCATGAAAGTTCAAGTGAACTCAGGAGCAATTGCTTAAATCCCAAAGCACAGAAGGTGTAGACATAACTAAAAGTAAGAACTAACTACACAGCTATACCAAACCCAGCTGTTTATGGACCTGACATAGCCTGCACTATAACAGAGAACCACACCTTGAATGAAGCTTTATTTGCATGTGTACATTTCTGATGTGATAAACAAGGCCAGAAGAGAAGACAGGGAACCCATGGGAGTTTTGCTTCACTCTGGAGTGGCAGCTGAAGACTAGGTGAGATACCCAAGTAAGCCCATATGGCTGTGTTTAGGCAACAGATTGACATCCTTCATATTTTAGTGGATGATCATGAGTTATTTTTCTGCACTCCTTCACAATCCATGTTTCCACTGCTGAAGACAAAATCCTCTTAGTTTGTTTTACTCCTACATCACTTTTCACAATCTTCCACTAAAATAAGTGAGAAAGGAAATTATAGGGGAGGTAAGATGCATAACCAAAAATTTCTCATCTTTGAGTTCTGCTGTGAATTATTTGTTCTTGTATCTCATTTGAGCTCTGGAAGTCTTTTAGCAGCTAGATGTGTCCAGCAGTTAAAAAATTAATAGACCTCTACTGAGGAGTGAGTCTCTTCCCATCTCCTGCACTGGTTTGTTCTGTAACCCCTGACACGACCACTTTCCTCTTTGGCTCCCACTTTGTCTGCCTGGGAAACTGTACACAGTAATGGCCTAAGAGTGCCATGGCAATTCCCAGTGCTGGGGAGCAGAGTCTCCCCTCCACTGAACAATGTCTTGCACTTCTCCCAGTCTCTGCGGCTTCCAGCAGCTGCAGATTAGAGATGTTTACCTCCCTTGGTCATTCTACCCTTGCACACCTTGGCCAATGTCTTCTTTTCATGAGGAGCAAGCTCTGGCACATGTACTGCAGTGAGACCCCCCTTCCCCTGCAAGCCAAGCCTCAGTGAAACTATTAGCTGAGCAGGCATTTGCCAGCACAAAACCTGCTACAGAGCTAACCAGGACCTATGCTTATATTATCACTGTAATTTAAAGCCAAATCTGTACTTAAGTATATGGGTAACTGCAAGTCTTGCTGGCTTTATAATCACAGTATATCTGAGAACTGTGACAGCTGCGTTAAAAAATGGGATCATTTACATGGATCCCTATGTAAGATCATAAACCAGGTTTCTTCCAGACTTAATACTGCTTCATAATCTCTAACTGTTAGCATCCATACTGTTTAGGTTGCAAGAGAGCTAATTTGTCACCCTTATAGCTTCCACCAGCAGTAGGGTAAGAGCAGCAATTTTAATTAAAAGTTTATATGCAAACATATCTCACAATTTCTGTGTGACAAATGATTCTCCTCACCCTGTGGGTTTCCCTGCTGCTGGTCAGAACAAAATGCTTGCCTTTGCAAAATTGCACATTTTTGTCAAAACACACACAGGAAAACAGCAGTGATTCTCACATCTTGGACTTCTGTACCAGAAACAAATTTCTTTCTGTCACCCGTACTATTTTAGCTGTTTAGGGCTTCATTCCACAGATGATTCTGTGTGCAGTTAAGGCATCCATATCTTCACATCATTAGTTTGTAATTGCTTTAAAAGAAGGACTATTTTCTTCTGCATTCATGCCTAGTACAACAGATATCTCAACATTAATATACTGAAAGAATTATAATAAATCTTGAAAGTATTTTCTTTTTTAAGCAATTTTACATCATTATGACATATAGTAAAATAAAGTGTTCAAAGCTATAATTGTAAAAGCTATGTTAATGGTCAAATAATGTGACAAATTATACAAATAAATACATGTCTAATTTAAATGCTCTGGGTCTTTCTGCTGTCTATTATATTTCTTCATGTTTGTTTTTTTTTTCCTCATATTAGCTTCCATTTCTGATTCTTCTGTTTCCATGCAGCCCTCTAAGATGGACTATTCTCTTTTTTTTACTGTGTGGCTACCTAAACCATAGTCTCATCAGGCAGTTGCTATAATTGCTGATGTAAATTCCTTCCATAAACTGAAAGAAACATTTGGAATGATTTTCTTCATATCAGCATATTGCAGTAGATCAGTACGATATCATCTGTCCCTCATGTCATTCTGTTCAATGCAAATTCATTACCATGTAGTCTTGGACCAGCACAGTTGAAATCTATTTAGTAGTTTTCTGCATGCATATGTAGGGAAAAGCTCAACATCTCTAAAAAGCCCTCAGATTCTGTGCTGATATGGGATCTAGTGATATTAACTTAGTGGGAATCTTTCTTGTAAGAACAACTTGTAAGAAGCCTCTTCATTGCAGGGTAGAATATTGTGTTTCACTGAGTTTCAATTATATTAAATAATTATTCTAATGGCTAATGGCCAGGAAAAGAGGAAAAATACCTGTTTTCAAAGCTTGTTCACATTCTGAAAGTTGAAAGAATGGCTTTGAAAACCACTGTATGTAATTCTAGACTCCACAAGGATGAAGAAACAGGGAACAGGGAAGAGAAGTCTTGCGGGAACACAATAGCAGCCTTCCAGTGTTTGAGAGAAGATGACTGAGAAGATAGAGACAGGCTTTGCAGAGGTGCCAGCAGGAAGATGGGAGACAATGCTCATCAGCTGAAATAGGGGAGATTTTGACTGGTCATAAGGGAAAACTTTTTCATCACAATGACAGTCAGCACTGGAACAAGTTACCCAGGAAGCTGTTTGTGGCATCTCCTTCCCTGGAGATTTTCAATTAACTAGACAAAGTCCAGAGCACCCTGGTCTGAATTCAGTGCTGACCCTGCTTTGGGCAGGAGATTGGGGTAGAGACATCCCAAGGTCCTTTCCAGCCTCAATGATTCAATTATTTTAAGTTTGGGCTTGGCAAAATGAAGCCTGAAATTATAATTTATGGTGTGTTTTGACTTGCAGTTTTGCACTGTGAAAATGCAGGCATGGGACTTGCAGGTTATAGTACAGTGATGGGGGAACAGGGTTGGTAAGAAAAAGAATATTGTTTATTCCTTACTGAAGAAAAGGCAATGCCAAGCATTTTCATCAAAACCAAAACACTGAAATTCCAGCTCCTGCTCCAATGACTTTTTACACAAGCTGGAGTAAGTCCAGTGGAAGACAATGAGGAAAGGACCAATTCCACTTTTTTTTTTGGTGAAATATGGATGTCTTCCAGCTCCAGACTCCACCCCGAACTGCTCTCCTCTGTCACCAGGTGCCACGCAGCCCTTCTGCCCAGGCAGTGGTGAAAGATGAGAGATGCAGGAGGAGACACATTTGCCTCCAGCTGGCCTGCCTCAGGGCACTCAGCTGGGGTACAGAAGCTGGAGTTCATGTTCTCCTGATCTATCATGTCCTCGGTGAATGCTGATACAGAGAACTATTGAATAAAAGGTCATGACTACTTTTCTTCTAGTGCTTTCTGCATTTTTTTTTAATCCAGACCAAAGAATTATTATTTTTTTCCCTGTGGAAATTAAATGCATCACTTCACTTTGGACTTTTTACAAATAATGTGTTGAAAATAATTCCCCTACTCATAAACACTAACCAGAGAGGACTGTGTGGGCAAGATCCTCAGCCAGCACCAAATTCTGGGTTCCATCACTTTTCATGGAGCTGTAACCCAGCTAAAGGTATAGTCTGGAACATGAATCTGGTATCTTGTCTGGTAGTCCACCTGGAGTATCCTCCCGCTCATGCCAAAAGTGCCAACACCTGACCTCTCTATAGTCCTAAAGTTCACAGTGAAAAATCATATGCACAACCCCATTGCATAATGTACCCAGATGTCTGGAGCCTAACAGTGGGACATCTGTCTTCATCAAGCAATCTTTCATAGTTAGTGGATATATTTGGCTGCCTTGGGTTGTACTCAGGTGCAGTGCTTCAAATATATGCAGACGCTAATGTATTTATTTCAATGCACAATTATTTAGCTGCAGGCAGCTGTGACATCCAAAAACTGGCATGCACAATCCTCTGGAGTGCCACATCTGCATTTACTGAAAGATTCCCCATCAATATACACAAACTAGTGTTTGCATATGTTTGGAGCTCTGCACCTGTATGTATACCAAGATATCCCCCAAAAAAGAGTTATAGATTTGTTGCATTTCTCACTCTTTAGTGATTGAAAGGTAAGCCCATATGGGCAGTCCTTTTCTGTTCCTCTTAGAAGAATAAATATCACATTTACCCTTCTTGGCACATCAAAATCAGCAAAAAGGAACAAGATATATGTTCAAGAAAATGTTTTCCTATTCTTAGCTCTCAGCACACATTCAAAGCTCAAAACTCCGACAGTTCTTGGTATAGCAAAAAACTCCCAATGTGAAACTCTCCTGATAGTTGTTAAGGTCTTCCCTTACTTTTCCAAACTATATCAAATTTTCCATCATCTTATTTCCAATTCGCCTGCTGTTCACCTCTAACAGCCTTGTTGCACAAGTTGTTTTTGCCTGAATAACAATGATGAACGAGATTCTAATTATGTTAGGAGATGTTTCCTAAATGGTTTGTTTTATCATCTCTCCCAACTATTTTTTTCCTAAGCTTTTCCATTGCCTCTGCCTTAATTTGTACTTGTGATCAAATTACTTCAGTATTTAGCAAGATCTTCATCCTCTTAATTTGTGTATGCTGTGTTTGAACTTACAAAATCTTAAATGATTCTCTGAACAGCCCTTTTGCCTTCCATAAGTGTTACTCCAGTTGCAGCACATAACTGCATGCAGTTATTGAATGGGTAGCACTTCCACTGATCCTTGCAATGAAGCCATTTCCCTCTGCATCCACAACCTTCTCCTCAAAAGTCCAAGAAATCATCATGTTTGCCCTATAATTGCTGGTGACTGTAAAACTTGCTACTTAACTGAAGAATAAAATAACTTTTCTGATCTGTTCACTGTTAATTTATAAGCAAGGTTCAAAAAAAAATCTTTGAAAAAACACATTTATTTTAATGGCCTAAATACATGTTTAGAGTTCATTAAATGTGTGGAATCCACTAACCACCTTAGACAGATGGATGGACCTGGGAAAACAGTAATAACAGATCAACCAGTTAACAGATTAATAATATTTCCCTGTATATAAGGAACATTGACATTAATTAACACAGAAGCCAAAGAAAGTGAAAAGACAGAGAATCAGACAATGCTCCTGACTGACAAATACAAATAGGTCATTAATCCTAAAATACTCATGTGGTGTTTGCAAAATACTTAGCCAAAAGGCCAGCTATTGTGCTCCCAGTCAGCTTTTATTATTTTTGGGAGGATGCACCATTATGTCAGCAATAAGGAAAAAGATGCATAGCTTCGGGATTTATCTATGGAAAGAGAGGAAAGCAGCAAGATGTTACAAAAGGGCCACCACAAGCTGCAGCTGTTTGGCACTGCCAGATTTAAAGACCCAGCTCCATAGCACCCGCCAGGAATAAAAGCCACAAACAAATGTAGTTTTGCCAGCAAGAAAGTCAACAGGTTTCAACTTACACTAGCAAAACGCTCCCAAAAGATTCTTTCCCTTGCAGTTTGATAGAACCAGGGTGCTGTATGTAATGATGTAATGTAACAGTATTACAGTTTTCTCCTTTTTTGATGAAACTGCTTTGTTTAGGAGTATAATATGCATAGAAGTTGACATACAGATAACTAAGAGGCACAAGTTTACTGCACGGGTCGATAAAGATCTACAGTCCAGAAGAGCACACAGCCCTCCAGTTCCACATCTCGTTGAGAGCCACATGGTGCAGAGCCCAGGCCTGACGAAGGCTGCGTGTGCCCTTGAATAACTTATCTTAGAAAGTCTAGACAAGCAGATAGATCATCCAAGGCACTTGCTGAAATCTGTTCTAATAACTGAGAGCCTCAAGGTGTTGCTCTCCCTTGTTTCTTATTTATTCTTGTTTGCAAGTTCTCTTCATTCTTGTTTTAATTTCAAAGAAATTTTTCTGCTGAATCTGTGTGGATGTGCAGAATGGTGTAAAATAGATAAATGTGAGATGAGAGCTAGAAGTACCAAACACTTCCTGCTGCTCTCTGGGTCATAACATAGACTGGTGCTTAGCTTCAAAATTGTTGCTCAATTCTTAGTAGTTCCTCTTCACTGTGCCAAACTGTCCTTTATACCAACTCGCTGAAAACAAAGTGATGTTCCCCCTGCAACTAACTTACTTAAACCAGTAGATTTGCAGCATTTTGGAGTTGCCATATCTCAAGATGCTATCCCATCCTTCCTTCTAGCAATAAAGATCCTATTGAAACAGCCAGTCAGTTTTCCCATTTTTAAAGCTAAATGGAAGGGGAAGAGTACAAGATGGAGCTGGAATTATATTCGGTGTTTTCATATGTCAGTGGTTAATGGAAGAAGCCCAGAGGTCCAGTCCTGCAGAACCAAGTCACGCAAGTAAACCCTGTCAAGAGGCAGTTTTGGTGCTGATGGGGTCCGTCTTGCACAGGCACAGTGGAAGTGTTCCACCATGGAGTCCTTACCCTGAGGGAGGGCTCCATGATTTAACTGTGTATAGCTCCATCCACTCACAGACTGTCAGCCTAAATGAGGTCAGTGCTATATAGGCATCAAGGACAACAGCTACCTACTATTACAATGTACATATAATAAATTATATTTTCATATGAAAATTTGACACCTGTCTACTCTAATGGAGAAACTTAGACTTGCATGTAATTCAAAACTTTGTTTGAATAATAGAAAGAAACTCAAGTATATTCTTTGATCGGAAAACCTGAATATTTAGTTTTGTCTTTACTCCTCAAGGTGTTGTCATAGCCCAAACTTACAAATATGTGCAATAAAAAAAGCATTAAGATTTCTTTCCTTTTTTAAGGGTAAAAGCTGTTTCAGTCAGAATCAGACCAAGGGCAGACACATTTTTTGCTGTGAGGAGGACACTACTAGCAGGCAGGGATTCCATCCCAGGCATTCCACCCTTCTGATCTGCTGGAATAGCTGCTTGCATAATTGCTCCCCACAGATTTTGTCAAAACTCCAACTAAAATTTACAGACTGGGTTTTCTTCTAACCGAGGTCTGAACTGGGTGATGGAGTTTTCACACACTGAATACACATCAGCAGGTCTGGAAGAGCAGTAGCTTCCAAGGTGGGATGGTACCTGGCTGCCCAAGACAAGCAGAGGGGTTTGGACTGCCTGATCTGCGTTGGCTCTGGCCAGAGCAGGATACTGCCCTTGCTGTGAGCGTAGAGGCCTGGGCACAACTGAGCTGCTTGTACCATGCACTGGAGCACAGGGAAGA
>JANZLQ010000029.1:38074681-38086225 GCA_026212715.1 Elanus axillaris | reverse complement strand
CACAGGGAAGAGATCATTTGGCTTGTGCTCAGCAATCTGCCTTCGGAACAGGATGTCAAAGAGCTGCATCATTTGGCCTCAGTGACCAAGTGTGGTGCTGAGCTGTGACAAACAGACGTAACTACTCCCTTGGAGACTGCTTTGGCATCTTTTATGTGGAGTTCCATTGCAGAATGTTTTACAGCCCGCACACATCTCCTGAAGACCTGGTCTGTTCATTGGTTACTGTGCCATAACATATTTATTTCTTGCAGATGATTAGCATGTCTTGAAACTGTTTTTCTAAAGTTGTCTCTTGCACATGCCTCTAAGCCTAATAAAACTCTGTGTTTTTGTTAAGCATGCATTGCTGTCTGCTTAACTGTGAAAAACAGAAATGAAAAACAGAGAGGCTGCTGTGACTTTGCCAAAAGGTTTCATGTAAGTATTAAAAAATCAGCAAGCAACCAACACATGTCCTCATGTTCCCAGTTTGAAAGCAGAGAGTTTTGCATGTAAGTGGTTATTTAATATAGTGAATAAATCAATCTTCCCAACATATTTCATCAGATTAACAAGGTTCAATACACCTCTTGTGAATTACCTGGAGTAATCAGGTAGTTTAAAGAACTGAGCAAAATTAGCACTGAAAACACTGTAAAATATCAGTGGAAAAAAGCTGGTGTTCACTGTCCATGAACAACATGTTTTAGCAGCTGTTCCTTAAAACAGAACTGACACTATTGCCCTTGCTTTCATCCTGGCCCAGATTGCTTTCATGGATATCTTCCACTCATGTCAGTCAGTTTGCACTGTTTGGTGCTTACTTCATGTAAAAGCAGTGCTGTGAGTGTTAGAGGATTTCAGCAGACTGCACTGAGCCACATCATCTACATGCTGCTTGTGAACCTGCATTCAACTAAATTTTAGAAACCAACCACCCTGGTTTTTGGGTGATCACCAGCTTGTGCAAGTGCTGAAAGTGCTGGTGAATTATCTGTGCACCTCCCCTGATGACTGACTTTGACATCCTAATGTGTTGGAAGATGTCCTGTCCAAATGAATGAGGGACTATGAAGAGCAGTACCACTGGGAGGAGGTCCTGGGGCACTAGAGGTGACTGGGGCAAACTGCCTTCAGTCATCTCTATCTAATTTTTTCATGGAGAAGTTTTGGAGCTGTTGCTGTATGTCTCATCTCTGCAGAGGGACTTGATCTCACCATATCACACTAGTACTTTTCCAGAAATGCCAACGTGGAGCATGAAAATAAGGTACCAACCACAATATCCATTGTCTTTCATATCTCTCTGTGTTTCGTCTCTGCCACCAATACAACACCCATGCATATCTCTGCAATGCTCTGATGTTCTTTCAGCCACTCTTTCTCTCTAAAAAATGTCAACACATCACACACACCACATGGTGTTAGGAGAATGTCCTCTAGTGTATTCAAGTACTTTATCACCTCTACACATGGACAAAATTAAGCATCATCCTGGGCAAATAAAAGTCTTATGCTAACATAACATCAGCTGAGGAAATGTCAAGGCAAGGCCAGAAAGGCAGTAGTACTTCAGCACTGCTGCTGCATAGAGGGCTTGGAGATGTGGGGTATATTGCCAGCAAGCCCAGCCCTACACACACATACAAGTATGCCCTGTGGACACAGAAAACCAAAGCTTTTAACATGCCAGAAGAGGTGTGTGCACAGAATTTGATTTGCCTTTTCAAAAGTACAGAACGGATGTCAGCATCCAGTAAAGCAGACAGATGTGCCAGGGTAATATTTCAAGCGGGATATGAAGCAGTGACTGGAGAGATAAGCCAATCCCATGAGTGACTTCTTGGTACTGAGAGAACAAAGTCTGGACTTTTAATTGGGAAGAGTAGAGCTGTCCTGGCTCCAACAAAGTTAAAAAGGTTATTTTGCCAAGGCTGCGATCGAGGATTTGAAGGATTCTAGCCAGGTCTTTACTAGGAAGATTTACAAGCATAACTGTGCTGGCTACGAGCGTGGAAAAATCACACCTAGCAGTGCCAGCAAAAGCCCTGATCTGGGCAAAACTGTGCTTTCAGAGAATACTTCAGTTCATTTAATTTGTGTCATTCGGGGCACGTTGGAGCTGGGCTGGAAGCAAGCCCCGTCAGAGAGGTCCCGGCCAGGTGCCTCTCCTGACACGGCTGCGGTGGGGGCACTGCCAGCAGAGGCCAGACACACTTGGGACACCGAAACAGTGCTCAAGTCTCTCAACACAAGGTTGTTCAGACTGAAACCAGCTTTCCCCCAGGGGCTAGCCAGCCAGCACTGACCGGGTTGTTCAAATCCTTGCCTTCAGAGGACTGCCACCAGGATTAGTAACCTTCAGACACTAGATGGTCACTTGGTGCACGTTGGCAGTCCCATCCCTCAAAGGCAGAGCTGCCAGGACTGAAAAAACACAGATGGGCTGAGGGAACCTTGTAAAGAGAAAGAGAGGAAGAGCAGGAAGGGGTTCCTTCAGTGGGACGGGGTGACTGAGCCACCCGCAGCTGAGCAGCTCGGGAGATGCTCTCTGGCAGATCCAGGCAAGCAGCCAGCCAACAGCCAGCACTGGAGCCACATCGTGCTGGTTTTCCCCTGTTGCTTTTTGAACAAACAGGACACACTAAAAAAAAAGAGGAGGAGGAGTAAGGTTGACTGCCAAGTAGATGATCCACGAGGGTAGAAAAAGTAGTGTTATAAGTATCTGGTTACTGAACTCTGAAAGCTCAAGCACCTTTTGTTACTTACTTTTAGAGTACTTTGAGACTGTGTGTGCAAGACTGATCATCCTGAAAACCAGGGCATAACCACTTATGCAGAGGGCAAGACCAGCAATGAAAATAAAAGATGAATCTGTATTTATTTTACAGGCTAATTAAATTGCTTTCAAGAAATGCATGAGTTTCTTTAAAGTAGATGACAATAAAAATCACTGATCATTAAATGCAGCTCTTTACAATGTGCACAAAACTGATGATCAGCATCCTCTCATGCTTAGAACATATGATTTTTCATATGTTTTTAAAATTTATTACATATATTTTTATATATTTTTTACATATGTAAATCTTCTTTACATAGCATCCTTTATTAACGTGAATGTGGTATTGAAGATGTAGAAGTATTAAAGGTATTTAAACACTACAGTATTTAGCAAAGGACAAATACAGTAGTTCTAAAGATGCCTGATCTAAGTAGTAGGTATTTTTCCTATGTACAGAAAATGTTGTATATGCATAGCAACGGGCAATACCATCTCACCCAAGTGCCATTATGTGGAATGTAACCAGCCACATTGCAGTGAGACCATAGTCTGTAGTATTGATATGGACACCTCTTAAAGCCCACTAAAATCTGAGACCAGGATGAATACACCATTTCAAATTCCCTAATGAAATTCAGAATACTAGTATCCTCTGCCATATTAAAATTCTTAACTTAAGAGTGGATCTTACATCAGTCCCATCCTCACTGAAGACACCGGACGGAGCTCAACCATCCAGACTATAATATCAGGTTTTCTTTATAATATTAATTTTGCCACCCAATCTTCATAATTTTTATTATCATTATATCTGCATTTCTAAAGAGCCTGTCATTCTAAGTTTTCAACCATTTGGATTACGTTTTTTTAAGTTCCCCCTGTATAAACAAACACGCTTTCCCTGCTGTCCTTTTTGGTGTTGATTTTCATATGAAGTAAGGCTCAACAGCCAGGTTTTTATTATGGAAGATACACTGATATGCCTTCCAGTTTATTTTAAGGCAAAATCTTTTGCAAAGACAAAAGCTGCCTTACACTGTAAAGCAATTACAGAGATCTGTGCAATACTTCTGGTACTTTAATTGCAGCATATAGGACGAGATGCAGTATTACTGTCACTGAGCAATACTCATCTAGCTTTCTTTGAAACCAATGGTAGACTACTATTGCCATCAGTCAGAAACAAATTGGGCCTTGAATACGTACCCATTTAAGCAAATTGCTTGTTAGCTTCACCCATCAAAACTGCAGTTGAGCCTACCATTGCCAGGCTGAGATAAAACTCACGTTCATTTAGAGAGGCCACGCAGAAGTGTTAACGGTCACAGAATACAGATTGTTTTGGCTTCTCTGCTTCCTCCTTCAGCCACCCCCCAGAGGGGAAGGCAGGGAAGGCAGGGCAAAACCAGCCAGCACACAGCTCTGGCTGATAGGAATTAATGGTCTCCAGCAGCCCAGCATTGCCGTTGCTGGGCATGCACCGAGTTTGCAGGGTCTCAGAACAGAGGCTTGCATGCCTTGCTCTGCCCGAACTTGTCTTGACCTGCCTTGGAGCTTTGTTTTTACTTGGTTTTCTTGTTTTCACTTAGTTCTCTTCTGACATGCAAGCCAAGTACTGGATCATAAGGTGCAGCTTTCTTGTACCTCTACAAAAGCCCAGAGACCTGCAAGAGATTCCCAGATGCGTGGGAGCATGTATGAACTCCAAGCACCAAACTGCCTGCCTGTCCTTGCTGCCCTCTCTGAGAAATAACTGAGAACTCAGTACAGAGTTTCTAATAGATTTTATTCCTGGAGAATAAAATACGGTCTTTCCTCGGCACATTTACCAAAATGAATATAAAATTTGCCCATTCCACAAACCTCTTAAAAAGCCCTGCATGCAATAAAAGAGTTAATAAGTCAGCTTCTCCTGTGCCTGTAGACATTAGTTCTTATGGCTAAATGTTAAATTTTACAGTTACATACATTTTATATGTACTGATTTTTATTGCCTAGACAATTCTGCATTTATGAATCATCCTCAGATCCCTGAGCTATTTGAATCTAGGAATGAAAGTTAAACTGCTGGATGGTACTAACATAGTTTGGGTTTTTTTAAAAAAAAAGCAACTTGCAAAGCATTAAATCCAAGGGACAGTTAAAAATTCTAATTTTCAGGAAAGAATGTTTAAACAAATGATTACCTGAAGTGACATGTAGCCCAGTGAAATTCGCATAGGCATTTAAAGAACTAAAATTTGTACAAAATTAAATGTATGAAGAATAACCTGACAATAAGACAAAGACCCTTCCCTATACATACGTACTTCTTAGACACTTTTTTTACAAAGCCAACTCTTCTCCCCAAAAGACAAGTGAAACTGCAAACTGCAATATAAACATCACTTTCCCTTACACCCTCGCTAAAATATTTCTGTAATTTCCAAACAATGCCATGTGTTCTGCTACCAAATTGGATCAAGAAGCTCATGCAGCTTATCCATAATGTTGTTGTCAGAACTGTTTATGGAACGTATACTTCATCTGCAGGGTCTATGTCTTGAAACACAGTTTATTATTCTGGGCTCACGGCAACGTTCAGCACTTTGGATTCAAAAGCTGCTGACAGTTCATTTTCATTTCTCAGTCTCCGCATTTCTGTGTTTAAATCCAGTTGAGTCCTGGCAAGATGATGACTCGAGGAGTGCACCTCCAGCTAAAAACATGGAGGAAAAGATTTTTATTAGCAGAAGATAACCATCAAACTAAATTACACCATGACTCTTTAAGGACAGATAGATACATTTGGGTGGAAACGTAAAAGTAATTGCCATAAAACTCATCAGAAAAATAGGCACTTCTCATACAATTTTTCAAGTGATATAGCCTTCTTCCTAGCTACAGGGCAGCCAAAATAATCCTTCATTGGAGAGGCAACCATTGGATGTATATTTATTAACTACCTAAATAATCTGAAAAGGAAGCAAAAATAATTAGGATCAAAAAGTGAACAATCTGAAAGCTGAAATGTACCTTCAAATGCAAGTACGTAAATTAATACAGACTTAATATTGTAAAGTCTTGATCTCTGAACAAAGGCCAGCAAGTCGCTTAAGCACTTTCTAACTGTAAACACATCACAGGAGACCCATGGGGTATGACTGCAGGCAGTTGGTTTAGTGTGGCAATGAACAGAGACACAGTACCCAGCATCTTGCAGGATTGCACCCTTTATGCTTATTTTGTATGTCCTGGAGTGTAAGATTTAACTATATACCTTCCAAATATCCAATATGTACAGACATAAGCATGCAGATCCTGACGTCTGCTTCTCTACTTATATAAGGGCTACTATAATTTAAATGTTTGTATAGCCACAATTTAGAGAGAGACTTTAAGTTTAAATGACCATTTTTGTTAAGGGCACCTCGAGCCCACACATCAAGTTGTAAATCCTTTTAAAATGAATTCTTCAACCTCTGTGAGAGTTTTGTCCCTAAACAGGTACTTTTTCCATCATTCTCTATTTTCTTTAATGTTCTCTTATTAGCAATAACTACCACATCATGCTTATTATGCAAAGCTGTTAGAAGAGAATTACATGTAACAGAAAAGGCTGGACATTTCCTAGGGATTATTGCATGCCTTTAATTTCTTAGTAAATTCAGGTTGATTTGGGTGTAGGCAGGTGTTCTGTTGCAAGGATAAAAGTTGCCGACCACTATGAGCATCTCAGAAACTTCAGAGATGAGGTACAAGAGTTGACACATAAAGTATGACTAAATTCTGGCATTCTCTAATCTTGCCTATAAATGTAAAATGAAACCATAATGTGATTCCATTACAGTCGACACCAATTTCCATTTTAACCTTATTAAATGATCAGTAGATCATGATAGGTGATACTGGTAATTCTAGCTGTCTAATATTTTCCCATGAAGTTCTTGTTTTCAGTGGCTTATATTTTGCCAAACACAACCATTTAGACTACATTTTCCTTCCTTACTCTAGCTGGTTATGTTTTTGATTTAATTTTTAGATTTTGGTAGAGCCAGTTCAGCTGTTTCTGATAACTATGGGGGACAAAAGTTGATAACTTTGCAAGACCCTGAACTAATATTTTAGATGCTTTTTTTAACATGCTTTTTACATTTACATATAGTGGTAGAGAAATGCAACTTAGAAAAATGTGTCCTGTGGCCATGAAAAAATGCCTACTCTGGGCAAATGACAAGATTCTAATATATATATTATATTTATTTATATTATATATTTTTATATTTATTTATATTATATATTTTCTATATACATTTTCTGCATATCCATTTTTATATTTATATAAAAATACAATATATATATTTATTATATAGATATATATAAAACATTTGTACACATGCTGATTGGCAGACCTGCATGGATATTTGCTGAAAATACCACTGGGCATCCCATCTGCACTGAGCATGCTTCCTCCCCCCTGGAACAACTTATAAATACCAGGTATAGCAAGCATACCATCAGGAAAAGATACATAAGTCTAAATGAATTTTCACACAGAAATGACCCCTCAACCAGGGAAAATAAACCATTCATTTGGAGGCAGAGAGGAAACCTTCTTAGCTCTGAGGAATATCCTCCTCTAATTCTCTGCTGCTCCAGCGCAAAGTGCACTTCCCAGAGCTTCCCAACCCCAACCCCCTCCTTCTGCCCTGACCTGCTGGGTTTTGCCAGCCCACACTACTCCTGGGTGATCCGCAGCAGACCAGTGCAGAACTGCAGAAGCCAGCTCCGTTATTCCTCTGTTGGAAAGAGTTCATTCAGTACCATGTATTCCAACAGAAATTAGTTCACATTGCTAAATTCCTAACTTAACACCCCAAGTGTACTACATGCCTATCTGTAAAAATCAGAGTAAGATTTGCCTCAAGAACCAAGAACCGAACCCACAGTTCATGATCTACATTACTGTCCTACAATTAACACACTGACCTCAGCATCTCCCAAGGTGTCCTTCAAACCTTCAAGATGTCTGTGTAAGTGTTACCAGCTATTTCTTGAATTTATCTAGTGGAATTCTGGGCTGTATAACTAAATGTCTTTAGAGCAGTGTTACTAACCATCCTTTGTGGATCTACTAAATAGAATTAGATGTGGCAAAAAAATTATATATTTAAGAGATTTTAAAAGTGTTAGAAGACTACATTGTCTGTAAGACTACTTCAAGTTAGGAAATACAAAGATTAAGTTTGCTCCTTATACTTGTCCCTTGGGAAGAGATGTGCTGGACTAAAGAGCTCTAACTGTGCCATCCCTGTTATCTTGAAGTGTCTCCCTACATACAAGCGGGTTTGATGTGGATGACATGGGCAACAACAACTATAGCCTGAAAGGCTGTAACTACATGAACACATGATAGTTGCCTGAACTGACCACCACTTTCACCAGTGAGAAGCATCACTGGAGATTAGCACCTGGCTGCAAGGACAGAGAAAGCTCATTTATTTTAGTTCTTCGGGAACACAGGATGTACACAGGGTGTTATAAGTTGTTTCAGGGGGAACAAAGCATGCTCAGTGCAGATGGGATGCCCAGTGATATTTTCAGCAAACATCCATGAAGTTCTGCCAATCAGCATGTGTACAACACAGCACTGGTTCAGCTCCGGTCCCTTTCAGAGAATCACAGGATGGCTGAGGTTTGAAGGGACCTCTGGAGGTCACCTGGTCCAACCCCTTTGCTCAAGCAGGGCCACCTAGAGCTGCTTGACCAGAAGAGTGTCCAGGTGTTTCTTTAAAATCTCCAAGGTGGGAGACTCCACAACCTCCCCAGGCAACCTGTGCCATCGCTCGGTTACCCTCGCAGGGAAGAAGTGTTTCTTGATGTTCAGAGGGAACCTCCTGTGTTTCAGTGTGTGCCCATTGCCTCCGGTCCTGTCAGTGGACACTGCTGAAAAGAACCTGGCTCTGTCCTCTCTGCACCCTCCGTTCAGACATTTATACACATTGATAAGATCTCCCTGAGCCTTCTCTTCTCCAGGATGAACAGTCCCAGCTCTCTCAGCCTTTCCTCATAGAAGAGATGTTCCAGACCCTTAATCACCTTCCTAGTCCTTCATTGGACTCTCTCCAGTAAGTCTGTGTCTCTCTTGTATTGGGGAGCCCAGCACACTCCAGGTGTAGCCTCACCAGGGTTGAGCAGAGGGGAAGGATCACCTCCTTGACTTGCTGGCAACACTAAGAACGTTAATTTGTGAGGCTCTATCATATGTATCATAATCAGGGCAAGCAAATTATAGCTCCAACTTTTAAGGACTAAATAGTCCTGATCTTGCTTTTTCCTAAATTCTGTGTTCATTTTCCTGTCCTAACTTTTGAAAGTGGCTTTCTGAAAGTACATCGTATTTGTAGGCACAATTAATAAAATATATGTACTGGAAATACAATCCCAGTTTTGGATTTAACTCTTAACAATTCTATAACCCAAAGTCATAAATTGCATGTAAATATTTAATTACACTCATTTAATTGGACTAGGAATGTGCTTTTTTCTGATGTAGATTTATGAAATTGACTGTAAAAAGGGGTGCTACTTGACTCTCCTTTTTTATGACAGAGTATAAAGTATTGTCAGTATTTTAATATATTGAATATTATTAACATTTAACTGGAGTGTATAACTTTTTTATTAGAACTTTTCTTTGAATAATTGCTTCCAATTAAATTTAAATTCTTTTTTAAATATGACAATGCTATGGACATTTCAATTTCTCAGAATTGTTAAAAGGAAAGTTAAGAGCTGAGAGATACACTGGAGATTTAGCATTCACTGACATAATGGAAGCATTACTGAAGAAACTTGGCTTTCAAAGGGTCAGTGTTAGGGCCTTCCTATGTTTTACATAGAGTAGATTTAAAAAAAAAAAAAAAGGAAAAAAAGCACTAAGCAAATATGGAATAAATGAAATAAGCACACACCATATCGCCTGGTGGAGAGTTCCATTTATGAACACCAGCAGCATAGAGGGAACGTTCTCACACCACAAATCTTCTAAGGTGAGCTACCTCTGGCCACCACAGATGGAAAAAAACCAGAGTGCTGGAAGAGGAGCCTCAGCAAGTCCCCTGTGGCAGGTTCAGAGCTACTCACAGGGCCCCCACCACTGGCTGTGCTGGAGTTTGCTGCCTGAAAAGCCCTTGCTGCAGCACATGCCCCGTGCTGAACTCCCCAGTGTCTCAGCTTGAACTGCCTGTGACAGGGAGGTTCTGGGGCGTTCGCTTGGTCTGAGGGGCTGAAGCCTGGGAAGCAGTGCTAGCACAGGAGCTCCATCACCTGTTGCCACTCCAGTCAAACCTCTCTTCTGCACCTGGACAGTAGTTTTTCACCCTAGCTGGCTCTGCCTAGTTCACAGGTACTAAGATAAGCTCATCAATTAGCTTAAACAAGTAAGATGATTACCAGAATGATTGGATTTAGCATTAGTGACTTCTTGTAATCTCAACATTTTTCTCACTGCATCTGCTGGCTAGGATTGAGCTTTTCTTAACAGCTCAACTACCCTGAAGTCAAAACATCACCTGATAATGATTTTTGCTAGTAGGAGATGGATAAAATTTAAGTTATAGCTTAAACTAAGTACACAATCAGTGGGGATGTCACAGCTCAAGTCAGACTTCACCAGCTGCTAAATCCAGCCCCTCCCTTACATTAACTGAAGCAGCCTGCGTAGACCTAGTGTGGTTTCACAGCACACATCAGCACTGCTCGCTGCAGAGAGTGCAGATACCTGAACTACTTTTAAATAAAAAATATGGGTAGGAGAAGCCATACTGCCTCATTATAACAGAGTTCCACATGGATTAATTTTACTCAAGACTGCTAATGCAAAACACAGCACTACTGCAAGCAGTTTGCTTCCAGCACTCAGCCTCCCTCATTTAGAGCCTGCCTTGGATAGTTTTTATACCACACCAGAATATGGCCCTGGAGACCAGCGTTTACAGAGTATGGTCCCTTGGCTCTCATCTTGCCTCTGTGTTATACATGTGAAGGGTTAAGCAGTAGTATTAACGGGTTGGAGGTCTGGCCTTGAGGGACAGGGATGGGGAGGTGTGCACTGCTTGGTGACTGGGGAGGGACCGGAGGGACCTTACCCAGCCCTCCTCTCTCTCCTGAAACCAGCCCAGGGGAGTCCGGACCCATGGGGAGGGGGGCAACATGTCTCTGAAAATGTCAGCTTCTGAGATGTGTGGCTGTTGGGGTTTTTTTGTGGTTTGTTTTGTTTTAAATCACAGAAAGCTGTTGGGGTTGCAGTGTATCTCATCAATCAGCACACCACGCAGTGTCTATATTAAACACCCTACCAAGTCCCATCAGGAGCATGAAATTTCTGATGACAGAAGATAAGAAAATATTCAGCAGGTTTTGTTAAACAATTTATATGTTAAGGGACTGAAAGGTCAGTGAGCAGAAATTGTGTTTTATCTTCCTTGCATATATATTGCTTGATGATTAGGTCAAAAATGTTACAAATACAGATGTGAGTGAAAAATATGACTATTCATAGGCAGAGATGGGAAAACAGAGGTGTTTGTTATACTGTTCATTTTAGTCTCTGCACAACAGATTCAGAAGATGGTTGTGCATTGCTAGAGAATGGGAGAGCTGCTTTTCTATCTCTTATGAGTATTTTCAATCTTTTGCCTTACCATACCTGCAAAGCTTTGTTAAAAGTAATAATTGTTTATCAAACTAGAATGGGCAATACTTAATGAAACAATGTAAACCGCAAAAATGTGCTT
>JANZLQ010000029.1:38062816-38073438 GCA_026212715.1 Elanus axillaris | reverse complement strand
GAGTTACCACAGTTGTCTGCTCAGCAGGAGGTAGCAGTGGGAGGCGTTTCAGTCACAAGGTTACAAATGTAGAAACAGTTTAGCAAGTTGCTCCACCGGTTTGCAATCTTCTCCACTTCTCCTTCACAGGATTTTGCGGCCCTGACATTTTCATATGCCACACCAAGCAAAACCCGCATGCACCAATAAAACAGGCCACATAGCAGCACTCACAGAGCAACAAATTCAATTAACAAACTTTTCCTACGGTTTATTACATGGTCTATCTAGCTGTATGTGTACAGTGAACGGAGCAGTTCACTGTACAGCAGTGAACTATCTACAGCAGGATAGACATCTGTGCTATCTTTAAATGATATGTCTCATTAAAGAGGACATTCATACAGCCGAAGTCACCAGGCTTCTCTGAGATGGATGACGGTCCATGCTGATGTGGTGAAGATGCCTTTGATGCTTGAGCTAGCTCCAAGCCATGATGCAATATGCATCATAGACTTATCCCCATACAGAAATTTTCTACTAGGATGGTACAAACAGAGCATCCACCTCATGCTTCAGGGGACACAGGAAGGGCTGCCTACTCCTTATTGATCCCTGTGTCAAATCCCTCTTCTTGGTGAATTTGTGTGAATGGGGTCTGTAGATACATACCTGTGTGCATACAGAAATAGTTACCAGAAAAGAGCAAGAGGAAAAGTACGCACGGAAAAGTAGCGTGTCAGTCTCCCAAAAGCTGAAAAGCTCTGGAGACTTGCGGTCCTATTGAATCCGATAGCTGATAAACTCAGAACAGCAAGAGTCTGCAGACTGTGTCCAAGGCCATCAGCATGCAAGAGCATCAACGCTGAGTTTTATAACTCAGACCATAGCCAAGGAGGTGGCTGCTGCTATGTACAGACACAGGCCACAGGCTACAGGGTTTATATATGCCAGGGGAAGGAAGGGACTTCTGCACACCTTCCTAAAAACCACGGGTACATTGATATGGCCCTCCACTTCTCAGTAAACACACAGGGCTGGCCTCCCAACTGCTGCTCTAGCTGAGTAAAATGGAGGATTGAGTGGGATAATTGAATGGATGGTACCAATAGTTACCTGCTATTAATGGTAACAGCTTGCTTCTATTATTAATAATAGCTTAATTCATAAAATGTGTCCCCATAACTATTGGTGGTACTAGTCTGTATCTCCCCCTGACTGGTTCCCCTATCTGGAAAATTTACCTCCTTCTCCCCTATGGTTGGAGACAAGGGGGCAATGCAAAGAAGATGCCATACTACCTTTGTCGGGGATGGGGGAGGAAGGGCCAACGCTCTGGGGTGAGGAGGCAGGAGAGAGGAAAGCTTTTACGGGGGCAGGGAAGGAGAGGCCAGCAACATACCCCGGGTATCCTGGGCTCACTGAGGTTGCTCATGACATCTAGGTACTGACAGAAATATAATACATATATTAACAATAATGGTGGCATTAAATTATCAAGATCCTTAGATGGATGGTGCTACAGGCTGTTCTGCCTCTTTCATTTGGTGAGTAAAGCAGATATAAGTGGGTAGTCATGTAAAGATTACTAAGTATTCCTGTCCACAGATGACTTTTTGCAGAGACTAACTCATTTTTGAATGCGGTTTACTTTCTGGGAACAGAACACCTCAGTCCACAGCATTTTTCTCTCATTAATAGTGGTAATCAGCTCGTGAATGGACAATAAAATGTTTGCCTTTATGTTCTCCAGCCCTGTTGCTAAGAGCTATATACAGTAACAAATGTTCACATAAATTTTCACATTTTTCTTAGCTAAAACCCCAACAGGAAGAAAAAAAAGACTCTGCTGACATTGATAAAGAATTTGAAAAAGCTCCTATGGTTTTTGCCATTCCAGACTGCCAGTTTATAGTCTGGGAACATTATCGCAGCTTCATTTCCACAACAAAAAGGCCCCATTCTTTTCTTAAAGGTTTGACCGTTCATCCTGTCCTTGGTGTTTTGCATCAGAAATGCACTTGTGTTGTCAGCCTTTCTATTAGCACTTACTTATCGAGGGTGCCAAAGAAAAGTCTAAGAAAAGGACAAGTGTCTAACAGGTTACTATAGTTTCTTTTGTGCTCTTAAAATTTGCAGACTTCAGGCATTTAAAAATGTAATTAACATTTGTGCATATGATAAATTTAAAAATTACGTGAACTTTTCACACTTGAATATTAACAATTTCCATTGCCTGTTCTCCAGTAAATTTCAATCGCTGGTTATTTTTACTCTACGGATTTTTCCTGGGCTGGTGATTTTTCCTGCTGGGTGGTACAAGCCATTTTACAGACACAGAACAGGAAACAGCCATTTAAATTTTCAGTGTAAATCTGGCAAAATAGAAGGTATTTTCCCCCCAAAGGCAAAAGGATTTAAATTATTGCAGACTGATAAGTGGGAGGTATCCTGCTAATATTACATTATTGAATTCTTTTTTTCTTGCACTGTCATGCTATACAGTCATTTATTTACAAGTTATGAAAATGTATCAATAATCCACTTCTGTTACATCAGCTTGCTGTGTAAAACAGTCCCATAAACAAATCAAATATGATCTTGGAAACATTTAAAGGTACAGCAAAATTAATGCAGTCTAGGATGGAGAGTTCATACACTTAGAGATCTAACATAACAGTGTTCTTCCACCTAAGTTCCCCAATTCAGTTCCAGAACAGACTAATCATTAATGGAAATTACCATTTTATGGTTACTTGATATCCTACAAGAAGTGATTCCAATGGTTTTAGTATCATCTAGTTAAAAGCACACTGGTGTCTGTATCGCAAAACTATATATCACAACTCTCTATCAAAAAACTAACCACAGTTTTGTGATACAGCCTTGTGATACACAGTTGACAAGCCTGGTTGGCAAACTCAGCAGCAAATCCAGTAACTATAGCCGCTGATGGCAGCGTTTGCAGGTCAGAGTGAGGTAAGACAATAATATCGGGAACTCTGCACTGTGCATATTCCGCAGTAATAACCCAAGCTTCATTCTCCAAAGCGATACCTACCAAAGGTGCTAGTTCACAAGGTCCTTAAAAATGCAGTTAAGGCTCTGTCTGCAGAAGGACATTACACTAACCTGAGCAATTAGAAAGAGACAGACTTAAGTCAGTACCACTGAATTTTGATGACGGTCTCTTTAATAGTTGGTGTCCAAGAGAAAAAAAAAGATGCGGCAACATAGAATTTGAGAGTAAACACCTCAGCATTTTAATAACTGCAAAAGCCATTTTTGCTGGAATGCCATGAACATTATTGCTGTAAGATAAAATGAAGGACAATCCTATAAAATAGTACATAAAAAGACAAAGACATTGCTTGTCACACTGCTTATTTCAGGGCTAAAATGCTGGTTACATGTTCCCATTGCACTATTTTAATGTTCCCAGCTGGTTTCTGCAGGAGAGTGCTTACTTTTTTCTCACAAAGGAATGAGACTGTTCCTTCATCCAACACGATTCATATAGGAAACACAGAAAAACTGTCTCCATATTAGCTTTTTGCTCTCCATCTCCCTGGCCTAGCAAGACAAAAGGATGCTTATTGCAGATTACTAGCACTGATATGAGATTTTTGGAAAGCAATGTAAATAAATCAATGTTGAATTAAAAGGACATAATAAATTCTGTTCAGAAGCCTCACCCCATTGCATATATCTGTAGTCCTTCTAGTATGTATGTGCTCGTGTTAGGTGTGAGCATCCTAACAGCATTAAAGGCATTAATCTGCCTGCTAATGTCAGAGATAGGATGAAGAAACAGGACCCAGAATATTTACTCCTCCCCAAACAGCAAGGAGCTTGGAAAAAAAAAAGGACAATGAAATGAAGACCCTGGGAGTCAAAAAAAGCGGGGGCGGGGGGGGTTGTAGGTAAATTCAGAGAGGTTCTTGGAGGGACAGATTATGCAAGGCATTCAAAAGGATTACAGATTAAGATTCACGAAGCAGGTGAAATTATTCAGATTGGAGGAAAACATGATTAGAAACGAGAAGGTGAGGATGAGTTTAGCAAATTTGTTTTAGGTAACTGCAAAAGGATGCTTGGAAATGAGGGCAGAAATGGACAAGTATTTTAGCAATGAAGATAAACTGTCATGGATAGGCTTGCTAATGTCACATGGAATAAAATTATTTGATTTAATAAGCGCGTAGATGGAGAGGCAAAGGGAGCATGAGAAATCAAAGGTAACAGTAAGGCTGCAAGACAAGGAGGACAGTACAATTCTGAACAAACAAAAAAGGGAGAAAAGAGCATCCTTGGGACAGCTAAAAAAGTCTCGTCTGAAGGGAGTTTGAAATAGCAAGGTAACACCAAAGAAGGTATGTCAGAGGCAAAAATTCACAAGAGGAGGAAAAAAAAGTTGTAAGTAGCAGAAACTGTTGGAGCGGATGAGTTAGTCAAAATAGAGAACTATAAAGATAAAAGGAGGAGGACTGAGGGTGAAAATCTGAAGGGTGCCAACAGATAGTGTAGAGGGAGTGGGAGTATCTACTAGAGGAGGTGCTGAAGAGAACAGTGTTTGAGGTAAAAGTAGAAAGCAGAGATCACAGGCTCACCAAAGGATAAGGTGGAAAGGAAGAAGATGTGGAGAAGTGCCACTGGTCCTGAAGACTGCATTAAGGGGGATCTGAATTGAAAGAAGCCCTCTGGTTTGGCTAGGAAAGAACATTGGTGAAGGGGGTCTCAGTGGATACTAAAACTAGGTTATAAAGAAAGTCTGATAAATACTAGCTAGGAATGAAAGTCTGGAAGTCTAATTGGGTGTGGGAAAAGGTCAGGGCGGAAAGTGCAACCATTTTTCCAGGCTGACTGAAAGAAGCTGGAGAACAGAGGTAGGTCAGCAGAGAAATGGCTGAGGAATAAGAGAACACGGGGAAGTAGGACTGTGTCAAACAGGGAATAGAGAGGTAACACCAAAGAAATATTACCCTCCAACACACAGAAAGCAAAAGGAGGTTGGATTTAATTAGGAGACAAACAAAGGAGGTAGAAAAATCAAAGTAGTTTTAATTGTCTTTAAGGGGATTTTGCTATTTAATATTAGCAGAGGATTGCACACTTTGAAACTGTCCCCTGCAACTGCAAGGTCCAGAATTCTCAATAGATGTCATACCATATATTAAACTGATACTAGAGTTGACCTTGTTTCCTGGAAGGACAGACAAGAGATTAACTTATATGGAAGATTTCCAGCCACTAAAAGTACAATACAACTAGACAAAATATCATAAAATCTGTCTCATTTATTGGGCAATCTAGCCATTAGCGTTGAGGTGAAAATATTTTGGACAATCATTAGGGTTGATTAATAGATTTACAGGCCCCATGAATTACAGAATAAAACTCTGTGGGGACCTTATTTTCAGTCTTTCTCTTTCTGAGGAGACTACAGGGACTACTGAGGCCACACCAGCCTTGAGGCTGAAGTATCATGACAGGCTGGTGTTACTAGAAGATCAACTTACCTGGCATGGTCTGGGAGGAGAACTTGTGCCTAGAGGATTAGTTTAGGAAGTCTGCACAGATCTTTAGTACTTTTCCAGCCATTAAATAATCATGGCAAAGCGTGCCAATTTCCAGTTTCCAAGCTACTTGTGTCTTACCAAACAATTTGTGTTGCTCAGAAGGGCTGCTGATGAGACAGGCTCTATTTGCAGCTTGGCACCAACTGTTTATGCCCTCATTCCAAGGCAAGGTGCAACCATGATGTAGTGTGCTGTATTCGTACTTGGGTGCTATACTCATGCTGCCATGAAGGCTATAGTCCCCTTACAAATTCAATAAGTTTGCCTCAGACACTAAAATATCCATCACGTCAGTGCCAGCACAGTATGCAGCTGCTGTTTGTCACATCCTCATTGTATGCGGTGGAGCATTAGCTGTGCTAACAGAATTGCATTAGTTGAGTATAGAATAAGTTGTTGACCTACAGTAAACCACTGACTAAGGTTGTCAGGATGGCCCATGTCTTAATCTGAAGCATAAAAGTGACTTTATGTATCCAACATTGGAAATGCTAGGGCACTCTCCCTATAATCACCAAAAAATATATCCTTGCAGATGACACCTAACTTCCCTGCAACAGGACAAGATAAAGAAATTATAAAAAGAGCTTTCCAAATATATTGTTCCCTCTTCCTTGTGTAGAAGAGTACCAAATAATAAATGAGAATTAATTTTTTTTTAAAAAGGCCACCTGCCATTGTATGCTTTAGCATAATTAATTTCTTTTAGTAGGACAATGACATGTCTTCTACAGGACCTCTTGCAGGTTAATCTCAGTAAAGATATTAAACAAGCAATACATTTTAAAAAAAACTATCACCTTTCAAATCATGCAAACCAAAAGACTGAATTTTGTCTGCTTTGAAAATAATTTTTTATGCAACACAAAATCAACAGCACAGTAGTCACCTTTCTATTTAAAAACGGCATGGTAGGAGGATGCTTTCAGGTTTTCTGTTTTTTTTTCAAAGACTACATATTCTTTATGTTTTAAGTACAGAGGCTGCGTAGCCTCGTTAGGAAGCTGGGTTGGCAAAAACTTCAGAGAATCTATGCAAATCTATACATTAATACATCAATACATCTGATGATTAATAGCGTGTGAATTTCTTACAACTCAGATCCATTTATATCTAATAAGAGGCAAGAACTCTGGTAAAAATTCTAGTCAGAGACACAGAATCTCTTTCCAGGAAATATTTATTTTATCTCATTTGCACTAGTCTGTCCTAGGGAAAAATAGAAAGATATAATTTCTCTACTCTAGTCTTTCATGTAGATGTTGACAGAACTTCTAACTTCATTTTGGAATCTTCACTCTGAGAAGAGTTAAAGGAAGTATAAGAGGGTGATAAAATCTGGTAGGTGAGATTTGGCACAAAAGGCTTGAAAATCAAAAGCATGCATGACTGATGGAAAGACATGTCATCCTTAGATGCATCAGAAATGTAGAGAAGAAGATGCATTGCATGCAACAACTCACAAACCTGCAGTTTTTCCCATGATTCAGAAACCAGTCATCTCAGCTGAAAAATATCCCAAGCACCAGAAATCCAAAACAAATCCAGGTTGGATTTTAATGACTGGAATTCATTAATAATGACTGGCTGTTTGGTAGAAAACCAGCTGTAGTCCAATTGCAAGTCCTTGTGAGTTTATTCTTGCATGGAAAAGCCAGCACAATGTTTGACCATGCAGTCAACGGTGTGTGGTGGTGGCTTTCCAGGAGCTAAGAAACACATAGCTACAAGACTGAAACATTTTCTTACTCAAAATATTACTAGGGCACTTGCACTGATGGCGCATGGTAACTTGAAATTTTGAAACTTTCATTTTATTTGTTCTATGAATCACCATAGGATTTCACTCTTCAATTTTCTTGTGCTGTCACTTTAACTAGCAGCTGAGTGACAAAACTACGTACATGATCATTTTATAAATGAGAAGAAATAAACCCAGGGAGAACAAATGGAACTCAGGATTTGGGAATTTACATTTCATTTATTTTAAACTCACTAGGATTCTAATTATACACTTTAAAAAAAAAAAAGATATACTTATTTTTAGCCACATAATTTTTGTGGGACCTACAAATTTGTACTTCATGCTTATAACTTCTTTCCTATTACTAAGCCTTTCTTCAAACTGACCTGACCTGGCTGAGGTTAGGAGCTGTACCAGGGAGGTTTCAGCCTGTAAGGCTGCATTGGAGCTCCCCGTCCCCCCCCTGCCCCCCTTCACCTGAGTACTGCAGAGATTGTCCTAGTGCAATTCCCACCGAGGAAGGAGGGGAAGGAGCAGGTAGCCCGAGAGCCCCAGACAGACGGACAGACCCTGCAATGCCCCTAGCAGGCCTTGAGGACAGGAGGAAGGACTAGGCACAGCAGTGCAGAGCTGGGCAAAAGACCAGGAGTGCGGATACCATATGGGTACCGGCATCTAATGATCCTGATGCTATTGCTTAGTGGATAAATTCAGGATCACTCGCCCCACCGTACACTGTTTTGTCACCCATCACAACTGAAACACTCCTGTCGGTTTTGTTACGTTAACAGAGGCCTCTAGTGGGAGGACAGCAAATGCCAGACAAATGCTTTCTGCGAGGATGCTTCGAACGCCTTCACACAAAACTCTCCTTCAGAGTTATGACAACAGCTCAGTGGACCCAGCTGGCAAGCGGTGCAGCTTCCTCCCCACATCTCCCCATCCCTAGCTGGTACAGGACAGCAAAAGTAGAAACACTGTATACTAGCCAAGCTTGGGATCCAGAGGTTCTTGAAGCTGAGGTTCCTCACAGAATGGCTGTGCTTGGGTACTGGCATCGCAGAGCTGGAACCAAGGCATTCATTCCCGACAGGGTAGAGGTAGCGGAGCGCAAGGTGCGCATCACGGCTGCGTGCAGAGGAGGTTGTGGCAAGAGATGGGTGAGGTTTACCAAGCTTTCAGCAGCGGAGGGAGTCGGCATGTGAAGATACTCTGTGGGTGAAGACAATCTCATTGTGATGCTGTACAGCCACCCACTGACCAAAGAAGTTTTAAAAACAACCCTGTCCTACTATGCAAGGATTTAAAGCATAAGCTCTGACATTAATCTCAAATGGTATCATCACCTTCAGTATTAAACAGTTGCCATTTTATTTCAACTCTAGGGATTCCCTAGAACTTCTTTCAACAACATTCCTCAGACCCCTGCCACCAGTCTGGCACATGTAATGTATACTAGGCCTGCTTCTTTACTCCACTGTATAAGTTTTATTTCAGTGTAAAACTGATATAATAGAGAACCAAGCCTCCAGCCTCTGTGTTTGAATTGCCAGACTGTAGCTTTAGTACAGAAGAGAATAAATCAGTGTATCTGTTACATATTTCTTGTCTTTCTCCTCTCCAGAGGCAAAATCAGTTTGGATAGGTGCCCTAAGGAGCAGAAAAGACCATGAGCTTTCAGTTTTTGTGGTATTTGCCGCTTCTTGGGTCAGAAGATTACACAGTAATCTCAACAATAAAATAAACCCCAAACAATAATAATCCTCCAATGTTTTAGCTGTGTGAAGAAAAGTCTCCTCAGTGAAAACTTTGAAAAGAAATGGAGAGGTTAATTTGGATATAGTTTTATACTTACAGCGATTTGACTCGTGACTGGGAGCAGCACTGCTGAAGTAAATGCATTGAACCTCTCTGACAGGACTTCAACTTGATCACTAGCAAAGGTCCTGTCAACAAGCATACAGCAGTGGTCCCCCATTCCCAGGAAGCATGGCCAGTGAGCAGGTGATGCGAGTATTGGACACGTGCAGCTTTCAGCAGCACAGCCCAGAAGGGTACTAAATGTTGCTCTGCCCTCTCTTCTCTCCCATCACCACTTCTCTTTCCCCCAAACAGCCCTTTAAAACTGCCTTCATGCCTCCCTCCAGCCCCAAACTTCACAGTTTTATCCTGGTTTCTAAAGGGATATGCCAGTATAGCCTTAGATATGAACTTGTTTCCCAAAACTAAGTTCTGCAAAAAACAGGTTGATGCTTAGTGAAAATATTATTTCTCTTCATTCTTGTTCATGCTGCAAAATAATAGCCTATTTTATACACACACACAACTATAAGGGCCTTTCTCTTTCTCTTTCTCTTTCTGAACAAACATACGCTGATACTTGAATGGTTGTGGTTAAACTGATGATTCAGCTAGAAGTACAAACTGCTGGCATGAATAGGGTGTTGGAGCCGGGGGTATGTGTTTCTCACAGCTGTTATGTTTTCCATAGCAGGCATTAAATTTACTCTTTGAAAAGACACTTCCTTTTTGAAATTGCTACTGGCTTTGAGAAAAATAACACGTTGCAAGCTTTCTTTGCATATCATAAGGAAACACAAACAGGTTACAAACAGCATTTTAAAAATTCTCTGTTGGTCACCTTTAAAAACCTGCAATACTCTGTAACAGGCCTCTACTGCACTTTCTTCCATTAAATCCCTTCTGCCTCATGTCTTCTCAGTGCTCTGTTTCTTCTATATGTGAAATGGTATCTTAGCAATATAATATCATGTTGGGGGAAAAAATCTTCTGTGATGTGACATACCACCACAGTACAGTTTTAGGAATCATCTGAGCTCAAGTCAGATATTAGTTTATTTTCAGTGATGATCTCAAAAGGTGTGTTACACTATTCTAGGAAGATAAGAGGGAAAAAGACCTTAAGATACAAAAAAATGCACAGGAAACAAACTGTAGAGATACACTTTTTCATAAAGGTATCCTTTTTCATAAAGGTATACTTAAAAATATCTTAAAAAATATCTTAGAGGACCCAAAATATAGAAGTTCTTTTCTGCACTTACATGTCTTTTCTGGTAGATGTTCAAATCAAGATCTAGCTGAAGAAAATAAAGCTGCTATAAGAAAAGTCCCTTTCTACATTGGGCTGTGTCATGGGGGGGGACTTAGAAATGAGAAAGAGAGAAGAGGGGGTCAGTTTGCTTAAAGAATCACCAGATTTGGACAGACCTCCGATTTTTGCAAACAGGAAAGTTTGCGAGCTCTGAGAGGCATCCCACTCAGAGGGAGATGCTGGTTGCAGCCCGCTGTGGTCCAGG
>JANZLQ010000029.1:38035846-38052815 GCA_026212715.1 Elanus axillaris | reverse complement strand
GGGAGGGACCCCACACTGGAGCAGGGGAAGAGTGTGATGAGTCCTGCCCCTGAGGAAGATGAAGCGGCAGAGACAACCTGTAATGAACTGATCCCAAACTCCATTCCCTGTCCCCCTGTGCTGCTGGGGGCGGGGGGTAGGTAGAGAAGCCGGGAGTGAAGTTGTGCCTGAGAAGAAGGGAGGGGTGGAGGGAAGTTGTTGTGAGATCTGGTTTTATTTCTCATTACTCTACTCCATTTTGATTTGTAATAAATTGAGTTAATTTTCCTCAAGATGAGTCTGTTTTGCCCGTGACAGTGATTAGTAAATGATGTCTCCTGTCCTTATCTTGACCCACAAGCCCTTTGTTATATTTTTCTCTCCCCTGTCCAGCAAAGGAGAGGGGAGTGATAGAATGGCTTTGGTGGGCACCTGGCATACAGCCAGGGTCAATCCATCACAAGCACCCTTTAAATAGTGGAAGACTGCTCCTGGAGTCCACCAGAGCCTTCTCTTCTCTAGGCTGAAGTTCACTTTGCTTTGCCTATCCTCCTATGCCGTATACACCAACTGCCTCACCAAACAGTTTAGTGCCCCTCTGCAGTCTGCCAATGACTTTCTTGTATGGGGCACAGCCCAGTCTTTATAAAGTGTTTGAGATGTGACCTCACCAGTGTTAAGCAGAGGGTAAAAGGAGAAAGTAAATGAAGGCTAAATGACTAGAGGGCAAATGGAAAGAGATGCTCCATTTCCTGAGCATCTCTCCCTAGCTTGCCATCATCATCCCTGATCTGTTCCAGGTCGTGTCATTTGTCCACAGAAGAGTGACAACCAGAGGAGACTCTTCTGGTTCATCAGTCTACAAACATACATCAAACTGCATCTTGGTCACATTTCAAGACTGCTGTAAAAGCCAATATGTCTATAGCTTGCTTATGACCTCAGTATATGAAAATCTCTAACATCTTCCTCTTATATGCTTCCAGGCACTTTAATCTTATTCTATATGCAGCTATAACTTACTAATAACATTTATTGATCTTCTATTAATTCCACATGAAGTATTTATAAATGTACCCTTCATATAAAATATGATTCATTCATCTACAGTAGTTTATCTTTTGGGGGGTTATATTGTATAAAGCAGATCTTTATTATTAACAATGAAATTACAGTATCATGTAAAAATCATTTATGATTATAAAGACAGAGAAACTATGCTGACTTTTAATAGTACTAGAAATTGAATAGTATAGCTATTATACTGTATATATAATATATAGGGTTTTATGGATGAACAGCATTTTGCTTCATTATTTAATAGCTATTTTGATCCACCATGTTGCTCTAACTTCTATCATAATTCTGTTCAAATCATGTAGCCCACTTAAATGGTTTAATTAATTGTTCTATTTGATGAAAGAAACAAATATACCCATACCTATATATAACAGTAAAATATCCAGAAGAAAATTTCAACAGATAGATAGTCCCAGACACTTTGTGCTGACAAATATTTAAATGACCACTTTGAATTGTAAAGTAACTGCAAACAGGAATTGTGAAATGTAAGAACTCACAAAGGAAAAGTGCATAGCTAAAGAAAAAGCTCATTCAGTGGGAAAATGGCCTTTTCATTCCTAAAGTAAAAATTTTAAAACCTGATACTTATCTGACATGAAATACTGTATTTCTACTAACTTCCAGTACTTGATTTAATGGCAAGCTGATTTATGCCACCAGAAAACCTTGCTCAACATCCATTAATGTTACATAGTTTGACTCAGAATCTCTATTCCACATTTTTCCCAAGATTTCAGCCTTCCCTACAAGAAGGTTACCTTGCAGTAAGAATATTCATTATAGTCATGTCACACTAATGGGCATGCTTCATCCATGTTCAATGAGCTGACTTTTACTTTACCATGACACGATGTTTCTATACAGAGAATGGAATTTATTTTTAATGACATGCTCAACTTGGGTAAGAGGTATGCTGCTTTCTTCACTCCCCTTTCAAACACCATGCTTTGGGGGGCAGCTTCTATGAAGGCTTGGAGGACACTTAACAGAAGCCAGTTAGGTTGGAAGTCAATGTAATTCTGAGTATTGAACCAAATTTTTAAAGTGTCAAGATTTGTTTCCAGACATCACTTATAATATAATTGTATCAAGGTATAATCCTGATATAATTTTCCATACTCTTTCAAAAGAGTCTTCTGTGCAGCAACAACAGTGTTTGGGAGCAAGGTACAACTTGTACCTTCTGTCTTTTGATATGTCACCACTGGGTGACTGCACCTTTGCGGGCCAGACACAGCCGCTGATGGCAGTTTTCAAAACGGCAGCTACATATTGCCACTGTAGTGTCAGAGGTGGACACCAACAGTGGGAATGGCTGTGGGAGAAGCTTCACTCTGTGCAAAAATGTTTCCAAACTTGTGAAAAACACTGATAGGTACATTCGGTACAGTTAGCCCTGTATCTGTAATATAAGCAGAAGGAAGGTGGGTACTTTCCTGGTGATGTGGGTAGAGCTTGCCTCAGAAGCCCAGTGGCGTAAAAGCTTCTTTGTCTCTGCTGAAACTTGCTGTTATTTTCCTCTGAAAGCTCAGCACTCTGCGTGGCTACTGGGAAGTTATGAGGCAGAGACAGTAAGAAATCCTGTGATTAAGATGGGTGCCATGATTTAACAGATACCCACAGGTTTTAAGGCTTATCAAGAGACTATTAATAGTTTTGCTGTATGGCAAAACTTGTAGGAAAGCCTGCAAGTATACACTTGTCAAAGAATCAGATTTGTCTCCTTCGACAATTTTAACTCAAAAGACTTATGCCTACCAACACAGCACAACTATGTTACGAGCAGGTAAGTAAAACAGTAGTTTTGATGTAAATACACCTTTTATGTCAATACATGGAAAATAATATTAATTGACATCAAAGGACCCTGAGAAGTTGGATAAAAGGGAGGCAGGTAAAATTGAATTGCCTAATGACAACTGGACGAACAATATATACTTACCACCCTCATTATGAATTCTAAAATATTCTAATCCATCTAATTATTACAGTGTGCCAAAATCTAGTTAATTTGTATTTTATCTTGCAGAGATATACTAGCCTCAGAGCCACAATTAAAGAAGGTTTCATGATTCCTTAATGATTTTAATTATGTACTCTTTTTAAAAAGTTCTCTATTTAGAGAAATTTATGGTGGATTATAATGGATAAGAAATGGTGAAACTCCTTGTGCATTGTATTTTGGGAATGCTTTCAGACATTATCAATAACAGATAATTTTTATATACATCAGCATTATACATCTTTCTGGTTCTGTGTATCAGACAAAATTATCCTAACAGCATTTTAGTATCGAACTACTCCCAGGGCAAGTATTACATGAATATTACCACACTGACAGAGATCTGATGTATACTTTCATTTCTGCGAAGTTTACATAATGTAAGACTGTTCCCAATTAAAATGCTATAGAGCATCAGCACCCGAAGTGTGTATAAAGTTGGTGGATTTGACTAAAAATCCATTTAAAAATCAATGTTTCTTTTGTATTTCTGATGCTTGCCTTCAGCCTCTCCTTTCCCTGCAGACCTGTCCTTGTGCTCTTCTCCCAGGACTACTACCAGGCAGTTTCTTCAGTTTCACCCTTCTGATCAACTTTAGAAGTTAAAAGTGACCACAAATTGTGGCTCGCAGGTTGGGAGGAGAAATGCAGAATTGTGTGGGAAGAGTGTAACAGAAGATGGGAGAGAAGAAAGATTGCAACTGAGCAGCAAGTTGAAATATTCAGGCCCAAGAAAGCATCGCTAGTGTTTGTTGGTTAAATCTGAAAGCTATTAAGTGCCAGTATGCAAGAAAAACTTCATCTGATAAGCTGCAGGTTACAAAACCCCAGCCTCTGCAGAAAATTAATATTACAAATGGCTAAACACACATTTCGGTTTACTAGAAACAAAATGTGCTAGGAAGAGAAAGCGAGGATGTTTTCAACATTTTCTTCTTGAATAACAACAAACTCAAATCTTTTAAAAATTGTTCAGCAGAAGTGGGCTGATATGTAATTGAGTCAAAAAGGCCAGTACAAGAATGCTGAGTCTACAGATAATTTGAAATTCCTACACCATTTCTCCTGAGCTGGGAAAAAATACTTTTCATTCTAAGAAACAAAATTACAGAGACCTTGAAAACCCCAATACAAACAAGTTTATTTGTACTGATTATGCAGTGCATGATTTGCTGTGTCAGATCCTAACAACATTCTACCTATCCAGTATTAGCAGATGTTGAGAGCTGAATTTCCATTGCAATTTCAGAAATCTAAACCTTTTTTTTTGCCTCAGTTATGCCTCTTTGTGTTCTTCAAATGAAATAAAGTGGTAGCAAACATCTTTCACTTGCCTTCTAGAGAATTCCCAGCAAATACAAAACCTTACTCCCTGGAGCTACTGAAAAAATTATGTTCTGTGAACAAAAGGCCAAAGTGGGAAGAATGCAATGTTTTCAGTTATTTGCATCTTTCATGTACTTCATGTGGGATCTCTGCCAGGTGGCCTATACTGAAAATAGGAAGTCTAAAGTATCAGCTAGAGTGCAAATGTTTGTCTTCTCAGGTTCAGAAGAGAGTACCATGATGATTTTGTGGTGGCAGCTGAATGCCAGTTTCAGAAACCATTACACCTATGGATCACCTAAAAGCAGTTGTGGCTTACAGTTGAAAACTTCTGTCTGTGTGCACTTGCAGCAGGAGGTCCCTTTCTAGCACCTGCCGCTCTTCTATACAGCTGCAGCAGAGCTGACTTGCTGTAAACAGAGGCTAAAATTGTTCCTCAGAGAAGGTCCAACATATTGGACAAAATTTGGATTATCTGCCTTGACATGTTGAAGTTTTTAGAGTACACAGGTTCTAATCAAATTACAAATGATGTTACTTTTCTTCTACTTCACATGATAGAAGCACAACTGTGACTGTCCTGAATTTCTTCTTTGATGGCACAAAAAAGCAATTTATTTGGCAACCATGTTGCTAGTACTTTGAAGTGATTGGGCAAAATAGCTTAGATGGGAAGGAACTGAAAGATGGGTGTGTGACTTAAGAAATTATCTGGATCTCAAATTTCAAGGGAAAATGTTTATCAGGAAAAAATGGTTACTTCAGTTATTCAAAAGGAATTACAACATGTTGCCCTTTCTCCTAAGAGAAAGTTATTTATATATGAACTAAATTGTTCTGCACTTGAAAGTCATGGTTGCATTGCCTGATAGATACACTTGACCAAAGCTGGAAACAAAAATAGGCTTTTTGCCTCAGTTTCTTTCCAAATGTCACTGCATAATGTGATCTGCTATATGCTAGCAAGAGTGTAGATAATAGTCACAAACTTGCTTTTTTAAGTACCATCTGGAATGCATGTGTCTGAGCAGAGCCAGAGGAGAAATTCAGCAAAGTACTGAGTGCCACATAAAAAATCAAACAGTGTGCTTCCTTTCTTGTGGTAGTTCTTTGAAAAAAAAAAAAAAAGGGACAGGAAGATCACTGTCTGTCTCAGGCCAGGACATTCAGGACACTTTCCAATCTGAGTGCAAAGAAAACTGTAAACAAACATCAGTAATGGAGAATACTTTTTTTCAAAAAAAGAATTATCTTCACTAGAACCAAAGTGCAAAAGGCTACCACTGAAAATATTTGACTTAATCATAAACATTTGAAGGAGTCATGCAATAATCTAATATATGATTAATAATGAAGAGATCTTATTTATGTTACTTAAAACTTACAGGTCAGTGGATGGAAGTCAATGGACATGAGTTGCAATACTGTATTTTGGTCTTCCTTGTTTACTGTACTATAATTAAATTTTAGCAGAATATCTGAAAATTATGCTGAAGTTTAAATATCAACTTGCTCACAAGGTGCATTCATCTCCACAGTAAAAATGAAACATTTTTAGATGGGGTGATTAACCTTAGTTTTGGACAATGCAAATGAACTGTCTTAATTTTGACGGAAGGAAGCATTCTTGTTAGATGAAGCAGAAAATTATCAAACTGAAAGATCTCCGAAAAAATAAGCCATATTAAATTAGACTGGCATAATTTTAGAATACATTCAAGAATAAATTAGAGGACAAGATTACAGAGTGATCTTCACAGTAGTCACATACTGCCATGAGAAACAGATGTGATAACAATTCAAATCCTTTAGATTTAAATTGAGCCAAATTTAGACTATAAACTCTCTGGGATTTGTATATACTTGCTTCTCTGAGGTATGTACTTTTAAAGCCCTATAACTAAGTATGGAAAGACTGGAAACTAAACTTTGGAAGAATTGCAAACTAACTATAGAGAGTCATCTGGAAAGGACTGAACCCTGGTACTAGCTTTAGCCTTTTAATGAGATGATAGGTATTACCAAAAACTTGACTTTAAGCATCCTGGGTTTGGTTTCAAAAAGGAGGTCTTTTATAGGCAGAATTGTATGCTCAAATGGTATAGACCATGAGAAAAAAAAATAATCCGAGACTCATTTTTTATTATTTTATTTTAAAAGTGGGCAATGATTAAGGAAATGGTAGTGACAATTAAAAAAAAAAGATCATAATTTCTCACATCCTTAACTTCTGCTCTGTCAAAGGCAATCTGATATAGGGCTTCTAGACAGGCAACCAGCACACACTGGCCAATACTAGCTAGAAAAGCAGTTTTGGCCAAAAGCCACTAGTACTCAGCATCTGCCGAGACAGAGAAAGGATTTCCTATTAAAATGCATGCAACTGAGATAAGTACTCAGCAGGGCAAGAACCAAAGCAAGGCTATTCTTATAGACTTTCCAGTAATAACGTGGGTCATGGCATAAAGTTTAGACTTTGACTCGCACAGCTGTCCTATTACTTTACTGCTGTGGCTTTTTTTCCCCCCTGTGAGTGGTTGTTTTCCTATAGCAGCGAACGATGCATCTTTGCTGTTCCACACTTTTGGTGGATTTGATGCAATCCAGTAGATCAGCACAGTTGAACTAATTTAAGTTTCTAATCAGTGGTCCACTGGCCTATAGCCTAGACACTCTCTGGTTCAATGTCAGGATGACTAACTCATTTTATATGGGGATAGAGGAGGGAATAAATAGTGGTGGTACAGCAGATGTTTTCTTGCAGAAAAAAAACACTTGAAGTATTACTACACTTAGCAGAGCTCCATGTGGGGCATACAGAGAATCAGTGTTTGTTCTAAGTAAAGGTTCTAGTGAGATATTATGAACAAAAATGAATGCTGGAATCTGCAAAATTGAATCTGAGGAAAGAGAATTGGGAGCCTGAGCCTGCATGTTTTTACATATTATTTGTTGATGTTATCATCCACTAAGATACATCACCTGAGTGTCACAAACAGCAGTAATACTGCTTAAACCCTTGGTAGGCAGATTTTCTTGGTATTCTAACATTATTTGTGCAAACTGATGCCCCATTACACAAAAAAATATTATTTCTGAGAGGTTATTCAAATGAGGTTTTTTTATTTTGGGTCTCTTTGGGCTAAAGACTGTTGTTGATCCAGAATGTTATTTTATGTTCTCATAGCTTCAGATTTCCTAGTGCCTCAGAGGGAAGACTAGAAAAATCCAATCAAAGAAAGTGCATGGTGCGTGTAGCTGTTCCCAACGTAGCCAACAAACATACCCATAGCATACAAGAAACACCTGCAGTGTCCCATATAGGAGTAAGTTCCAAAGCTCAGAAGGAAGACCTGGTGTGTTAACCTACTTAAGGAAGCAGGCTGCAAAAAAGAATGTTTGTTTTAACCGAGAGCCTTTTGTTTTGTTTTAAAAGAAGTTAACTAAAAATTCAGCAGTCACCTTCAAAGCAGCGCTTTTTGCTTGCGGGGCAACGAAAGAGCCGAGCAGCGCACGGAGCCAGCGAAAGGTTGTTGTGCTATGCACCCCCGACCGAACGGCGTCCCCGGGCCGGGCCCCACCACACAGCACCCCGGGGCGCGGAGCCCCGCTCGGGCACACCGCAGGCAGGCTGCCCGGATCGCCAGACTGCCTAACCCCCACCCCCGCAGGACGCGGGGCCGTGACCGCACCGACGCCGCCGCCAAGGAGGGAGGGCGGCCGGACCGGGCCGGGCCAGGCCAGGCCAGGCCGGGCCTACGAGGGGGGCCGCCCTGGCGGCCACACGCTACCATAGCAACCGCGCGCTCGCCGAACAGGCAGTTCCACCTCCTGCTACTCCTCAGGGCCGCCAGACCGGCGCGATAAGGCTCGGGGAACGGCGCAGGCGCAGTTCCCCCCAGCCCTACCTCGGCCCCGCCCCGAAGCCTGCGTGCCCGTGTCACTCATCCGACCTTTCGTCATCCCCGCTGCCCCGCCCCTTCTCCCGGGCGCTGGGCGGGAGCGGCAGGGATGGGCGCATGCGCAGCTCGCCCGTTCCCACTAGGTGCCCGCCTTCTGGCGGCCCGTCGCGCGGAGAGGCGCGCAGGCGCAGTGGGCGGTGGCGGCATGGCCCGCGGGGAGGAGGGGGCATTTTAACAGTAAACATCCTGCCGATTTGAACGGCTGGTTTGGGCGGCAGGAAGGGCTGCGGCCGCCATCTTGTTTGTTTGAGTGAGCGGCTCGGCTCGGCTCGGCGGAGCGGTTACTGAGCCCGGCCTTGCCAGCCGCCGCACCAGCCTCTCCCTGCCCCGGACCAGGGTAAGGAGCGGCTTCAGCCGCGCTCGCTGCCGCCGTCCGAAGGGGTCACGGCGAGGGCCGACTGCAGCCTGGCTCTCGGGGCGCTGCCGGCCTACTCGGGCTTGTCTGCCGGCACCCTGTGGCCGGGGACGGCCGCGCCGGCGCTTCGGCCGAGCCCTCCTGGCGGGGGCGAGCGGCAGTGGGAGGGGAGGGCCGGGCCCGCCTGGCAGCCCGCTGCGCGGCGCCTCCTGGGGCTCCCCGGCAGGGGCAGGGCGCCGCGGCCGGGGGCCTCGGGTGACCTGTGCCGCGGTTGGTCGCAGCAGGGCCCGGTCTGCGGCCTGGCGGCGGCATGGGCAGAGTCCCGGGGCGGGGAGGCAGCGCCGCGGGGGGGCAGGCAGAGGGGGACGGTCTGTAAGCCTGGAGCTGTCGCACGCGCGGAAGCGCAGTGACCTCCCCGCTCCCGCGGGAGAGCCGGTTCACGGGGGAGCAGTGTGTTGGGGTCCGGTGGCCGGAGTAATGTAGCAGATCTCCAGCTGTGGGTTGGCAAAAGGGACGGCGTAGCTGCGGGGCTGCTGCAGTGTGGGGAGGGGGAGAGGAACAAAGTTGCGTCTGCCTGTCTCTTGTTTCCTCGTGTAATTTAACTTTTCGCTTGGATAAAGTGCAGTCTTGTATGTTTTCACCATCCTCTCTAGTAACATACGAACTATCTTCTGGGCACTGTGACTTGATGTGCAAATAAAAGGTCCCTTTAAAAACGCCTACCTCTTGAAGAATTAAGACTTTTGCAGCTGCTGTGGATGCTCTGATACAAATCTTGCTATAGTTTTTAAGATTTCGCTCTGATCCTGAATGAAGGGCTTCTGTTAAATATGGAACAACAAGGTGTTGGTTTTTTATCCAATAATAAAGGAAGTTTTGGGTCACTGTGACTTACTAGCACGGCACTCTTTCAGTCAAAGTAGCTTTTTGTTAAATTTAGACATATGGAAGAAAATAATTGTGAATTTGGAGAAGCTATCGTTTAGGCCTGTGTTGTATGAACGTGTGCAATAAGCATACGCTTCCATTAATCTGTTTCTCAGTAGAACACGTTACCTCAAAAATGGGGAAACATCAAAGCATTAGGAGGGCCATGCTTGCATTTTGATTTGTGGAGGCTCATTTGTAAATATTTGACATTCTGTGAAACTTGGAAACACAAAGCCCACTAATCCAAAGTTTTAACTGGAGAGGAAGCGTGGTGGGGGAAATAAAAGGAGGAGCAAAACATTAGTGAGACCTACAATAAATGTAAATTACCACACAATTAAATTAGTGAGATTTCCCACAGAAATGAGAATAGTTGTCTCAGTTAATACATGAGTTTAACTTTCTAACTTTTCACCTCGAAGAAGTTTGGTTTTTACCTTTGGGCTTGGGGTGAACAGTGCAGAGGAATAACTGCTGCAAAAGATGGAGTAACATAAGGAATTCTCTTACTCAACTTATGTACATTTAAGGAATGTGTTAATACATGATTTCTGCAAGTGTATTAGTTTGACTTGGAACTGGAATTGCACAAAACAGGTTAGGATAATTGAGACAGGGCCTAAAATGAAAAAGATTGTTTTCTACTGGATGAGCAGACATACTGAATCTAGGGGCAAGGACAGGACACCTGCTGAGGTTTGGATATGAAAATGGAGTTGGGAGGGAACAGTGTTCATAGGGTTCAGTAATCTCAAACTCTGTACAATAATTCTGAACTATCTGCCTTCTGAATTAGTAACTTTAGTCAGGCACTGATTCTAGCAACTTGATTATGTAGGTGCATAGTATATTGAAACTGGAGAACAGTGAATGCAATTCCTGTAAAGGAGTGGTGTGTTTTGAGCAATTATAGGCCTGGTAGTGCAACCTCAACCATAGGATTTCAGAAAAAATGTTGATGGAAAAGCCAAGGCCTGGAGACAAATGGAAAATGCTGTAAGCATTTATCAAAGGTATGTCAAGTTGGACTATTTCAATATCATCTTTTCAATAATTGATTTTGTGGACATAAGAAATTGAGGTGACTTGTCACTGAACTTCAGCAAAGCTGCTGATACCCCGAAGAAATATGCTAAAATTCAGAAAGATGTGGCTTAACTGGAGAATTATAAGGGTGGCTGAAGGAAGGAGATGAAATAAGATAGTGCTGAAAAGAGGCTTTGAGCTATGAAGAGTTTTTAGTGGAGTTTATGAAGACTGGTCCTGTGATTAATTTTTTTTTTTTTCCAGAGGCATCTGGTGTTCAGAATGCTAATGAAACTTGCTAGTGAGACAATGTTAATAAGTGCCCACACCAGGGAACTTCTTGACATGTAAGAAGGACTGTATGGTGAAGAATTATGAGTTAAAATTGAAGAACTCACAGTACAGTTGCAGGGTCAGGGTAATTCTTGTGGACTTCTGAAGTCCAGCAGAGCCAACTTGGACTGATGCAGGTGCGCAGAGTGAGCTCACTCTTCCCCATACCACCTAGGGCTGGCTTGGCTTAGGAAAACAGAAACAGGGACAGCATAGGAAAAAAGTATGTGTGTAGGGGGGAATCAGCAGAGAAAAGAGATTGAAGTATAGCATGAGAACAAATGAATTAAAGTAACTGGCTGATTTTTAAACTGTAGTATAGAAGTTGTTTGCTGATCAGTGGATGAATGTGGTTCTGGACTAGTCTTACAACAGGAAAAGAAGTAGGTGACAATAAAACAAATTGAAGACTGAACCTCTGAACTGGTGTTGTATACATAACTTGACCTAGTAGAGTAACAGGCAAGTGGATTTAATGGGCTAGAGTGAACCACACTCAAGTTAAAATATGGTGAATATTGTATCTATTGTTTGCAATATTATTGTCAACTGTTAGTTCATTAAGCTTCTTTTTGAATGTCTTGAAGGATGGGATTCAAGCTACACAAGAGTGCTTTTCAGAGTTTAGATAGCTAGCCATTCTAATATGCAGAAGGATTTTAAGACTTAATATTTGTGAATTGATGGTTAAGATCAAGTTCATAGGTAGCATCTTCCCAATTTTCTTGTTGCTTCTTTGGGAGGATCAATTACCAGATACTCAGAATGAAACAGGCGGATTCTGGATCAGACCCTGTGTACTATCAGTATTGTATTAGTTTCACTTTACGTGTTCAGTTACTTTGTGTATAGAATTACAGCCTTTTTTTTTCTTTTTTTTTTTTTTTACTCTTCTGTAGAAAGAAGGTTATGCAATTGTTGAGGACCAATTCAGGCAGAGGAACCTGAGGACAGTTGTGGCACATTGAAGCAAATTTGAAGTTAACTAAAATAAAGTTTAAAGTCTTCTAAAAGCGCAATTTGGCAAGAATAGGATTTGGTCCCACCTGGTCTTGTGTGAGTACATATAATTTTTGCGTCAGAGCAGTGCAAGCAAGATAGAAAAATGAGTAAGTTCTTAGAACAAGTTTTAAGGTCCTGATTCATACCCAGTCAATTTCAAAAATTAACAGTATATTTTACCTTACAAGCTTTTAAAGAGCCATCAGCTATCCTTTTTCTTTTGAGGATTCTTAAGAGTTGCTTTTGCAGCCAACAACATATGTTTTATATGTCTGCGTGAGCACTCTGCCACTCCAAGAAACTCTTGGTTCCTTTAACATTCATCCCAGTCTCAAATTATGCCAGAAAATCTATTTCTTTTCCTTTTATGCCACTGCATCAGCATACTGCCCTATGAATTAAAGATCAGACAAAAAGCCTGAAATAAGGAAAAGGGTTATCTGAAAAGAAAGAAGAAACTCTGGAGAAAGTGAGCGCAACCATTGGGGCCTGCTTTAAGCAATTGTGCTGATGTTCAAACAACAGTAGCTGGACTGCTGCAGCTCAGAACCATAAAGGTGGGATTTCTACGGTTCCTGTAATCCAGCTATTACTGTACAGAGCAGAGCATCTGCTGGAGTTTAGAAGTGGCAGAGACTCATATTGTGACCAAAAATTAATGTTTCAGGGAATAGAAGTATTATTTGTTAATAACAGTTCAGATTAATACAGACTTTAAAACTATCGGTATTCTGATTGTCACCTTTTCTTTTCATGTATTTTGCTGTGGCAATGCTTCATTAATGGATGAAGAGAAACAGATGACCTCTGTCAGAAGCTAGTTATTTTTGGTTCTTATTCACTCCAAAAGTTTAAGTAGCCTGCACATGTAGTATAATCTTCTCATTAGTCTTACAAGAAAGTTTTAAGTTTGATCCATAACTCCAGTAGTGAGTGGTAGTCAAACCTATGAAGCGCCACAAACACAGGTGACCGCTTACTGTTTCTGTGCCTTCCCTTGGTGCAGTAGTTTTCAGCCTCTATTCTTTGATTTAATTGCTAGCGAAGCATATGTTTTGAAAGCCATTCATATATGTTAAGCCCCCTTATGGGGAGTACTTCGACTTGGACTGTTAGTTCTTTAAAAGGCAGAATCTGTTTAAAAAAAAAAAGTTGTGAAACCAGTAGTCTTGGTGTGATCCTGACACCTCAGTTTTTTGGGGAACCTTGCTTCCTCTTGGATATCTTAGTTGTCTTAACACTTGCATTACTCTTGCTATCTGGAATTTAAAGTGGTAAGTTGTTTCTGAGTTGTCCAAGTAGTATATTTCACATTTAACAGGAAATACTCAGTATATTTTCAGGGCTAGTTAACTATTTTTTGAGTTTTGTGAAGCCTGTGCTACATATTTTAATTATTGTAAAACATTCATGAATAATTGCACCAAACTCCATGAACTGAAGTACATTCTTTTGCAACTGTTGTTGGAAGTTTTTAGTGGAATAATATAAGTGGTTTTGTTAACTATGTTTGTGTTTTCCTCTGTTCCTCATATTCAGGGGTGTCCTGGTTTCAGCCCAGATAGAGTTAATTTTCTTCCTAGTAATAGGTACAGTGTGTTTTGGGTTTAGTGTGACAATAATTTTGATACCACACTGATGTTTTAGTTGTTGCTAAGTAGTGCTTATGATAAGTTAAGGATTTTTCAGTTTCCCATGCTCTGCCAGCAAGCAGGTGCAGAAGAAACTGCGAGGGAGCATAGCCAGGACACCTGACCTGACCTAGCCAAAGGGATATTCCATAGCATAGAACATCATGCTCGGTATATAAACTGGAGGGAGTTGGCTGGGAGGGGCAGATCACTATTTGGGCATCAGGCAGTGGATGGTGAGCAATTGCATTGTGCATTACTTGTCTCTTCTTTGGGTCCAATTTCTCTCTTTCTGTTATATTCCTTTTCATTACTATTATTATAATGGTTATTAATATATTTGTATTATTTTATTAATAATTGTTTATTGTTTGCTTTAGTTATTAAACTGTTCTTATCTCAACCCATGAGTTCCTTTTTTCCCCCAATTCTCTTCCCCATCCCACTGGGAGGGGTGAGAAGTGAGCGAGCAACTGCATGGTGCTTAGTTGCTGGCTGGCGTTAAACCATGACAAGGGGTAATTTACAGGCCTGCTGTTACCAGAGCAGTGCATGGTTGTGGTAGCAACTCAAGATACCAAAATGATGTGTTGTAAAGTTATGTCTTTGCATATACAAAAATACTGTGAGGCCTTTGAAAATACACAAGGGATTGAATTGTCTGATGGCCTTTGAGACAGAGGGATATCTTTTGAAAAACACTGGTGGGGGGGAAAAAAGTAGAATACCTTCTGTTAGATTACTTTTATTGATGAAGATTTCCAAAATTGTTTTGTTGTGCTTCCTGGAAGAGCTTGCTCATGTCCATCTTAGTGCAGTGCTGTCCTTGGCGCCCACACAATTTCAACAAATAAAAATAGCATTTTAACCTTTTGTTAATCTGCAGCTTTGTTATGACTCAAAACTATAAACGTACAAGTGTAGTTTTAATCCCTTCTGTCTATTGTGTTAACTTGAGCTGAAGCTGAACATGGCCTTTATTTCCTTTAAATCCTGTCCACTGTGTCCATTCTTGGTGATGAACAGAATCAGTGGTCAGTCTGCCATTAAGACAAATAAGCTTGATAATCAGTTCTGTTGTTCAAACAATGCTGTTCTGTTTAATGCAGCTGAAAAATCAACCTTTCATCATCTTGCATGTTGAATGATACCTATAAGTGGGTACAAGTACCGAGTATGGTACCACTACAAAGATAATTTTCCCTATCCTTTATATTCCTTCAGATCCCATTTATTAAAACAAACTTTAAAAAAAAAAGGATAAAAAAAAATTATTGGCCTTTACTTTCAGAGATCGATCCCTAGATCTACAATTTTTCATTTGTTGTCCAGGTATCTAGAGGTTGGCTTTGCTTCCACTGAAGCAGTAATGCCAGTGCTTCTCTTGCCCCTATACTTATTTTTCTAGCAGTCACAATTGTGCTCCTCCTGTTTGTTTTTTTTTCTTGTGAGGCATACCCTATAAATATCAACACCTCTACTCTAGCTGCTTTGGAACTTGTTTCTTTCACCTCCAAGTAAATTGGTATGGTTTAGGAATTGGCTTCCTGAGATTCTCTCTCTGGCTGTCATGTTTCCCAATGCTTTGTGCTTCCTTGTGTTCCCTATTTGCTTATAAGTTGTGTTGGCATGCATTTGGGCAACACTGGTGTTTTTTGGTTTTTTTTTTTTATGGCTAAAAACTGATGCTCCTCACACTGGCTCTGCCCAGATTAAACTGCTGTGCTTTTACTGCTAGGTTGCTGTGCTTCCTCTGGCAGTTCTTCTGTAGGCATGGAGGAGGTAAAAACTGAAATGCACTTGTCTCATCTCTCCTGTTCTTCTCTCTCATTTCTTTTTCCCTAATTACAGATATTGCTGGAGAAAAAGCTGCTTGTGGAGAATCTTCCACCTCTTTAAAGCAACCTTTTTGTTTTCTCAACTTCTAGTTGAACTGAATTGTATACTTACCTCATGCATGAAATTAGCATGTTTAGATCATAAGACATCATGCTGTTCTGCTTCCTCCTGGTTTGATATGTTGGCAACTGACCAGCTGTAAGAAGGTAGTTACTAGATAAGTAGATGAAAGGAAGTCTGTTTTTCTGGTGAAGGAGGAAAATGAAATCTTCAGGAAGTTTGGAATAACACAGTAAACTTTCTTACCATTTTTATCAACATGAATAAAAAATATGAAGCATTATGAAGAGGATTATGAAACGCAGAGCAGTCTGTTCGGAAATGAAGACATAATTGTACTTTCTGTGTAGGAAAATACAGTGAAGTCCAAAAAGTTTAGGACTGTATTTCATGATGCTGAATGTTTTACTGAAACTATATAGAATATATACTGGTGTAGCATAGTAGTAGCTACTGAATTAAGAGTAGAAGGAAATGGAAGTGGTAGAAAACTACTGTGGACTGAAAACTGAGACATGTTTGTTTGCATTATATGAGTTTGTTATCATTACCATAAATTTTAATATGTTCAAGATTTTTTTTTCCCTTGCGGGATAGTAAACATTTTTAAATTATGTAAATGGTCATTGGTTGCTGTTCTTCCTGCTTTGTATTTCTTCTGCAATAAATGTATATGCTGTTACATGGCCACCACTTGTAAGTGTTGGCTTCTTGAATATTTTATACAAATAGTCTGATCTTAATGACTGAAAAGCAAACATGTGCTTTGCTTACTGTGGAGAAGGGGTGTGTTTACAAAGATGTTCCTCATAAAAAAAATTTCTAGGAAAAAAAATAATTGCCTTTGTCTTTACAGGTTTGCACCTTGTTTTAGACATCTGGGACCATGTTCTATGCCCACTTTGTCCTGAGCAAGCGTGGGCCGCTGGCCAAAATCTGGCTGGCGGCCCACTGGGATAAGAAGCTAACCAAAGCCCATGTTTTTGAATGTAATCTGGAGAGCAGTGTGGAGAGTATCATTTCACCAAAGGTATCTATTTTACACTGATGTAATGTTATCTGGTAGTGAAAAGTTGTGTATGCAGGTGGTAGTTGCATTTGGGTCACTGAAACAAATAAAATTCTCAATATTGCTATTTTAAAGAGTGGAAAGGTCCCTTTAGATGTGAAATACTCTATTGACTCATTCTGAAGTGTATTTTCTTGTCAATCTTCTAATGCTAAAGTATCATGCATTTAGTTACAAAATGGTTTGCTTTGTGTAGCTGGAGGACTTGTATCTTGATGTACTGTGCATCATTTAGAAGCAAATGTTTGGAAGAGAGGTGTTACGGATGCACAGATAACCAAATCCAACAGGAGTTGTTAAAGCTCAGATTTATTCCTCAGGAAGAGCTGGTTAGAAGTCCAGCAACGTTTTCGAAAACCACAGGCACGATGG
>JANZLQ010000029.1:38008743-38035746 GCA_026212715.1 Elanus axillaris | reverse complement strand
CCGGCGGGACCCGGCTGTGCCCCTGTCGCCTCTGACCTGGGGTCCTTAATCCCTATTGGCCGAGACAGTCACCTCCGTGCACCTGGCACGTCTCCATTGGCCGGTTCGATTTTCAACCTGCGGCCTCCCGGGTTTAGGCTTTTTTGCTCTCCTTCCCCCGCTCCCTGCCTGGAGGAGTTTTGTTTCCTGCCGGCGGGATGGGGGGGGGGCAGGAGGGATGTACTGCCACAAGAGGAAAGCCCAGGCTTTCAAAGAAGTAACTTTTAAAGGCCTTATGGTGACACCCTTTCAGTGCTGTTTTTACTGGGAGCTGTAGAAATAATAATTAAGATATTCTGTTTATGCTTGCAACCTAAGTTCAAAGCATGTGTGGGGCTTACCTCATATCTTTTTGGTGTAGCTATCGCAGTAGCTTGTAATGTTAACTCGTTACGTGAGGATGGTTTTCCGCATAGTAGAAACGCTACGCTGTAGTGTAAGAGCCTTGCTTTTGAAGCTTTTAGTCTCTGGTTTTCTGGGAAGTGGATAGATGGCAACAAAACTGAAAGAACATAACACTTCTGGATGGCTGTTGTGAAACCAGAGGAAATTTTGAGGAACTTGGGTTTTTCAATGTGTGTTTTTTCCCCTTCTACTACTCATAAAAATGAAATTTTCCATTTAAGAACTAGTGGACTGATATGGCTGTGACTTTTCTCGCTTAATAGATGTCTGAATGTCTTATAAGAAAAGCAACTATTTGAAAAAGAAAGAAAAGTTATTTTTATCTTTTTTTTTGGTTGAATCAAATATAACAATATTTCTATAACGCTACTCTGGATTTTGGAAGGACTGCTAAGTGTAGGCAAAAATTGTATAGTATCACAGTGATACTTAATATTCCAGAACAGTGATTTGCTTCAGTATCAGCTCTGGAGGAATTTAGGAAGAGGAAGGTAATGTTCATGGACTCGCTAGTGAGCTGCAGCATCCTTTCAGAAAAAGGAGAAATTCACAGGCACTCTTTCATATATTTAACTTTGTGTAACACTTTCATCAGATGAAATGTTAGAAAGACATAGTATGCAATAGAAATTTTGAATTCTTATAGCTTGAGGTTAAACCCTCTATGGCTTAATGTTTCTGAAAGACAATTATTCCATGTACCCTTCAACAGAAGTCTCATGCTCTTTCAGACTAAAGTACTTAAGAGTCCTTGCCTGAATTCTTTTTTATCGGTTTTCTGTTCCTACAGCAGATACTTGATTACATAGTAAAGTAGTGAGGTTAAAGAGGAAAGGAACTTAAACTTGTTTTAATGTGGCAGTGCTTGTTTATGGACACCCCACATCCTCCACTGTTTCCCTCTGATTTTCTCCTTAACTGCAGGACAGAAAATTGAGAGGTAACGGTGTTTAACCAAATTTTACTTAATGAAATTGTAATTTATGGCTGTCCAAATTTTTGTATTTTTCCCTTTTTGCACAATTAAAGTAAAAAAGCTGCCAGAAAAAGATGTGGTAAAATGGGGTTTGTCTTATCTTTTTTTTTTTTAAATTATTTTACTGGACAGAGCTGCTATTAATTTGCTGGTGTTTGCCAGGTCATCTATAAATAATATGTTGAACTATAGACTTTGCATTCTTTCTTCAGTTTTGTGCTGATTTTTATACTTATTTTGGATATTGGATGTTACTGAAAACTCATGCAAAGCTGACTGAAATTTCATTGAAGAAAAAAAGTAAGGCTACATCTAATTCACTGATTGTGCAATGTGTTTTTAGGTGAAGATGGCACTTCGAACCTCAGGACATCTCTTACTAGGCGTTGTTAGAATCTACCACAGGAAAGCAAAATATCTTCTTGCAGACTGTAATGAGGCTTTCATTAAGATTAAGATGGCTTTTCGTCCAGGTATCTGTCTTTAAGCACTCTCTGAAAAGTTACGTTGTTACATAATGTTATTTATTAAGAAGGTATACAATTCTGCCTCCTGTCTCTGTAGAAGAATTATATGAAGTTACACAGATTGGTAGGACAAGTTATTTTCTTTAGTGTGGCTTCAGGCTGGCTGTGTGACTGAGTTGTATGCTGAAATACATCTTTTAATTTAATTATAAATGAAAACTTTCCCTATTGGTGCTGATTCAGTAAAATATCGATTATTATTTTGGCTGGTTTTGGTCTATGATGTTAAATGGAAATATACTGCATGGTTTTTACCTTCTGTCACAAGTCTGAGAAAGACCAGTTGCACGTACTGAATTGAAGCACAGAAGGGAGCTTATTTCCATCAAGGGTAAAGGTTGCCTTGCCACGAGTTACAAAAGAAACATAGAAGTAAGCTGTTGGTTTTTGTATTGGTTGGGTTTTTTTACCACTTGCACATTTTAGTTTCTGGAAGTAATGTGAACTGTAATGTATGGAACAAAGATGTTTTCACTTTTGTATGTGTGACACAACTTCCCCCTCAGTTGTTGCTTACTCTTAAGATATTCCACTAAGATGAGGAGCCATATTAATACCCGAAATGACTTTCCATCCAGAAGTTCATTACTTGGTTTACACATGGTTGATAATTTTCTTTAATTCTGGCCTGGGAAACTTTTTTCCGGCTGGAGTGTAGCTGTGGTGGTGATGCTGCTGGATACTCACAGCTGCTGAATCATACTCTACCTTATTATATTTGTGATTGTAATAGAATTAAAAGCTGAACTTAAGAAAGACTTTTATTTTTTTTAAAGGCAACTCTTGAAAGCCAGCACAACAGTAAACTTGAGAAAAGTTAATATATATAATGCCTTTATCTTCATTTCCTGATCTTCACGTTGTGATTCAGACATTCAACTTTATGTAGCTTTCAGTGGCAATTTGTTGACTGTTGCCAATTTTTTGTTTACTGTTGCAATTAACTTCCCTGGGTGATGAGAACATGTAAATTAGACAAATTTCACAAGGCAATCTGTTTTTCCAATTTTCCCACTCCCAACAGATCACATTTTAAGGCAATTCACCTTCTACAAGATTAACAAAAAGTGGCATGCTGACCTGAAACAAGTTGAGGTGACTTAGTCTATCAGCTTTGTTGCTTAGGCATTGTCTTGATCCTGGCTGCTCTGAGAATCATTTACATGTTTTATTTTAAGCAGCCACCACGTAGAAATGTTGGATAGCTCTGAAAGGATGGACTAGTTTTCTTCATTCCTAGCCAAGTACCAAGATGAGTAAACTACAGACTCCTGCTTGTTCTGGTCTCTCTGGACAGTGGTTCTTTTGATTATCCATTGCAGAGGGGAACACAGTGGGCAGAGTGTTTCTGAAGTATCTGTATCTCAGAATTGCCCATGTTGTGTGGGTCAGAGGCAGAACATAGACCTCAAATCTTCTGCAAGTTGCAGAAGGAATTGAACTGCATTTCCCATGTACTTTCACGTGTCCTGACCTCTAAGTCTTTGAATAGAAGTGAGGCACCAACTACTGGCACTGTTTTTGTGTGATTCCTAATCTGATAGTCATGCTCTGAGAATGCCCACTGAAGAGCAAATTAAGCACCTTGGGAGGCTAAGAAAAGGTATGTATGTGGTTTAGTTAATCCAGCTCTTTTAAACGCAGAAGCCTAAAAGTTCTGTGGGCCAAGTACAATCAGTACTGTGCTGGGATTTTCCGAGCTAATTGAACTGACTAAATGACCAGTAGCAAACTAGTCATACTGTGTTGCTACTGCTTTACCCAAATCAAAACCTACGACTAACAAGCTCATCTAGAGTATCACGATAAAATGATTTTGTAGCAGGTACCTGCATAGTGTTCTGATGACATATGCCTGTATTAGCTGCACAGCTCTGCATTGTGCTACACAACCATTATTGAGTGATATGAGGCTTCCAGGGTTGTATAAAACAGTACAAGGGCTTGAAGGTATATATTTTGAATTTAGACTGAATCGCAATACTAACATTATCTAAGGTTTCTTCATAGGTGTCTAGCATTGGTTCAATTCAACACTTTAAAGACAAGAAGCCTGTGCAGAGAAAAGAATGCTGAAGGCATTTTCCCTGAAGGCAGGGAAAAATGCTGTTGTCGTAAAGAATGGGAACTCATGTTTGAGTGTTCTTCTTTGCAGGGGTTGTCGATTTGCCTGAGGAAAACAGAGAGGCTGCTTACAATGCTATTACCTTACCTGAGGAATTTCATGATTTTGACCAGCCGCTTCCTGATCTAGAGTAAGCTTGCTTTGTGTTTTTTATTTCCATGCAAATGTCTGGTTTTAGTTAAGGAGAAGCTGGTTTTAAAAAGCAAACTCATTGCTGAATTAAAAAAAAGTAGTCTGTAGGTAACTTGCATTCTTAAGTCCTTTAATATACCAAGCAAGTACACAATCATCTTTGTATTGATTTCAAGTTCATAGTAGTATGTAATTTTAACTGAAGTTAAAGCTGTTCTTACAGAAGCTTTTGAAAAACTCAGCTGTGTATTATCATTTTGTTTTTCTTCTATGGTAGGCACTATACATCACATACCTTCTCAGGTTAGACAAGATCAGTTTTGTGGAAGTGTCCTTGTTGACCTTCTGTATGGCACTTTTAATTCTTAAAGCTTTTTAATACTAATGAGTTACTTGTAAACATAGTAACAAGTATATAGCTTGAACAGTTCTTGATCTTTAAAAAAATTGATGTTACTTTTCTGGATTACTCATAATGGAATTTTGGGGGTACAGTTTGCTTTACTTGGTGTTCTATTTTGTTTATATGCAAAGTTTGGATGTTTATATATAGGATATGCTAATTTGAAACTATATAAAAATTCTCTGTTCTAAGAAATGTACCTTAACACATTTGGTAGTGTTACTAGATATACCTTTTGATAAATTATATTAATAGCCTTTGAAGCGAAGGGGGGAATTCTTTTATTGCTTACTAATTTGGCCTTTAAAAGTAGTGACCCCTATGTAGCAAGGAGTAAGTGAGGTTACTGATATGTTTCCCAGAAGCTAACGCAATTTGGACAGTAGGTTTTAACCATGAATGGTCTTACTCTTTTAAGTAGTGTTTTCTATTCTATATTCACTATCAACTTTTTCATTATGTAGTTTACTTTTTAGGAATTAATTTCACATTTATCTAAGCAAGCTTTATCTGTTGATATTTTTTTCTTTAAATTAAGATATTTAATAATTGCCTTCTGTTTGTTTAAGTGATATTGATGTGGCCCAGCAGTTCAGTTTGAACCAGAGTAGAGTGGAAGAAATTACAATGAGAGAAGAAGTAGGCAACATCAGTATCCTCCAGGATAATGACTTTGGTAAAAATCTTGTGTATTATTATGTGTTACTAAGCTAGTTTTGGTAACTGTAAAGTTATGGGTTTGCAATTACTATGGAATTCCCACTAAGTACAAAACAAATTTGATCAAAAATGCTGTGTTTCCAACATTTAGTTTGTACATGTCTGTTTTTCCAAAAAGCCTGTCCTCTAATATTCAGAGAGCTTCTAGCTGCCTATATAAAGCTGAAGAATATTCAGTCAGGTTAATTTGTGAAGAACTAGGTCAATTATAATTTTCAAAACATGGTGTGAATATGAAGTCAGCTGTTGGCTTTAATCATAAGCGTATTTTCAGTCAGAAACTTAGAAGATTTCTTAAAGCTGAAGCAGTTGGTGGTGACTAGCTTCCTTCAGTATCTTTCCAAGGACAGTGTTCCAAGATCTGAGTTGAAGCCTGAAGATGGTTCTATTTTAGTATCTAGTTTCCAGAGTACAAGAATGTAATCCATAATATAGTAAACTCTTTGAAAATATAATCTAGGCATTGATGGTGGTGTTGACTTTGTATTGGTTTGCTCTCTTACATGAAGCCCAACCTTGAGGCATAAGGTACAACTTCTTTGAATTCCTTGGAATACTTTGGTTTCAGTGCAGCTAAAATGTCATATCTTGCTAAAATCAATTCAAATAAGTATAATAAAATGCTTTGAAGAGGAGAAGGTTATTTTTATAATTGTTTGAACAGTATTTTTGCTGTGGTATTGCTGGTCATAATTCCTTACATCTTGTCATTAACTCTGCAATTCAGATAACTTGAAATGAAGTTTGGTCTTACATTTGGGCCTTTGCTGATTGATTAGCTAGGTCTCTTGCATCTTGGTTCTTTAGCATTTATAGCAGTGAAATTGTGTTCTTGCAGGTGACTTTGGGATGGATGATCGTGAGATGATGAGAGAAGGTAGTGCATTTGAGGATGACATGCTAGTCAGCACCAGTGCTTCCAATCTCCTACTGGAACCCGAACAGAGCACCAGTCACCTCAATGAAAAATCTAATCACCTGGAATATGAAGACCAATACAAAGATGATAATTTTGGAGAAGGAAATGATGGTGGAATATTGGGTATGTTTGAGAAATTTGTTTTTCTGCTGTCCTACCTTCTGCTTCAATAATTAGTTCTTCGGGGGATAGGGGGAAGGTTTTGTACTTTGTTGCCAAGGTTACCTTTCTAACTTATGCCTTCAGCAGTGGAATTCTGGTTCATGAGTGCTACAGCAATACAGATGATGGATAGCACGTTAAGTGTTTGCGTATTTCAAATGAAGTAAAATTAAATCATCCAGAGTTTTTCCATTCTGTATGTAATGGTCTTTAGAGAAGAATCAATATGCAACTACTTTTATTCTCTAACTCCTTCCAAGGACTTGCTTAATATGCTGACAATCGTATTGAGTGCTTCTCTGTGAAGTACTAAAAACCTAGTAAGATGCAAATACATGGCAAGTGTATTGTAGTAAAGGTTATCTGTTAACTCAAAATTTGTGCTGAAATGCACCTTGAAAAAGCACTTCTAGTTGATTTTGTGTCAGCATTGAAAGTATAGGTTTCTCTAACCTTTGCACTGTCTTTGTGTTGTCATAAATTTGTCTGTACTTCAGTACTGTCTATATTTGTTTCATGAAATTTGTGGATACAAAACTGATTCTTTCTTATGGGTGTTTCAGATGACAAACTTCTCAGTAATAATGACGGTGGTATTTTTGATGACCCACCTGCACTCTCAGAAAGTGGAGTAATGATGCCAGAGCAACCTCCCCATGATGATATGGATGATGATGATAATGTATCAAGTAAGTATGATATAGGCTTACATGTAGAATTACTTGTTTTCAACTAATTTAATTGGCATTCTAATTCCTTAGAAGTGTGGTGAACTCAAAAGTATGAAAGTGGTAAACCGCTTTAAAGTGTGGAGGAGGGAATGGGAAGGGTAGCACAGTTTCTTAATGTTTTGACATAGTGCAAGATACTTGTTCTAATTGGCAGTGGGTGGACCAGACAGCCCAGACTCAGTAGATCCAGTTGAACCATTACCAACTATGACTGATCAGACAACGCTTGTTCCCAATGAAGAGGAAGCTTTTGCTCTGGAGCCTATTGACATAACTGGTGAGTAAGCTATTTAGGAATATTTTACTTGGGTCATCAGAGACCATCTTAGCTCAATGGAGTGGAAATGAATATCTAGCACTGGTGCTAACTCTGCTTCTCAGTTGGAAGAGAAACCAGGGACCAAATGCTGAATTCCTTTTATTCTAATGGTAGCCTTCCAGTACTTTCCAGGTAGGTAGCTTACATTGATGGTCTTGGGGGATAGTTTGTAGTTTCTGCAGTCAGTACATGAAGTGTCATGATAATGTAGCTTTTGATAAACATGCTAGTTAAAATACAATGAGTTGGAATAAACTCAATTTAATTTAATTCTTTAATTCTAATTATGTCTAATTCATGTCTCTCATTCTAATTGTGCTGCTGTAGTGCAGCACAATTCTTGATATGCTATGTTTGATGGCCAGGAGTGACTGTTTACAGAGAATGAGTGCTCTTCTAGTGATTCATTCAATCTAGTGATTCTAGCTTTAATGAATTGCTGAATTCAGGAGTTGCATCTTTGTATTTGAAGTTCTACTAAATAGTGAAATTCCTTGTCTTTTTCTCTAATACAAGACACTTCCATATTTTAACTGGTACTGTATTTGGCTCATTATAAACAGATCCCTGCATTATTAAAAAAAAAAAAAAAAAAACATCTGGAAAAAATGTAGTTTGTCCTGTGTTTTCAGACTGAACTCCAGGCCCTGATTTACTGCTTGGCCAATTAAAAAGCCCTAGCACTGCCCTCTGGTGGCAAGCTAGCAACAGAGGTCCTAGCTGATCAGCTGGGACCAGCAAAGACAGCGTTTACCAGAGCTTCAGGGTCTGCTGCAGAGTGCCAGGCTGTAAGCAGTTTACAGTAAAGTCATTCTAGAGCAGGATGAGAGGTACAGGTAAGATAACCACCCCTGTTAACACCGCCAAAGCTCAGCTAGGGTGTAGGGGAAAAACTTGGTGTGGTATTTTGACTCTTTGGTCAGAGGGACCTTACATCTCGGGGTTTGCTCCTGAAGAACACCAGCCTGACAAGCAAGCCATGAGGGAGGGAGGCATGTGCAGCTGATAATATTGAGGCTTAGGTAGATTCAGTAGAACTACAAGTATACACAGAAGAATTTGTAGGTTATGGGACGGCTTTCATAGTGTTTGACCTTTCATAGTGCTTATAGCTTTTCATTCCTCTGAAAGCTAACATTGCCTTAGATTCTTGAGGCAGCTTTATACATGGGCAAATAAGACTTATAGAGAACCTGCAGAATTCTTCTACAGTGTAGTATCTCTTTGAGCTAACCTTCATTACTTGCTAAAAATCTCAACAGTCAAGGAAACCAAAGCAAAGAGGAAGAGAAAGCTGATTGTGGACAGTGTGAAAGAACTGGATAGCAAGACTATTCGAGCCCAATTAAGCGACTACTCTGATATTGTTACTACTTTGGACTTGGCACCTCCTACTAAGAAATTGATGATGTGGAAAGAAACTGGTGGAGTTGAAAAGCTTTTCTCTCTGCCTGCACAGCCTTTGTGGAATAACAGGCTACTGAAGGTAATGTTTTTGTGCAGGTTCATTTCTAAATGGACTATATTCAGGATTGTGCCTCATATATAAACATCAGCATATGAATAGTGATAGAGTGATAAGTGTTCATAATTTAAAAAAAAACCCTCATTAAAACAACTAAGATAACACCAATGCTTAAAATGTATATCAGTTACGGAAATAAATGAATTTTTTTTAATGTTACTGCTGTTGGAGAGGAGCTTAAAATATCAAAAGGAAGATGGCCTGTAATTAATTGATCTGAAACTAAATTAGGGACACTGAGAACTACAATAGTGAATAATATAACCTTTCCCCTGTAGCTCTTTACTCGTTGTCTTACACCTCTGGTACCAGAAGATCTAAGAAAGAGGAGGAAAGGTGGAGAAGCTGATAACCTTGACGAGTTCCTTAAAGACTTTGAAAACCCAGAGGTTCCCAGAGAGGAGCAGCAACAACAACAGCAACAGCAGCAACGAGATGTCATTGGTTTGTGTCTTGTCAAAGATGCTTTTCCCTGGAGCTTGTTTTTCTCTTTTGTGCTTTATATTAAGACACCAAAGTTTATGAATAAAGCGAAGAGCTTTGTAATGGTTGTTTAGCTTGATATACAGTCTGCAGCTTAAAATAGCTTTTTTTTTTTCTTTAGAAGTAGAGGACACTTAAGACATTCAGTTTGATCCAGTGGATTAAATAGATACTGGATTGGGTTGTATGCACATTTGTACCAATTCTGTTTTAAGTCACTGCAAAAGCTGTGCAGGCTGTTTAAGAGTGCTCAATTCTAAATTAATAGCAGATTGGACTTGGTACAGTTTCAATTTACATTACTGAAGTATCTAAAACTTGGTTTGCTGTGTAATATAGATGAACCTATTCTGGAAGAACCAAGTCGTTTACAAGAATCGATGATGGAAGGCAGCAGAACCAACCTGGACGAATCTGTTATGCCACCCCCACCACCTCAAACAGGTGTTAAACGCAAACTGCAGCAAGTAGAACCAGAGCCAGTGTTACCTGTGAGTAAGATTTTTTTTTTTTTTTATTTTTTTGAGGGGGGAGGGGGTGGGGAATGAGAAGTGAGTAGTGTCTTTGAGCAGGAAGTGGCACAGATTTGAGGCACTAGCTTTCTATGGTGGACTAGTATCAGAATCTTTGTCCCTGGGTAGTCTTTATGGTGTTTTTCATCCACTGAGTTATGAAAGATTACTGAAACATGTAAAATGCAGGTAGGATACAGAAATGGCACTGTGTCCTCCGAAAAAAGTCTTCAAGGAGTAAACTGTATTGCTTACAAAGCTATCAAGTTCTTCTGCTTGGCAAGTGTGTATGAACAGCTTTCACTGATGAAGAAAGGATTGTGCTAGCTGCACAAACTTTCTTTTTAAGATAATCCTAATATTCCAGGGTTAAGGGTTCAAAGAAAAACTTTGATATTCAGGAAGGATTTCCTAGTTGAGTTATGAGTAGACTTGGAAACTATCTCTTATCTACCTCTTCTGTAAAAGCTGTGATGCAGTGTGAAGGGAAACCATATTTTTGAAGGAGAGAGGAAATGGGAAAAATGAAAGGCGTATTCTTTTTCTGAATGGTTACCTGAGTAGAACAGTCCTGGTTTATGCTGTCTTTCTCATACTTGTGCATTTTTTAATCCCACTTTTCACATGTTTCTTTACTAACAGGTTGTTCACTGTAGAATAAGACTTGTTAGATGTCACATTATCTTATTTAAAAGGGTGGCAGCTGTGGATCCTCTTGGCTATGTCACTGGGTGAAATTGGCATTGGCTGTTTGTACCTTGTGTTGAAGTCAGTGCTGTTGGTGTGTGTTGGGAATTCTTTCATCATGTCAACCCGATCAGACCTCTAGCAGCATACCTGTAGCGATACCTGCTGTGTGACTATAAAACAGAAGTTATTTTGAGCTGTTTTAGGATATGTGTAGAAACAGTTTCAGGTGTCAAGGTAACTTTATTGGCAAACACTTAACTGTGTATAGATTCAGGGGGAAAATACAGTATGTTAATTTTATTAAAACTGACTACATAAATCCTATTAAACTGCTTTTCTGGATTTTTTCCTCAATACAAATATCTTCTGAAAATTATACTTGAGCGCTAAAGTCACTTATACGTATTTGGAAACTTTACTTACGTTTTAATGCCTTCTTGCTTGTATTGCAAGGATCAACATTTTGATATTTTGAAAATGTCTTGTTCCACTGTGTTAGCGTGTTCATGTAGCACTGCATCTGGTTATGTGCAATTTTAAAGTTGCATGTGCTGATCTGAGAAATGAGATCAGTACTTTGGATAGTGGACTGAGTTGTTGGAAAGCCTTTTTCCTTACAGTAGTGACATAATTTCTGGTTTGAGTAGAATCTAAAGGATTTAAAATACATTTATGGACAGCAAAACAAAGCAAATTGCTTTTCGTTTTTGAAAAATTGACAAACAGCTAAGATTGAAAGGCTTGGACTTTGTGAAACTGGTTTGTAGTATCAGTATTCTATTGTAAAAGCACTGATAAAATGATGCCATCGGTTTAACTGCATTGCATACTCTTAAAGCATCCACCATCACAACAGCTGGAAATACCACCTGTAGAAATGCCTCCAGAGGAGCCCCAAAACATCTGCCAGCTAATACCAGAGCTAGAACTTCTGCCAGAAAAAGAGAAGGAGAAGGAAAAAGAGAAAGAGGAGGAGGAAGAAGAGGAGGTAAGAACTCTGTGGAAAGCGTTTGTGTGTTCCCCAGCACTGTTTGCTTTTGGATTCATTAAATGGTGTAAGAAATAAATCTTCAGTCCTTACTTGGGAAGTTACAACCTTTGGAAATGTAGATTTTAAAATTTATTCTGTGAACATTTTACTTTATTTATACTATTCCATTTTATAAATTGCATATAGATTCTGCTTTGAATTAGAGGTTTCTCATGTTCTCACACATGGTTGGATTAAACCACTTTATATATTTATGATGCCTTATACAAGCAGTTTTGAACTTAATTTTATGGTTGCATTTTAAATAGTTCGTGCCACTTAATAAAAGTAGATTTTTGTAAGAGTCGTTCCATGTCCTAAACTGTGATAACTGAAGTTGTTTCTTAGCTACAATATTTAATATTCTATGGCTATCAAAACAAACTTCATTGATTCACTTTATTTTACACCCAAAATGTGTAATATTAAATTAGTTTTTTTAAAACTGTTTTGTTGGGAAAAGAATGTATCTGGACATGTGAAGTTCCCTTCTGTAACAAGTCACATGTACAAAGATGTGAATTGCCTTAGTCAGTTACTTTAGTCAAGGTGATCTTCCTAGCAATGTAAAAAGCTATTAGAATAGAATATTTTCTCTTGGAAGGGACCCAAAATGATCATCTAGTCCAACTGCCTGACCATGTTAGGATGTTGCTGAATGCAGAGAAATGTTACTTTAAAAGTAGTACAATGAAGAGGAAGACATACATGCTGACTTAATTTTGAGAAGTAAAAATAATTGGCCAGTTTTTTTGCACAGTTTGAGGTTCTTGGCTTAAGACTGGAAACAAAGCAGATACTGCTTTCATTTGTCACTTTTGTGGTGATTTTTTTAATTGCCGATATGAAATAAAGTTCTTATTTTAAAAGCCATATCTACTAACACAACTTCTGTAAACCAGTACTGTTCACTGTAGGTAAGTGCTTCATAGGGCATGGGAGCTGAGTTGTTACAACTGGCCTTCTCAGCTTTTAGCAGCAAGCTATTTTCCTTTTCAGTGGTTCTGCTTCCCCAGTGAAATGAGAATGTCTGTGTCTATTAATGTTTGCAAAATAAAAAGCATTGTTGATACAGTGTTCAGTACTAGCAATCCTAGATTAGACTGAAGTGTCTCTTCTTGTTCATCTGTCATGACTGAACTTCTTTGTTTTACTAATTGTCAGCATAACAATTCGAGGTATAATCATAGTGGCAGGCTACCTTACTATGGTACATCAGCTTACGTGTGTGTCTTTCTCCATCCCGCTTCCTGCCTCCCGTATATGTATCCTGTGACTCAAGTTTTCTAAACCTTCTGGCTTGATGAAAAGAAAAAGCTGCAGAGATACTAGAACTTTACATGTAAAGATAATTGTTTTCTAAACACATGAATTTTGGCTGCTTGCAGGAAGAAGATGGCACAGGGGGTGATCAGGATCAAGAAGAAAGGAGATGGAACAAGAGGACTCAACAAATGCTTCATGGACTTCAGGTATCTATGATAACTTCCTTTCTCTTAAAGTAGCTTTTGAGTGTGCCCACTGACACTTTTGACCCAAGTTAAAAGGTTAAGAAAGAGCTTTCTTTGCAGTAGATGTTACAGACTTAAAATATCAGTTCTGTCTTAGAGTGGGGGGAAGCTTGTAATTGATTAAATCACAATATCATTGTCACTTTTTTATCAAAGAGCATATGAAGTAAATTTTTTAAAGTGTTTTTCAACCTTTATGTCCGCACTTAGTGTGCAAGTAAGACTCCCAGAAATTCAAATTTTAAAATAATTGGGTTTGATTGTGTTTTCAATGAAACTGTAGCACCTCTAACTTTGTGCTCTGTGACCTTAGAAAACCCCATCAGTCTAGGGATAAAACCATTTTGTATGATTTTTACTCACAGCTAGGCTAGTTCGAAAACTTCCATGCTATGATAAGCTGAATCTATTAACAACTGTGGGAATCTGACCTTGGCTGAGGTGCAGCATTACTTTTCAGCATGTGGCTTCAGTCTGCACAGACAGATAATCTTTGTAGGATGGATTCTTGCTTGTGAGAACTAAAGAGCTTTTTCTGATAAGATAGTTGAACACCCCTAGTATACACCTGAACTTAAGGACAAACTGCTGTCCATTTGCATTTAGGTCACTGTGTACTTCATATATTCTTGGACTACCTTTATCTATCTTTCTGTCTAGTTTGTGGTTCCTACCCCTTTGTTCCTGTAAACTTTTTGCCAACTCCTGAGATTCTACTGTCATTGAAGTGTTTCAGTTCTGTCTCTCTAAGCTGTTTTTGTTTTCCAAAGTCATCCTCACTTCTTTGTGAAATTGATAGGCTTCATCTTTGCTGATAAAAGCTCACTGTCATTGTTGTATCTCTGAAGTTCCAGTATAGTGGTTTTTGGAGGCCAGAGGGGAATACTACTGAGTTTTCAGTAAACTGAGATTTAGTAGTATTTCATATTCTGTTAAGTTTATCAAAAGTATGATATAATCAAGCAAAAGCTAAACATTTCTGGAAAATGTTACTAGAGTTATAGCATAAGAATTACTTGCTTATATCTCTAAACAATGAAACAATTTTTAACTCCTAAATAGTCTTTATGACACTTAAATACACTTAAATTTAGTTCAGATTACATTGTAAACTAATGTGATTTAATTTAGTTCTTGCACACCTGTAAGAATTCTGCTAGTTTATGTAAGATTGTTTTAAATGGTTGTTGTGGCTTAACCTTGGTAACCAGCTCAGCCCGACACCTGCTTGCTTGCTCCCTGCCCCCAAGTGGGATGGAGGAGAGAATCAGAAGGGTAGAAGTGAGAAATCTCACGGGTTGATATAAAGACCGTTTAATAGGTAAGACAAAAGCCACGGAAACAACCAAAGCAAAACAAGGAATTCATTCACCACTTCCTATTGGCAGGCAGGTGTTCAGCCACCTCCAGGAAAGCAGGGCTCCATCATGCATAATGGTTACTTGGGAAGACAAATGCCATCACTCCGAACATCCCCGCCTTCTTTCTTCCCCCAGCTTTATATGCTGAGCATGGTGTCATGTGGCCTAGAATATCCCTTTGGTCAGCTGGGGTCAGCTGTCCCAGCTGTGTCCTCTCCCAACTTCTTGTGCCCCCCCAGCCTACTTGCTTAAAACCAAGAACATTTGCTTCTATCCAAAACATAGCACCTTATGAGCTTCTGCGAAGAAAATTAACTCTGTCCCAGCCCAAATCAGTACAACTGTTGCTTAAAAGAAATTTTTAAAGTATACAGCTGTTTAGTCAATAATGTTGTGTAATATTTTCCTCTCTGAATGTTTCATCACAGTTTCTGAAAAGAGCTTCAGAATTCTCTTTGGACCATGTCTAGCTTTTTTTCTTTCAATTCCTTCTTCCATGTGCCCAAAAGAGCATCACATTGGATGGCTGAAACATTAAGTCTGTAATGAGATTTGAAGTTAAGATGTATTAATATAAAGAATTCGGTTTGGCCAGCCTAATATTTTTTCATCTAGTAGATATTCCAGAGCAGACGGTTCTGTTTTAAACTGAAGACGTCAGTTGTTGTTCTAGCCAGCAAACAGATGTATTTTCCTGCATTTTTTTTATATTCTGGCTAAGACTTTGAAAAAATTTAAGCGACTTTGGGTGTTTAGTTTCAGACAAACAGGAGTTTTAGAAATAAACAGGCTTTCACCTTGGGAAAATTATGCATCTTTTAAAGAACCTTAGCTCTTAAAATTTTGTTTTCAACAATAGATCATTATTATTTTTTTGAGTTATTTTTATTTTGAGAAATAAACGAGGACTCTTTTATTCCTATTTAAAAATTTGTCCTGTAGTCAAAAAAAGACTGGCTAGCTATTGGTGCAGAAAGAAAATCTTGTGCTATATTAGTGTTTCTGGTATAAGTTGCACAGATTCAAGATTGATTGATATTTTTTTTCCCCCCACGCATATCTGGGAAGCCTACTTGGTTTCATTTAGATAAGATCTATATACAAATTTTCATCTACATGCTGTAATGCCCCCATCCAATGTTGAGTCCTTCCCAATCCCTTACAGTGTCCTGGAAGTGACAACAAACAAACTTGTCAACAGACATTCTTGTTTGTATGTAGTTCTCTGTTTAATTTTTGGTATCAATGTTTGTGTTTTTCAGAGAGCTCTTGCTAAGACTGGAGCGGAATCTATCAGTTTGCTTGAGCTGTGCAGAAATACGAATAGAAAACAAGCAGCTGCAAAATTCTACAGTTTCCTGGTACTTAAAAAACAGCAAGCTATAGAGCTGACACAGGAGGAGCCTTACAGTGACATCATTGCAACACCTGGTCCAAGATTTCATATTATTTGAATGGTTAAATTACAGCAGAGCTAGTGTTCATTTCACTAGTGCGTACATGTATTGCCCCATCTGTAGGGCCCACAAGACCATTGCAGAAAATTTAGATTTTATTGTCTGTATAAAGTCTTTGGTTTTCTTTTCGGGTTATTTTGATTTTTGTATTTTAAATTTACCACTTAAATTTTTAGTGAAACTGCTGGGTTGGGTGGCTTGAGTTCCAACTGCAGAAACCAGGCAGCTCAAGGACCCAGATGAAGATTGTTTTAACAACTCAGAGCAGATGTGTGCAATATTGGTGCATGTAATGTTGAGTATCAATGGAAATGTCTTACGATAATTTGACTAGTTGATTCAATAGTGATATTTTTAACCTATACAAGTGAACCTGAATGGCCAACCTATCGTCTGATTAAAAACTTTGCCAAACTCGTCTAAAATGTTCAGTCTGCTTCTCATAGTAGTGGTTTTTTTCCCTTTCCCTAGATCTTTGTGCATACCGTGGGTCTCATAAAGCTGCCAATATGAAAGGTAGTGCCTGATACGTCAGCTTGCTTTGTCACTGCGTTTTTGCAGTCAGATTTTGTAGCCCTTGATGCTAAGGGGAAACGGGTGTCTGTGGAAAGCACTTCCTCTATGTGATACTATTGCATACATGAAAGGACAGACCATGTGTTAAGCGTTTTAGACGAAACATTCCTTTTCACTTATCACCTCATTATGGTCCACTACTGATAATGGCTAATTACTGTTAATAAGCATCAAATAAAAACTCTAGTCATTTCATTTAAACCTTTAAGATATCAAAATGCTGTAGGTTTGTTAGAGCTGTATATAAACTCCAGACTTTTTAAAACAGACTTCTAGATTGTAAATTATCTGATTTTTATTAAACAGGCATATGAAGATAAGAATAAGAGAAGTTGAACAGATTGCCTTTGTAAAGATGCTAAATTCAGATACCACCTGTACCGAAAGGGCAACAAACTTGAATATAGTACAAATGGGCACAGTTCCACTTAATTGTGTAGTCTATTAATGGCTCTTTGGATATATTTATGCTTTTAGTATAAATCTTTTCCAGTAATGCACACTCCTGTGTTCAAAACATTTTATCAGTTTTGCAAAAGAAGTCCCATTTGATTTTACTTTCAAAGAATGAAGCTTTACTGTTAGACCAGGTAGCACCAGAAATTATGTGAATATGTTGATTATAGAAACATGTCTTAACTTTTTTTAGGGCAAAATTATTCACACTGAAGGTTCTGGTTTTAATGTTGGCACTTTTACAAAATAATTTTGGGACTCTGAAATTTCAGTGTGTACTCAACTGTAAAATTATGTGAATGTTTGAAAAAATCTGAGACTACATGATAACCATGTTTTAATTATCCTTGAAAAAGTTAATTGTATAAAGTTACTGCAGCTTTATTTTCAACATGATGTGCCTGTAAAACCATGATTTTTCCCCTTTGTAAAAAGAGACATTGTAGATAACTTGAATGTTTAATTATAGAAAAGGTCATTAGTTTCTTGTTACACATTTTTAGTCTGTTTTTGTTGCTTTTCAAGGTTAATATTCTTGAAAATAGTTGATGCTGTTATGTATAACTTTTCTAATAAAAGTTGTGTTATAAGCTGTTATGTATTAGCTCTGTATCTTGTTTGAACACCTTTCATTTATGTAGTAGGGACCTAGCATTTACAGGTTGCTTGTTTTGCAAGTGTAAGGATTTAGCTCTTTGAGAGCTTTAAAGCTTGAATATGTAAACAGATTTCTTGCTATTAGGAAAGAAGAGTTATTTTACTGGCCGTACTGTGGTTTTGTTCAGGCATTCTATGCTAGGAATGTCTGTGTGGAAAATTAGGGGAGACTGTCTATAAAACGCAATTCATCTGCATGCCAGTCCCTTGTGAATGTCAGAACATACTCAGCTTGAATTCTTTTAGCTCTGCTGTTCCCTTGCTTCTGGAATTGCCTCTGCATGTGGGTATGTCAGTGCTTCTGAAGTTATGTGCTCCTGGTGTATCCAGACACTTGGATCCAAGCCTGTGGAAGCACTGCATCTCCCTTGGAGTCACTCAGATTACCTGCAGAGCTTAAGCAGAGCCTGGGATTGTGAATTCTCTTCAACATGGGCTGTCCCTGGAAGTTGGAGAACCAACCTGGATCAAATAAATTGACTTAATCTGGGCTCCACACAGAAACGTCTATACTGCTTTTGAGCTACCTGTGGAAGCAGTCGGGCTGATTCTATTAGTGCTGTGAGTCTTGCGGGATGCAGGCTGGCCTGTGCTGAGCTAGCCTGAGCGTGTGCGTATGTGTACAACTTGCCTGCACCAGAAAATAAGGACTTGATTTTTCATTCCTCTGATTAAAACTCTGTAAGGGAGAGAAGTATGGGAACTCGGGTACCCAGACTAGAATGAAAGGTAGCTTTTTCTGCCTTTTTCTTCTCTTAATAATCTAGGACATTTTTATCATCAGTTTTGCTCTTTCTTACACCACTGTCATCAGCACTCATGACAAGCTGATTTTGCACAAATGTATACTGCTGATGACACTAAATATAATCTGAGGCAATGAATGCAAACTCTGGTTTATAGTGTATAGGATTTGTTAATAGTTTTGAACATGGCCTGCAAGTAGCGCTGACAGACTTGGCATTTCTTGGAAAGCAGGCTTTGCAGTAATATACTGATCAGCTGTTGAATAAGGTCTAAGGAGTGGTGCTGGACAAAGCATTTGCTCTTTATATTTCTCCTGTATCTACAAGAAGTGTATTTCCTTACTTGGTTATTGTGCAGACAGGTGATGAGATGCAGAAAGGCTATCTGTTGCACAGCATTTATTCTGTTTTCCCCATGACTGCTGTTCTTTACAAAGATATCAGAGTACTTAAAGATACAGCATCTGCATTTTATTATACTTCCTCTTCAAATAAACATCTTATCGTCTTTAAAGGAATTACCCATAAGCATTCAGTTAGTTTTTACTAGATAAGCCATTTTCCTAACAGTTCAGCGAGTGACACCATCTATTTTTCAGAAGCCAATCTTGTGAGGGATTTAGATTTGATCGATAACATTACTGTAAAATATATTCCTTGCTGCTTTACCATTCAGGCTGGAATGTCTCTGGTCTGTTTGGCTATAGTGTTACACTGCATCAGTGAGGGGAAGGAACTGCTGTGAATGCCTCTCAATGCTCAGTCTTCCCCACTGGCAGCAGGTTTGATCTGTCTGCAGATCTTAAGTATTTACATCAGTGACTACTATGCATGCCCTGCTTTCCGAATTACTCCTTTTTGGTGGGTGAAAATGAAAACAGTGCAGGAGTCTGAAGAAACATTCCTGCAGGGAGATTCAGTTTGTTGAATGAATTCCTGCCCTGCATGTCTGACCACCCTGAAGACATACTGTTCTCGTTCTCCCTTGAGAGAGCTCTGTTCTCATTCCAGCTGGGGCGGAAGGGAGGAAGTCAGGCAGGTAATGTTATCTACATCTGTAGGTTAAACAGCTCAGCTTCTGGGAAGGGTATGAGTAGAGGACTCTTTGTGATTCACAAGACATTTTATAAGGCAGGTTCTAACTTAGCTGAAAGTATTGCTGGAATTCACACTTTAGGATTTTAAACCAACTTGGTTAGCAACCTAACTGGGAGCTGTTGTGTGCAACTTTGCTTCAGGGATTTTGTTGGAGGGTCAAGTGTATGGTGTTAAGGATGTCGAGCTATGCCTATCTTTTCTAGATACTAGATCACCTTTTCTGCTTTGGTGTTTCCAGCTAATGTGCTCCTACAGCTGCAAATAATGGAAGTCAAACTTCAAAGGGTTATTCTCTGCTCCCTACTGTCATCCCACTGCCACATGTGTGTGCGGTGGTAGATAACATTACTGGGGCGGTGGAGGGCAGTGGTGTTCTGGTAAGTTTTTCTGCTTCCAAAGCTCTCAAGTGTCTGCTACTTGTGGAACATATTTTCTCAAGCTGTTATCATGTTCCTGCTTGTGTTTTTTCAAAAAAGATTTTTGTTTTGTTATACCTACAAGAATTGGCTATGCTAGATACTGTGAATTTCTGCAAGGTGAATATATAGAAAAGCTAAAGGACCAGGAAGTAGATTGTCCCAACACACCATGGAGAGAGGACAATTCTGTCTGCATTTCTTGCTAACCTCTGAGCATCCAATAAAGCCACCGGAGAAACAAGAACAGGAGGTAGAAAAAGGGAAGATTTTCCCTTGTTACTCTCACAGGAGCTGGTTTTACATTTATTTTAGTTCAAAACATTTTCATACAGAGCCCAAAAAAATCCAAAAACTCAGCTGGGAGAAAATATTCATATTAGCCAAACACTAATGTTAATGTTGTGTTATAAGTAGAATAAAGTGCCAGAAGCTTTCTGGGAGAACACACCCTCCAATTTCACTTGGCCCTAGCTATTGCCCAGCAGCCAGGAAGGATACAAGAAGTAGTTTGGCTGTCATGAGCTAGGTCTCTACATGTTCTCCCTTCCCCAGCCCCTCTGCTTTTCTTGTTTGCCCAACTTCTGTTTTCAATAAAAACATTAAACATTATAACATAGCCTCAAACTAACACTAAATGATTGAGGACTGTGTGTCTGACCTTTAATCATGGATGTTTATAAATGTCATTTGACGTTGATCAAGAAGATATGTGATGAGAAACACAGATTTGCTCATGACACTTAGCATTCTTCTAGAGCAGATGGGGGTTTAAAGCCACTAGCATTCTCCATGCAAGGACTCCTCTCTAAATTAAACTGTTCTGCTACTCTCTTGGAATACTTTCCCCTTCCCTGCCTTGCAGTGCCCAGGTAGGGCTGGCAATTATTTGTACTATTTAGTTGGTTTGGGGATGGTGGGAACTGGTTCAGAGTAAAACCCACCAAAAGAAACATGGTTTTTTCTTTCCTCCAGCTGGATCCATTCCCACATCCTGTGCACTGGGCAGCCATACAGAAACGTGTGCCAGCATAACACAAGAAGCACCAGGCAGGAGAATAGAGAGGGGAAGGGGAGAGGACTGCTTTTTCGAATGGCTGTGCCAACTTTGCATGTGTGTTAAATCAGTCTTAGAAAATTATTCATAATAATGCAGTTTGAATTCAGGAGTCCCAGCACTGGCTAAAACTGGTGGATTGGCATGTTTATTGTCACCTTGTGGACCAGTATTAATATTATGCTTTTCCAAGGCAGAAGTTGAACATTCTCCCTCAAATTGGGTGTTTCTGTGGCAGAGCTCAACTCCAGCCTCTGCCAGAGGATGTGTCTGCACTAGCTTTCTGTTCATTTTGCGAAAGTTAACATACCCAGTCCTCACGTTACTTAAGGGTAAGCCAGAATTAGAGTCAACGTGTGCTTCACAGGCAGCGTGTACCACACATCGCAGTGGATTGTTAACTCTGAAACAAAAGGGATTGGAATATCATACACGATTCCACCGCTGAGCATTTTTGCAGAAAAGTTCAGCTAAATTTGTTTTTGTACAAATTAAGCTGCTTCTCATATTCCTTGACTACAGGACTAATCTCCAAAACAAAAGAAATGCTGATGTTTAAGGAATAAGAAACCACAGTCACTGTTGTGAGAAAAAATAGAAGAAGCAGCTTAGCATTTGGATTCAAAAGCCAAATTGGGTGCTTAACTTAGGAATGTTTCTCTGATTGGTCAAATAACTGATGAGAGACCCTGAAAATAAGCTAAATGTACCATTTTGCATTTTGTAATTACATGAATGCAAACTTGTAGCTAGTCTTGTTGATGCTGAGGGAGGCAGCAATGAGCCAGAAAAGGCATGAAAAGGTTTGTTATGGTGGCGGCTACTTAGCAACACAAGCTGCAGGTTTTCCTTGATCATTTCTCAAGACTGAAATAAGTGCGGAAGACACTGGGTGCTTCCAGTGCTAAGTTTCATCTTCACGTCTGTCAGAAGCAGTTCCAGTTTGTTAGTTGTGGCAGGCTGCTCCCCACGGTGTGAATTGGGGCTGGGATCTCTTGTCGCATTTGCCACCAAGCCTGTAGAATTACAGGGAGGCTTTGTTCAGAGCTGAGCAGGTAGCCCTAATACTAAAAAGATTTAAAACCAAGCCCAAGAAGAGCAGACCCGCCGCATGCAAGAGGAATGTATCAGGAATACCTCAACCATCCTTCACAGCAGCAGCGAAGCCACCACCATTCCCCTGTCTCGCTTGCGCTGCTCCCTTGGCAGGGCTGACCCGACCATTGGAGCGTTGCAGATGTTCCACAGGTTTTACTGATTGCCCATGAGCTGCTTTTGATGGGGCACGACTGAGCAAGCGGCTCCATCTCTAGTGCATGCAACTGCTGCGGTGGAAGGTTTGGATGTAGCCGTACTCCCTGTCCTGACCGCCTGGAGCCGTTTGCTGGAGGGCAGATGCAGATCGCTCCCCATGCGCAGAGCCTGGGAGGAGGAGGCTGAGCCTACCTCAGAGGGGAGTGTTAGGTCAGCTAGATAGGTGTGCATATAGCCTTACCTAAAAGTGTTCTGCACTTATGGCAGAATTTGGTCTTACGACTCAGTAATGCCATTTGTGTTAGGAAAAGGCCCTTGTGGCTCAGTGTGATGTGCAGATCATTCACACACACACCCCCCCGAGGGAAACACAGGGGGTACCAAATCCAGCCAGATGTGCTGGGCATACATATAGCGGAGCCATAGGACTCTGACGTCCTGAGGCTGGACTGAAAGTGGAGGTATAAGGTCTGCCAGCTGTGGAGGTGGATTCAGCAGGATGAGAGCCAGGGCCTGCAGTTCAGCTGCCGGGACAAGGATATGACAAAGTTACCCGCCTGTTCAAAGGATCCACAGGTACAAACGTGAACATGCTGTCTCTGCGGTCTTTCTTCAAAACCTCTCTCTGTTTCTGTGGTCGCTGAGGCCTGTTTTTTCAGCTGTAACAGACTTTTCTGCTTAATTTTAGGGTCAAGACTTTTTCTGTCAAAGAACAGAATTTCTGGAACCAAAGCTATGCTTGATCATTCTGTATTGTGGAGCAAAGCACACCTTTACCTCACATGCAAATAAGGCACCATCAGTGGAAAAACACAACCAAAACATGCTTAACCATACTGGAAGGAAAGATAAAACTACTCTTTTTAGTTTTTGGTGGTTACATGCTCCTACCTCCTGAGTGTGGCACTTCTATTTTTGTATTAAAGTGTGTGGTTTTAGTTAACAACTAAACAGCAATTTTTTTCAACATAACACTTTCCTCCTTGTGGTAAGAGGAGCTGGGTTGCAAAATGCCTGGATACATGGCAGTTGTAGTACATGTGATTTATAACTTGTCATCTGTGAAGAAAATGGGCACGTGGTATCAGTGTTTGCGTCTGGTTGTGAGACAGCACTATTGGAGGAGGGTACCACAGTTGTAGCATTCCTGTAGCGTAGCGACCAGCTCGCACATCCTTTCTGCGTACGCAGGTAAAAACCTTGGCCTGAGCATTCTTTTGTCCAAAGGGAAAATGGATGCTCTCATGCAGCAGCCCCAAGTCTGGTACTCAACTCTGAGCTGCCTAAAGCTCCCTGACAGCCTTGGACTTGGGGTTTGCCTGCACCATAGGAGCTGATGTTTTCCCCAGGGATGCACTGTGCAAGGACACATGTGTAAACACCCCTTCGTGAATGGCACTTGACAAGTCACCCGGAATACGAAGTGCTCACTCTCCTTCCCCTCCAGCAGAGGAATTTTCCAGCCTGTCCTACTAGAACGCCTGATCACGGCTAACCAGGGTGAAGCGCATGTGAGAGAACCCTGTGAGAATGATTGAGGTGTGTGCCCTGGCCCTGACATTCCTACAGCTTGTCACCTCAAGCACATCGCAGCTGCAGAGGAAAGCCAATATGCTGTTCCCCGACACAGCACAACCTGCCAGTGGCAGAGGTGAGGAATAAGGTGGAGAGAGCATCTCTCACCAGGACCCTCACAGTTAGGACAGAGTCCTTGCACCCAAGTCACTGATGCACAGTCAGGTCTTCATCGCTTGGGTAAGACTTACATTAGAGTACCAGGACAATGCCCATGGACAAAAAAGGTGTCTGTATGCTTTATAGTAGGAATGTGAAAACAATGCAACCTTTAAGGAGAAATCAAGCCGATTTCACCTGAAAGTTACACAGATGTGAGTAATGAATGCTCGTCCATGATTCTTTTCTGCCTACTCCAATGGAGAGGTACCAAGTTAGCACCAGGCTTTAAATCCAGAGAGGTAACTTAAAATGTTACAGTAAATTTGGGACTGACGTTTAAAGCAAAAAAAAATGTTTTACAGTCATTGGACTAGCCTGCTACAAAAACTGTGTATTAGTTGAAAACTTCAGCTTCTAATTAATGCTGTCCAAAATAATTCTGTTCTGAACACAGGATAGGGAAATTAAGTTTAACCAAAAGGTACAGGTAACAATGAGGTGCTACATTTATGAAGTTTGATTGCAGAACTAATTGGCTCATAATCTGACAAATCATCACCACAATACATAGTCTGCATGTGTTTAAAACACAGCCTCCTATAACCAGCTTCTAGATCCCAGTTGAATGTAGTAGAAGTAGCTAGGATTTAAAATAATCTCTTACAAACTAGTTTCTCCATATTTTTTTCCTCCAATCAGCTAAATTAGATCTTCTTTTTCAGGCTTAGGTTTTAGAAGCACAATAAAATCTGTTAGGTATGAGTCCTTGATGAAAGCCATGTAATGGTGGGCAAAAAGCCAAGAAAAGAAGAACTAAAGGAGTTAATTTCCTGCTGACTGAAGGATGTGTGTGAGGTCACATGTATTTATCTTTCATCATGACTCCGTATTTCCTTCTGAAAGGGGAAGGAAACTTGTCTTCATGGCATTTCTGTGCTGCTATTTTAATTTTAGCGGATCTCGCTGCAAAAGAAGGACCAAGAACCTGAGCTGTCCAGGGAAGGTTCTTAAATTCTTGAAATATTTAAAGTACTATGAAGTGGAAACAGTCGACAGAAAATTGTCATCAGCTTTCTGCTACCAGCCCAAATATCTGTCTGCACTGCCACTGAGGACTGAGCTAACCTGCTCCCTCCATGCCTTGATTGGTCTCACAGAGCCAGAAAACTTTCTTGGAAAAGGTCTTCCTCAGAAATCATATTCCTGAATATTCTTTTCATGAGTCTGCAACTGTAGTCACTTGACTCTCAGTTATTTTTCTCCAGCATTGGCAATTTTTTGTTTCTCTCAAATGTTCATCTGGCTCTGTTTTGCTTAATCATGGTGTCTCCCAAAGGTCTGCACTAATGAGTTTCTGCTTTCATACCATATGCTTTTTTTGCCATGGAGAAGTTCAATTGTATAGAAAACAGATTTTGAGACTCTTTCTACTCCCTTCCTTTTCTATCCTCAAATCTGAAAGGTCTTTTAGGTAGAAGAGGCTTCTTGGGTCCCTTCACCCTGTTAGTTAGAATCAGACCACCTCTTAACAATGTTCCTGCATAATTTAGATATGCGGCAAAACTTTGAAAGTAACTGTCCGGTTCCTTCTTGATTTGGATTTAGGTTAACTAGCTTTTTTTGAGTCTTGCAAGGTCATCCACATGCTCAAAAAGGGGGTCGCAACTCCAGGTGACAAGATACCACCTTCCTATTGAAGGAGCTCTGCTTCTCAGGGTGGTGTTTACAGGCAGGCGGGACAGGGAAGGACTGCCCTGAGCAAGGGGAGGTTTCAGAAGGTTCTAGGAGGCTTGAGGAAGCTAGATGATCAGCATCAGAGCACAAACCTCCCAGGAAAGGCCAAGCCAGCTGCCCTGGAGGTAACCACAGCTAGCAAAGGGAATCACCCAAAATACTCAACTGATAAAAACAACCTGTAAGAGCTAAATATCCCAGACAGAGAATATAAAATCTCATTTAAAATTATCCAGGTAAGAAACAGCCCAGCAGGGAATGTTCTTGACAAGAAAGTCCTTGGAGGACTGTAAATCCCACCCTTTCTGGCAACTGGTCTCTCTCCACTCCCATAAATTCCCATCCCATGGCACTTCTGGCACAGATCTGCTATCAACAAGGCTTAGTTTAGTGAAGCATCGCAAATCCAGCTCCAGTAACACAAGAGTTCCCTTCTGCATTTTCCCCATATGAATCACTTTCTAGTTTCTAGTTTTCTCTTGTAGATGGAACAGAAGCAGTGTTCAAATGACATTCCGGTTTTGCAGATTCTCCATCAAGTTGAAACTGTACATGAGTGGTGTTTGCTAATGTAGGTCCATGTATGGCCTGTTCCCTGGTACAAAATGCTATCCGTTGGCTGGAACATAGGGGCATAAGGAAGAAACTGGTGCTTTTGGTCCTAAAAGCAGCAGGAAGACAGCTCACTGTAATGCAGCTCTGTCAGGAAGCCTTCTGGGAAGGGAGCCATTCATGCACTGTCTATGCATGAAGTATGGGAAGATGTTGACTGACCTTAAGGATGGAGACAAGGACAGTGCCATTGATGTACACTGGGGCTGGGAGAATCATGCAGAGTTGTCCATACTGGTGAGCTCTGGGAACATGTGGCAGAACACATTTGTTCAGAAGAATTTTGGGGAGGAACAACTGTTTCCTGTAGTGAAGGACTACTTTTTTTTTAATGGTACCAGATTAACAACAGCATCACTCCCTGATACCCTTCTGAAGGAGACTATTTTCTTTTTCTGGAGGCTGTAATTTCTCAACCTGTTTGTTACTGGAGGCTCAGGCAGACCTGATGCACTTTGTTACCACCCCAGAGCAGAATCAAGGACAGCCAACCTCCTTAGCAGTGGTGCCAATTACAGTCCATCACAGGGTTGAGCGGGAGCTATCTTTGCATCCCTTCATGGCACTGTGGTAGGTTGACTATGGCTGGACGCCAGATGCCCACCAAGTCGTTCTATCACTCCCCCCCCCCTCTTCGCTGGACAGGGGAGAGGAGAAAAAAAAATATAACAAAGGGCTTGTGGGTCAAGATAA
>JANZLQ010000029.1:37966692-37982098 GCA_026212715.1 Elanus axillaris | reverse complement strand
CAAAAACGACGCGTGCTTAAAGCAGTAGGCCAATTATAATATGTCTAAGAGCGTGTGGACAGTAGTATCTAACCAATAAAATTGTTAGCATCATCGCGTGAACCCTATCTCTCAGGTATAAATGTACCCCTGTCACTGAATAAAGTGAGCAATGCTGTATCACTCACATTGAGTCGTCTTGCTTGTTCCTCCGCCGCTCGCAGATGGGCTGCTGTGATCAGGCAAGGAGCTCAGTCAGACAAGTGTACTGGCCGCTGCTTGTTCATATGTGAGCCCCTCTCCTCCCCATTTTCCCACGTCCTCCTAGATCAACGCTGATCCTTCCTTTCCCTGCCTTTGGCCAGTTTTGTGAAGGAAGTTTTACATAATCCCAGAAGCCCCTGCTGATATCCGATAAAAAGTTTTGCACAGTCCCATACACCCCCTCAAATATCTTGTGATAGGATAATTGTGTTTCCCCATTCTTATCAGGGGCAAAGCTCAGGCTGAACCTCTTATTCAGGGTGACTTCCTGGGCAGCTCCTTTAATGGCCTGAAGAGTTCTGCTCTTCACTGTTGGCTTTATTACCACCTGCTCATAGAGCAATTTTTGTGCATCTGTGTGCACTTAATATATCACTTTCCTTCTTACTTGTTATTTTATACTGAATGGGACTTAACCAGATGACTTAATCAAACGCTCTCACATTCCACATATCCTTAAACTGTATCCAGAAACTGTATGTAGCACAGCAAAGCTTGTCATAAAGCTCAGAGGAAGATATCTTTTTGAAATGATTTGCTATTGTATTTTTAATTGAGAAGTATCATCAATTATCTGACTGCGCCACTAAGACTTTGAGTTTCTTTCTTCCTTTTTTTTTAAGTGAGCATTTTACTGAAGAACTAACAAACTACTTGCATTATCAGTAGACTGCCTACCAGCAGTATCATTGTGGAAGTAAGTCTGAAGAGGAGAGTGGAAGGTGTTGAAGTACTACCTTTGTTAACTGTCTTGGTTTTTTCCAAGACAGGAAACAGAATTTGAAATGGGGAACTTCTTTCTCAGAAGCCCAAGACCCTGACTGCTGCCAGACAGGTTACTTACTGGTCTAGGGTACAGTTCTGATCTAACAAAACAGTTCCTGTGACTTTATCAGTAATACTAATAACTTGTGGTTAGATAGACAATATTTATAAAAATAAGGTGTCACACTGAAGGAGACCTTCTATATATCCAAAGTAAGTTCATACTGAACTTACCAAATCTGAGCAATGACAGGTGTCATAGGAAACCCAGCTTCACCTATTGCACTGCACACAAAACTTGCCCCAGCAGAGTATTAGCTCTTTGCAGAGACCATCTCTTGGCATATATGAGTTCAGCTCTGTTTTTGAGATACTAGGTAATGCAGTAGTAGAATTAAAGAACATAAAATTGCTGTGACGTGGATTACTTGAAGTGAAAGTCGTTCTTTATCAAAAGAGCTTTGATGTAGGCTTAGTAACAAATATTTCCCTTAATAGCTGGCACTTGGCAAATGCTTGTAGCTTGGCCAGAAAAAGATCTCGGCTCCTGATTCTCCCAAACTTGTCCTGTGTCAAACCTTTTTAATCTGAATGCATTGCTTTTGGGCAAATGTCATGCCCTGTAGTTATCTCCAATAACTCTTAGCACCAGACATGCCTAAATATGAAAAAGTAACTGATTCACAAAAGAGAAATGGGTAGGGTTTTCAGTTAGAACATTTGGAAACAAAACTATAATAAACAAACACAGGACAGTAAAACATTGTTGCAGTGTGTCTGAAAATATTTTCCTAGGTGTATTTTTTAATTTTTCTGAGGTATGTGTAGGCCACAGAATAAGATTCAGCAGCATTTAATATGCTAAATTATATTTGTCAGAATGTTTATTATTCATGGCTGGCTCCTCCTTTCATCGCCTTGGGGCTGGTTTTGAGTTTTGAATTTTAGCCTTCATCATGTCCATTCATCTTTTACAGTATCTATTTTTCTATTACCTCATGGGAATGCAGCATCTGGATTTATAATAAACATGGCTGTGACAAGCCCTAGTTTTTCTTTATGGATTGGTACAAACTCAGCAGATGAGAATTTTGTATATGGTAAAGCTTTCTGCACCTTTCTGGCTCTACTGTTACCATAATTCTTAGTTAAAACTTACTTCTGGCTTAAATATCATAACTTCCCATCACAGTATGTCCCATGTTAACCATCTTGTAAGTTGTGTATCATGAGAAGTACACATTTAATGTAGCGTTTAGGATATTTAGTTTCACTACATACTGGTAACTTCCATGGGTCAGAAAAAGACTATCTATGCAGCAGATATCTATACAGGCTTTTAAGTGACTACTTATAGTAGCAAATACTTTGAGAATATTCTGGAGGACAAAGGTTTTGCAGGCAACTTCAGCTTTCTTAGTAGAGCTGGAAGAAATTACAGGGCTGAAAATAATCAGTGGGATTATTGACAGCTTCTCAAATGTTATACCAGCCTGTTTTCTCTTTTTTTGACCTTGAACCAAATTCACATGAATGATGAACAAAACCAGATCTTATCTAATTTAACTAACTCTTTTGTCTTTCTGAATAATTACACATCACCAATACACACCATTTTGTGTATGTGGCATTTTTCATTGCTGCAGCTCTTTAAGATGTACATGTTAAACAACTAGTTTCATGCTGCTGTAAGGGCACACAAAGGCACCCTTTCAGAGCAGCCTTTCCTGCCTGCACTGTTCCTTGAGATCTGCACTAGTTAGTTGCCATTCTGCTCCCTCTATACTCACAGAGCTTGTAGAAGCACTTAATAGTCATGTAAAAGTGCCATAATCTCGAAAAAGAGGAAGTCTTCGTGGAGTACCCAGGACTGGGATTGTAACTTCAGTTTGGGGAGTGGGAAGAATGCAGAAGACAGGAAGATAATAATCAGCCAAATCCTGATTATGTGATAGCTGATGTGGTTGGTAAATAGAGGGGAAGAATGGAGTGATGCTTTACATCTTGTCTCTTATTGGGCCTATGAAAATATCCATTGCTTCATTTTGAGCAGAACATCCTTTTAGTATTTCTGAGAGAAAGTAAATATATCAGGTCCATTTTAGTTCTTTTAAACAACTACATGGTTTTACTTTGGAGATTACAGGAAGCTGGAAGACATAAAATATTTTGGATTTTTGGTATGCTTACTTCCATTTGTTTCCTCATTTCTTGTTCTCCTTAGAGAAGGTTGTTATCTTCAGCATGTCATAGCTTGGGTGTCATCAAGAGTCAGAAAGTGCATTAGTTGATTATGAAGATAAGGCAGAACAAATTGACATCAAAAGAGAAATCACCTTTTTGGCCAAAATTCTGATTTCTATAAGAGAATTCAGTTCAGTTGCCTGAGAAACTATGTGTCTTTTCATCCTTTCATTGATTTCAAGGAGAAATCAGGTAACTGGGAACAGAGAAGTGGAGTCTTTACATTGTGGTGGTAAATGATATATACTTTCTATGCTTACCTAATTTTCTAACTTGACACTATAGCAAGAGTCTGGCTCTGCTTAGAAACATACAATAACTTTGTGCAAATAACTTTGCTTTGTTTTATAGGTCAAAATTAGCACTTAAAATGTCTCAGTCTTTTTAATCAACTACTTTTTCAATTAAGTAATTTTATTGTTAATTCCTATGCCTTCTTTTTCTTCCTGTGAGTTGTATGCTAAAGTTTTGAGGTGCTACACTAAATGATCCATTGATAATAAAAAATAGCTGTAAACACCTGTCGTGGATGAAAGTATTAGCAAGGTGATGATTTAACAACAAATAAAAATTTATTAATAACTAACAGCACTTGATCATTAACCAGTTTGAATACATGCAGAATAATTCAGGAAAATGTTATAATTAAAAATAGTGATTTATCTACAGATTCTAAGATGACAAGATTCACTCTAACTTACTATATGGTATCTTAAAACATATCTACATGCACATACACAAACACAAAACATGCAAACACACACGAGATAAAAAAGTATTCGGATCCAGTAGAATGAAGTATATACCCACACAAACCAATAGGCAGAGAAAGATTAAGAGAAGTTAGCTCAAAGTAAAAGTTCCCTCCTTGAGTTTAGAGCAAATACTCCCAATGCCTTGGCATTCCTCAATGGGCGACAGTTGAGACTCAAGTGGGTTGACTTCGCCCTGGCCTTCCATCAGCTCAGGCAGCAGAGGACACCTTAAGGTTTTGATGCCTCAGAGGCGTCCCAGCCCAGGGGAGATGCTGGTCACAGGCCCACTGCCATCCAGGAGAGCTCAGGAGTCGCAGTTTATAGGGTCCAAGATAATTGACTGTTGTCATGTATTTTAGCTCAGGCCCAGCTCAAACACAGCTACAGGGGTGCCAGGCTGTTCTGAGGTGATAGACTGTTAAAGCCCTTTCCCGGTGATATGGAGGGGCAGGAGCCAGGCTCGTTAAAGGGGCTCTTTAACGTTCTGATTCACTGCCATTACCAGTCCTTATCTCTCCTGGTTGACATATAGCCTGGGGGAGGTGGGTGGAATTACACCTGGCACCAAGCAACCCAGGGGGTGAGAATTGCACCACCACGACACCTGGACCGTAAAAAGAGTGGATAAGAATAGAAGGTAGCAGAAAACATTTCCTGGAAAACACTTATTGAAAAAAGAAGAGAAAAAGTTGAGCAGTGGAAAAAAAAACAACTTTCCCAAGAGAAGACATTATATTTTAAAATATTTCCTTCACGTGCAGAAATACCTTATTATGCTACTGGCGAGGATAGCTGCTCCATTTTTTTAAATATAATGCTTTTACATTTAGTCAAGCAAATGCTAAAAGGTTGTCTGTCTAAGAGCATGACCGAAACCACGCATGGCCTCTGAAACCTCCGTTCCTACAGAAGAGAAATTGAATTTTCATAGCTCACGTTCTGGTCCTGTAGTTCCTTTATTGCATTTGATGTTTGTCCCTGGGGGTTTGTATGCTGTTGCAGCTCCCACATTTCCCATTTTTTTATCACTCCTGCACCTTATTACTTTCCATTTCTATTTCAAATAAAAAATCCAATAAAGCAAATTTCTTCACTTGTGGAATGGATTTCAGTATTGGTACCATAACTTCTAAAATCACAATTAGCCTCATGAGAAATACTAGTACTTAAAAATTCTTTGGCACAAAATGCCCATGCAGTTATGTAGCCTGATCTTAAATTTTCACATTGAGCTCCTCTGTGGAAAGTAGTAAGCGTTGGATGAATATCTGACACTTCAGAAGTTTGTAATTTACCAGTGAAACAGAATGTTGTAGATGCTGTAGAAATAAATATGCAAAGGGCCTGACTTCAATGAGTTGCATTTGGTGAAGCGATCAGTGACATCTGAACAAAGTGGGTATAGAGTGCTACCTTATTTATCAGGGAGAACCTTTGTTAACATGGGTTGATACACCAGGGCATATTGCATTTCCTTTAGACTTAAAATGCTGCAGTCAGCAGAACACAAATGGCTGAAACCCCTGAATTACGCAGGATTTATACACAACGCTGCTTCCTGAAGCTGTCGTCGGTATTTGGAATTGCCTGCACATGGCATGCACTGCTACTAAACATAACTGTACTTAATGGAAGAGTAATGCATGTGCTTGGCAAAACTGCATCTACTGGAGAGACCTGAGGGTCCCTGATATAATTTCTCCCAACGCTTTTTTTGGTAAACAAAGAAAAGAATGAGTATTTAAGAGATCTTGTCTGTCACATGGCTTCTGAAACTCAATTCACAAGTCTTCTTGCCTTCCTCCTGTTTTCTCCCCATCCTATGGGAGAGGGGAGTGAGCAAGAGGCTGGGTGGGTGTTTGGCTGTTGGCTGGTGTCAACCCACCAGATACTGTTGACACAGAGGAGCCTTCTTGTCATAAGGATTTTCACTCTGAGTGACATGTAAGAGGCTACTATCAAAATGCATCCTGTGAATAAGAAAGGGATTTCAAAAGAGGCAAAGAGACCATGCCATGTGTAAAATTATGTAGAATAAGCTTTTTACTTTAATAGAGGGATTAAGTACAACCTTATATTCACTACATTTCTCCCAATACAAGCCTTAATTTGCACAGAAAAGATATTAGATACCGACTTCATTTTTAAGCAATGCACCCGCCTGCTAAGGCAGAGTAGGTACATTACATATAATGGTACATTGAAAAAGGTCAGTGATATATTCATGTGGAGATGTGCCACATGCCTGTGTTTCTTGATGTTTGAAAGTTTAATCCTGACTACCTCATCTCTTTGAGAAAACCCAGCTTTTCTGAATTTCCAACTTCTGTAAGGGTACAAGATATTACAGGGCAATTTTAAATCTGTGTTAGGAGAATCTGTTGCCAACGAGTTTTGGAGATTATTTTACTGGAAACAACTTCTTTTTGTAGATAATTAATGTTGGTTTAGGCAATTGTAGTTATTAATGCAACTTTGTATTTTGGGGTGGTGTTGTGTCTCAGTGCAAGTACAGACTACTGTATGTGTATCCTAAGTGATTCTTCCCTATTTCTGTATACTTTGTGATAATGAAATTAAGCTGTTCATTATGCTTAGAAATATTTGGAATTGCTGAGAGGGTAGGAAGGAAAAACACAGAATTCAGACATGACCCATTTACTAAGTGGTAACAAGTCATTGCAGGTTAGCCCATCTCTGGTAACTATTCATGTGCATGGTCTTAGCCTGCAGCATACACAAACGTAATTCAAGTTGGTTTAGCCCTTAAGGTAAAGTCAGTCTGACAATTTGGAAGGGATTACATCTTTGAACCCTTAATCAGGTAATTTCCATTTAGCAACACTAGTTCTGCTCATAGCACTGATATGGTGCACTGGTGCTGTAGAGATAAATGACACATCTGAATTCTACCAATTTTTTTACTTAAGCAGGACTGGGGAATAAAAGGGGTTGGTTTGGTTCCACCTGTCTTTTGATTTAGAGTAATATTTAAAAATGATAAATGGAGTTTGTGCACTACCTGAATTTTCTAAAATATTTTGTGATGGAAGTTGTCTATTTTGTGGTTTTCCTGAGCAGCTTGGGCAATGTTACTAAAATTTTTCAGTCTGTCATCCTTTTTATGGCATCCTTTTCAAGAATTCAGTATTTTCAATGGTGAAATTTTCTATGGCCTGTTGCCTCCAGTGATCTGCTGAGTTCTGTAAAGTATAAAGTTGATATTTGTGTTTCATTTTTTGTGTTAAACATAATTAACCAAATTGACTGAATTATTCTGGCAGTGCATTAAGTGATGTGAGCCCTATGCCAGTCTCTTGAATAGGACTATTTTGGGTGCCCACAGCAACCTCTTTGAACATGCTGATGTTCTGTGCTGTAGCTACTTGTTGGTTTGGGTTTTGGGTTTGTTTGTTTGTTTGTTTGTTCCTTTCTTTTTAAATTACATTGAGTTTCTGTTCAAAAACTGGTAGGCAGGAATAATGTATCACATTTATCTTATCCCAGGAGTTTTCTTTCCTTTTCAGATCCCTGAGAATTTGCCAGTGGTAAAGCATTGTGCATTTACTGACAGAAGGCATGTTTTTTCTATTTAAATACCTTTCACCAGCATCTTTGAAGTAGCCCACATATCTCCAGCAGTCCACGGAGTGGAGTTGAAAACCACTGTATTACCATAATACTGTTTCCTAATCTTAGTTTTCTTTAATTAAAGCTATTTGATCATATTTGTAAATTAAAATGGGGTATGCATGTGTATAAGACAGCAACGTGAAATATTAATACTGAATCAACCAACTTTGTTCTCTAAAAAAACTTCAAAAGGCAATGCCAGTGGGAGTGCAACACTCAGTCATGGAAACCTGTACAGGGTAAGACTCAAATTTGCAACACCTACATGATGGTTGAGCCCATTGGCCACAGCATACTGCCTTGAAACTCTGGGTTGTTATTGCATCAGCCTCTCTACCAACCTATTTGTTAGAACAATGCCCTAATCCCACTGCACATGCACACTTTTGTCTCTTTGGGGCACAAGGCACATTTGACCTCAGTGATGCTGCAATTCTAAATTTTACCCTTAATCTCCATTTAACAGATTTTTCTTAAAGGGAGATCTAAAGTGGGATTCACCACATCTAACTTTAGACATGTATTGCGAGGTGTTCTTAGCTAAGCTGGGTATCTAGGTCTCTTCTTAGTCAATGCAGAGGTGGTCAATGGTATCAGTGGCATTTAGGTTTGCCCGATGGGGATAATTATTATACTAGATTCTTTGCTTGAGTTTGTTCCAGCCCTGATGCAGGCAGCTGTTAGGGAATATTCTTGTGATGTTAAGGCCATTTTACAGGAACAGGCAAATGCTGGGTCTGTGTCTGCTGGAAAATTCAGATACATCTTTTTGTTGGTGTTGGTAAATATGTTCCCCCCCCCCCCCATTAGAAATCAGTGTCAGCTACGTTGCTGAAGAGGTTAATGGTGAATTTTTATGAGGAGTGTTTGATATGTCTACCTTTCACAGCCCACTCCATTTTTGAGAAGAATGTGTAGGATTATAAATGCTTTAAAAAAACCACAACCAACCAACCAACAAAAAGCAGCAAAACAAAACCAACAGCTGACTTTTAATACAACACTTAACCCTTTCCTGGGAACAACATGAGTACTTGATAGTTCAGGGTTTTGTTTGTATCTAATGTTAAGATTTTGTATCCCCTCTCAGTGCACTGATAACTTGTTGTTCATCCTCAAGACAGATACATTAACCTCACAGCACTCTGCTTTTTAAAAGCTCAACCCCAAAGCTTTCAAATCCATTATCTCTTGGTAGTGCTTCTCTCTTTTGTATCAAGCTGGTTTATTAGGTGTAAATGCTCCCCATGAGCAGAGCCTCCCTCACTACGGCCCACTGGCCAAATCCGACCCAGTGGCACAGCTGTGACTTTACACGACCGGTAGCATCAGAATGGCCCGAGGAAGCCACGGAAATCACAGCCGGAGGTTCCCAGGCTGTGGGAAACGGTGCGCCAGGCGCCAACCGGCCTGCTGAGATCAAGGGGGAGAGGAAGGGTGCCTGGGCCCCTCTTCCGTCCCAGGTCGGGTGAGTTGGCATGGCCACAGGCGCCTGACACAAGGCATAGGGTTTCTCCTGCTCCAGGCACACCTGGGACCGCTGTGCCAGCCGCCGAGGCCGAGCGAGGGCCGCTCCGTCCCGCCCGGAGAGCGCTCGGGACCCCGAGAGAAGGCCGCCATCCCACCGCCGCCACGGCACCTGCGCGGCGGCGCTGCGCATGCGCGCGCGCCTGCCTCCCTCCCGGCGCGTTTCCGCCAGGAGCCCTTTCCCTGCGCGCCGCCGCGGCTGCGCCGTCGCTTCCGGTGTTTCGTTTCTCTCTTTCCGGCCGGTGCGAGGGGAAAGATGGCGTCGCGCAAGGAAGGCTCCGGGGCTGCCGGCAGCGGCTTCGGCTCCTCGAAAGGCAAAGGCAAGGCTGCCGCTACGGGCGACTCCGCCGTCAAGCAAGTGCAGATCGACGGGCTGGTGAGCGGAGGGGCCGGGGCCGCCGCTGGCGGAAGGGCGGGCGGGGCGGCGGCGGCCGCGTGGAGCCGCCGGCGGGGCTGGTGCCATCTGTGGGGCTGGTGCCGTCTGTGGGGCGGTGCCGCGGCCGGGGGACAGTGTCCGTCCCGGGGCCGGGCTCGCCGCGGCGCCCTGAGGAGCAGGAGCGGTTTCATCCTCCTCCCGAGCTTCTTAGCCTGTGGCCAGGCTCCCCTGTGCTCGTCCCTGGAGAGCGTAGCGGCTCCCTCCCCTGTGTGGATGAAGGCCGGGACAGGGCGGGAGTTAATTGCTTTTAAATATCATCTTTCGTCCCTCAGCTCCGCTGCCCTGGTACCCGGGTTTTCCGTTCCCCCCCCTTTCATAGCTCAGGCTGTTGGAAACTAGTCAGGTGTAAGAGACGGTGAGCACGGTGGGTTTTTCCCTCATCCGTTGTGCTTTTTGCTTTCTCTGTTAGGACTGCTGACACCTGCTGTGCTTTATTAATAAGAAATAAAAGGAAACGATGGATTGAAGAGGTTTAGCAGAGAATGAAGCCACCCTAATAGAGGCAATCCTTGCAGACCATAAGTAGAAGAGTGTCTACTGAAGTTGGTTCTTGGCTTTGCTGCTGGGTGTTTTTGTGTCAGTTTGTGTCTCACACAATTGATATTACTCACAATGACATAAAGTGGGGAAAAAATAGGTACTCGGACTTCTTAAGAATAGAAGCACTGTTTGTTACTTCTTCACTATCTTTCCCGAGTGTCACCAGAACACTGTACAGCTGAAGTGTGAAGAACAATCAGTATATTGGTAATGAGAAGGAAGATAATAATTTTGGGGCAAGCTTTGAAGCCTACTTAGTATTTATTAATGATAGTCCCCAGTCATTGTCTTGGGAGTTATATAGTATAGTAAATATTTGGGAAGAGGAAGAGTAACTTATTTCTGTACTGTGGCTCATGAAAATTTGAATTAGAGTATTTCTTTCTATTTTCTGTTTCTAGAGAATTCTGTTCAGTTGTCTGTGTATCTGTGGCTTCGGTACATACAGCATGTTCAAGGAGTGGTAAAAACTGACCAGTTGTAGAATGTAGCCCTAAAAATATAGTAGCTGACAGCAGACTGTTGCTGTTGCAAGCGGGCTAGTGTCAGATGGACAGTGGTGTTTGTGTGTCTTTTCGTTAGCAACTTTGAGGGAACAATGAAGAAAGGAATAGTTAAGAGCAGGATACATGTTGACAACTTTCATTCAATTTCTGTAAGTGTAAAACCTATTTTATCAGTTTTAGACTTAGTAACAAGTGTTAAGTTTGATTTCTTTTGTTCATGCTTTCATAAAATAAAGAGAACAAATGTTTCAAAACTGTCTTCTGTCAGATATATAATCTGCTTTGTGAACTACTGTTCATTCAAATCAACTGTGAGTGGCCCTGATGGTCTGCTTCTGACAGTCCAACAAATGCCTATGATTATTTTTTGCTTTACACTTTTTTTTTATCTTGTCCTTGTGTATTCTGGTACAGCACAGTGGTGCCTCTTGCATGGAGTCTGTACCGAGGACAGTGACTTACTGAAAACAGTGGAAAGTTTTCACCTTTCTGCCTGCTGAAGATGTCTCCCAATGGATGTTACACAAAGTGTTCTCATGACCCTAACACTGTGGTTTGCAAATTTCCGTGACACCTGTGCTGAAGAGAGGTGTTGGCATAAATTTGCTTGCTTTGCAAACATATTGGTTCCTATTGTGAGTCCTTAGAATGTCTTACTGAAATTCTGCTAAAACTCTCCTATTATCTTACTGATTTAAATGTCTCGTCTGTGCTCTCACAAAGTTACAAGACTTTATCAGTCATCTTGGTGATGACCGGGGTTGTTATGTGCTGGAACTGGGGACGAATTTTGGTGGGTGTCAGGGAAGTTAGCAATCTCCTTCCATACCTGCCTCATCTCTTGCTAGTGGCATAAGGAATCCTTTCAAATGGGACTGCTTTGAAAGCAAAGGCATGCTATGTAGGTTGCTTTCGGCTCTGTGTATGTAAAATAGAAGATGTATCCATCTTCTCTGTATGTGAGAACGTGAAGGTATTTTTAGGAAGCTTATTACTTCAGGGGAACAGTGAAGTAAAAGAAAACAATATTAGTAACGAAGAGAAGTTCTGAATGTCAGTATGTTACCTTAAACATACATAATGGTGCAGTAATACCTACTATTCTGGCCTCCTTTTTAAATTTGGTACAGGTAGAGCATCTTATAGTTAACTTTTATTTTAATCTGATTAATTCCTTATATAATAAAATAATGGTGTAATTTGGATTTAGATCAAGTGCAATTTTGTTTCAGGTTACACAGTAAAAATTAAAAAACACTGCCATGACAGGATTAAAAGCTAACAGTGAAACCCTAACTGGTAAGATAGGCTAAATTTGCATAACTTTTAAAAAATGTTTGTACTATCAGAGTATTCTGCAAAAATAATAGCACCAAAATTTGGGAAGATTGAGGGAGAAGTGTGTCACATTGTAGACACTTGATAACTTGATTGAAGCACCTGAATGCTTGTTTATAAAATGCTTCTGAAATTGAATGTGAACATAGATTTCCGATCTTCATAGTTTGATGAAAAGAAGAGGAAAAATATATGGCTAGCTACTGTATCAGCATGATAATGAGATTCCAAGTTTTTTATTCTATTTTTGATAGCTTGAATGTGGTTTTGTTTTCTGATTAAGTTTTGAGAGGTTTGTAGCAGACAAATTATCTATGCATACTGTTATACTGGCATTTTTTAATTAGGAATGTCTTTTGCAAGATGTGATAAGCAAAAGTGGGTGGTATTCTTCATCCAGGTCGGGAAGACAAGGAACAACTGCTATATCAAAGAAAACTGACTCTATCCAGTTCTTTTTACAACACAGAAAAAGACACTGATTGCATGCGGATTCAGAGCCACTGGTGTTGAGGAGGTTTGTCAAATAAGGCATTGTTGAAATGCTCTCTTTTTGGAACTGGTCGTCTTCTAAAATATTGAATTAAATGGGTATTGCAGTTTAGATTGTGATGAATAGAAATACAAGATTTCTATTACTCCTTTTAAGATAGTATTGTGATCTGCTTTGGGTTTATTTAGTAATAAAGTTTAGTAGTGGCAGCCTGTGCTTGTTCTACAGATCAATGTGTTTAACTCATCCCTAGTGATTAGGGATGTATAGTCTATATAAGAATTTGTATAACTGTAAGGGATAGCACAAGTTTAGTTGCATATTATGGAAGTCCTAATATATCACTGGTTTATACCATCATGAAGTGCTTGGGCTGATTCAGCTTGTATTGATTCAGCGAACAAAAGTATCCCATGTGTTTAAGTTTTTACATGGAGCTTTTGTTGATGTAGCAGTGTGTCAGAAAAATTTACATGCTTAATGAATAAGCCTATAGTGAAAGCAGTTTCTAATGTAGGTGGTCTAGAAACTAGAAATCGTAGGGTAAAAAGTAACCCTCCAGAAACTCAGATTTGTAATACGCTTTTTCTTTCAGATGAGATGTAAGATTGCGTGTATTTGTTTTTGACAGTTCTGAGAAAAAGATCAGAAGATGAGTGCAATATATCACATTTTGTTGTCTTTGCTTCCTGTTGTAGAAATTTGAATAGAAATTCCATCGTATTCACTCAAGTAGTCCAAAGCAAACTTATGTTCACAGTAGCGGTGATCATGTGCATAGGATATTTCTATCTTTTTTTTTTCTCTGTATTGCTGTGGGTAAGCAGCCTTTTCATGTTTCTGCTTTTTTGAGAGATTAGCACTTACCTATTCACTCAAATTTATGATGATTATGACTACAAGGAGCTTTATGGAGAGTCTTAAATGCCTTCTGGAGTTTTTAGAAACAGTGATTCTAAATTTCATACTGAGTGTCCATCTGCAATAAACACAGAAGAACAAATGATGCTTTTAATATAAGAACTGGGGAAGGCAGGAGAGCCTGACTGAGTTTTTGCAGCTTGGTTTGTAGTAGGCTTTTGGACCTAATTAGAGCTCACACCTTCTTAAAGCTGTTTGTCCATTTGGGGTACTGTAAGCTTTTTTATCTTTTGTGGATTGCTTTCTGAAGGCATTTTTAGAAGGTGAGCGAGCTTATTCTTCAAATAGTCTCTTTACTCTGCTCAGCTATCTACTTGCATGGAGTCCGTAAGAAAGAGAGCTCTCTTGAAGTAAGTTTAGTTTAAGTTTAGTAAAATCACCAACAACTTTGGAAGTAGAGGTGGAAGAACATGTATGAGCACGGACATCATGTAAGTTTTCCTTCTGTAGGGAACTAGACTAATAATTCTACTGACTCAGTGTCTTATATTATTGGAATGTATATCTGATGTGGCCACCTCAGATGATTTGTAGTTGTGTTTTAAAAGAACTAGAGGATTAACATCACCTTATGATCATCTTTTGCCATTTGAGAATGTGAATTTAAATAATTCAGACATATCAAGACTAAAAATTACTTTATTATTAGTTCTGGGGCTTCTGCATACTCTCACCTGCCTGGTGGTAGATCAGGGCAGCTGGTTCCAGATGTACCAGCTGCATTCACAATTGTCTGCAACTGTATTTAATTGCAGGCATGCCACTCTGAGATCGGAAGAGTTGTGGTTGTGACCAGACATCTAGGAGTCCCTTGTAGATAATTGAATTTTATCTCTGTTCACTTTTTCATTGAAAGAAAGGATACATAACAGACACTTTTTCTAAGCTTCACATATGGAGGAGAAAGGGTAGCACAGCTCTGGTGTGTGCGTGAGGAATGCACGGAAGGAAAGCACACAGGCTTTCTTTCCAGTTGCTCTGCTTGTGCAGCAGATTGTCCAATCCCTTTTTCCTGTTGAATGGGGAAGTAGCAAGAGATAAAAGTGTTGTCATTTGTAGCTTTTACTACATTTGCTGGAGGCCCTTCTGATTTTTTTTGTGTAGCTAGCGGGGTCCAGGTATACAAGAGAACCATATTATAGATTGAACACTTATTTCTGACAAAATTCATGCGTGTAGTTTAGACTAGGTTGTGCGTGACTTTATGAGCTGTTTCTTCAGTTATTTTAAGTTTGCTTGATTTTCAGTTTCACAGTTGTATGACCCTTCATAGCAAGGAACTCAAAGGCCAGTCTTGGGGTCTTCCCTGAAGGGGTAATGATTATCAACTTCTGTCTGAAATAAGCAAATTATGGCAGTGCTTTACATTTACCTTTTCCTTTTTTTTTTGCAAGAGGTGTTGAAGGACATTTTGTTTGTTGTGTTTCTGGAAATTCTTTAGTGAGGGCTGAATTTTTTGGAATTCAGCTGCTGAAACTAATCAGATTTGGTTCACTAACCTCACATTCTTTTCCTTCAGTAAGGTGCAACAAATTTCAAAGTGTAAGATGATGGATTTTAGAGCATAAGCAGTAGTTATTCCTTTGGATGAAAAAGAATTTCAGGTTAGCTGAATAGACATGGCAGTTTTCTTTTATGAGTACCTACCTGTGCAGTTAAGTGACATTCTGTGTTAATCTATGAAAAGGAAAGATACTTGTGCCTTCCTGTTTCTTGCAAGAAAGCGAGAGAGAAGGTTACATCACTATTGCATTTAGTGATGTCAAAATGCAGAATAAAGTCCGTAAATTTGCTGGAACTTTTAAAAGACTCTTGTACCTTCAATTATTAGTCTGAGTGGTCTAAATTTGTAAATTTGGCTATAAATATTAATCTTCCTTATTTCTACAAAACCGATCTTAAGTCTGAAGTTCAAACTTCAATTGCATACTGTGGTGGGTTGACCATGGCTGGACGCCAGGTGTCCACCAAAGCTGCTCTGTGACCCCCCCCCCCCGGGGGGGGG
>JANZLQ010000029.1:37941845-37960425 GCA_026212715.1 Elanus axillaris | reverse complement strand
GGGAAGCTGAAGCTTACTAGCAATAGCAAGTCTTCTCTACTTGAAAGATGGGGAAGCTGAAGCTTACTAGCAATAGCAAGTCTTCTCTACTTGAAAGATGGGGAAGCTGAAGCTTACTAGCAATAGCTGACTTTCATGTTTTTTTCCTCAATTTTATACTTTAAGTCAGCAGGAAAACTGATACTCAGTCAAGGCTTGTTCTCTGGATTGCACTACCTGTTACTAGGAAGATCTGTCTCTGTTGCAGCCCCTTAGCACATAATGAAGCATTTGCCAGAAAGGGTAAGTGCTTGAATGTGGAAAAAATTGTTGCACAAAAGGTTATAAATTATTTAAATGACATGGAAGTCATGTCCAGTAGGGATTTTACTGGTTACTTGGAAGCATCTGTTGAATGCATATGGAAGTAATGATTTTAAGACACACCCTTAAATAGTATATGTATTCCAGTTCTGTTGTGCAGGGTATGGTCTTTGAAAAAGATCAGTAGTCTCAGATCAGCCCTCACTCTCGCCTCCCCATCTAGTTATGTCCTATTTTACTAATTTTTGAAGATCAAATAGCTAATGGTAAGTGTCTTGCAGTTTTTCTTCAGCTTTGAAATGATAACAGTTTGATGCAATCTAATTAAAAAATTGGCTGTTAAATAAAATTTGCTACTGCTGCTTTTGGCTGTCATTTTTAAATCTTTCTATAGGAAACTGCTAGAAGTTGGTGCTGAAGAGAAAATCTTTTACTTGCAAATACACTACTAGCTCAATGCACACTGTGAATATTTGAATGATGGTGATTCACTAATACACAGAACATACTTACTGACTGTACGTTGAAGTATAAGTGTAAGGCTCTGGTGGATCGAGCGGAAAATGTTGAAACCATGCTTGCCTGTAGTGCTTCTATATAATTTCCATATGTGTGCTCTAGAGGAGTATATTCATCAGCTTTCATTCTTGAAATTATGTATTATGTATAGGTATTGAATTCATTAAAATAATAAATATAAATTGTATTGGCAATTTACAAAAATTGCCTAAATTATTGAATGTTTTCAAAAGATTTGAGTTCAGTGAGATTTGTGAAATAGGAGGAATAATACACTAAGTAGTCCTGAGGAAATGCTTTTTCCCACTTGTAACTAGCAGAATTTTGGATGTTAATCTTATTACAGCCCTATCACTGCCTCCTAACAGTGTGCTAATAACATCTAATGCCCTGCTGCTCGCACGATTGAAATCCTGGTGCTGCCTTACAGAAATGTTTCTACAAGGAAGTGATTCTGCAGTGCCTGTGGCCCTGATGGTTTCCATGGGAATGAGCATGAATCCATGTACTGTGAAATGTGTTATAAAACTTTGTATTGTGGAGAAATACATTATACCAGTGTGTGAATAGGGTAATGGAGAATTTAAATACTCAAATGTAATGGTGCATTTTTTACTTACATTGAGGCAATATTTGAACTGTACTAATGGCTTGTGAACAATCATGGAGATGGTTGTTAACCTGAACTGTTGTGCAGTCTAAGAAAAAAAACAAACTATGGAAGAGCAGCAGAACAAAAATTGGGAAGAGATTGGTCTGTTTGGTAAAACACACCTTGATCAACTTTCAATGTTTTTCTGTTTTAATAAACTTTATTTTTCTCCACTGTTGAATGACTTTTTCGTTTGGTGTACTGCAGTTTGTGTTTAGCTTCTTCCCTTTGCAAGAACAAGCAGCTCGCTTGGACATGAGTAAATAAATGACTTAAACAGATGTTTCACGGTACCTACAAGACATTAGCTGATTAATGTACGTTCCTGACAGAGTCAAGGAAAACCACAGCCTATGAAAAACCAATGGGCCTCTAATCAAAACCCAGTAATCTCCCCTTCTAATGTATTTGTTCAGAAACAGGCTTAGTGTCTGTACTATTTCAGTTCTTCAGGATGAATTCCACCTACTTATTTGTCAGTAGCAAAATCTTTTTCATTTTATATTTTAGATACTTACCAGTTTTAGTTCTAGGTATTAACTAATGGTTTATTTCATGTTCTGTGTCTGGTTTTATATAAAATCAGTGATTTTTATAATTTGGAGTAGCTTTTTTTTTATAGGCTTTATGGTGTGTGGTGTGTTGTTTTTTTTTGTTTTTTTTTTTTTTTTTTTAAATCCCTACAGCTTTTGAAATGTTCCAGTAATAGAACTAGTGAGAAGCTAACCCATGTGTATAGCAGCTGGGTGTGCTTCCAGTAAGTGCAGTGTAAATCACTTGGCAATATACATGGTGAGCCTGGGCTTGTACTGTGTGAATGACCAGCTTTGCTGGAAGATTGGAACTGCTGGAAGGTGCAGGCAGGATGTACCACTGTAGAGGAAGGCCCTGTTCTTGTTAGACTGGGTTTCCCTGTTGCTTGAAGGGGAGTTCTAGAGCTCTTGAATTGCCACAGTTTGGAAGTAGTTCTTAAAGAGAGAAATAACATAACAACTCAAAGAGTGGATACTTATGAAGTGTTTTGTATGGGGCATTACCCAGTGGTGGCTTAAGCTTTGTATTCAGTTTGCAGTTAATGTGTTGCTGAGATTCTGTAAATGTTACACAGATTATGTGTAAGTGGAAAAGGAATGGAATGTCTACTTTTTCTAGACTGAGCTTCAGGGTAAGCAAGGTACAGCTTTCCCAGCCATGCCCCAAACAGTGTGCATAACCAGTTAATGGTTAGGAAGGAGTGATGAAATGCTTCTTGGCCTGTCACTGAATTTGAGTTGTGCTTTGAGTCAGCCGCTTACTGAGATAAAGTGGCAAGGTATATTTTATCTAGTTTAATGCTATGTGTGGATATTGTTGCTGCCTTTGTGCTTTTGGAAAAAACAAAACACAGGAAAGCATTGAGTTAGATTGCTGTAAGTGCTTTATGAGGTAGGAGGTAATATGGAAAACCATCAAGATTCCTACAATTACAGGGTGATGGGGTTCCTAAACCAAGTAAAAGTGACTGAAAATACTGATGTTAAATTAATAATCTGTTATGATCTGGGTGGTTTTCTTCAGCCTAACATATGTATTGTGGAGCTGCACTCCTATTTATTTGAAGGTTACTGATATTCCCTTTTGTACGTAAATCATCTGAAATCTGGAGGTTTACAGATTAAGCAGGTGATATGGTACCAACTGATGTAATAAGTCACCCAGGGAACAAAAAGCTTTGGGTGCTTTTCATATGCTTCTTAATACACAAAAGTATTCAAATAGTACAGGAGCATGTAACATTCCCCTCTGCCTCCTCCCAAAAGCCCTACAGTTCAAGGTGGAATATTTTCCATTCAATTTATCATGGATTTCCAAAATTATTTGGTGCTGAGGACCTACATGAGACAAACCCCATAGTATCCTACGATTTACAATTTCTGTGTGAAAACATATGTAGTACCACTGCTTGAGGGCCATTTCAGATCAGTATGCATTGTTCATAATAGTTGAACTCAGGCCCAGCTCCAGGAAACTTCTACTCTCATGTCAAACAGATTTTGATATTTGCACCTGATCAAGATGATATGAAATGGCATGCATTATTCTATTATGCCTCCTATATAATTATTGTTTTTAAGCCCCAAATTTCTGTCAAGTTCAGAAATAAGATTTTAACATCTGGTGCTTATTAGCTGTTGAGTGACATAAAATGTAAGCTTACTGTTCCAAGGACTGTATTTTCAAAGGCTTTGTAAATGTTGGTGTTAGGGCTCCAGCCAGTCAAGATAAAGGTAAAACACTGTGGGGCGTTTGAGGCTGCCTGTCCAAAGGACAACTATTACAGTTGTGAGACAGAACAGTGAGGGCTAAGGCTCATTATTTCTGAATTTGCTGTTCAGAAACATTTTTTTGAAGTTACTTTGATTTTTCAGTTCTACTCAGTCTTGTCCTTTTGGCCCAAGATTTTTTTTTGTACAGAATGTTCAGATTAAGTATCTTTCTGATTACTTGTCAGGGAATTAAAATACCTTTTTTTTTTGGCCACCAATCATAGGATTGAAGATATATGTCAAAACAATTACTTTAGGATGTTAAAGGTCTTGATGGAAAACAATATTTTTTTTTTTTTTTTACTTCTCCTAAGATAAAATTGGTCCAACAGTTGTAAGAGCTTTTATTCCAAAGTTAAGCATGAGGAAAAAAAATAATAAAAGTTTAGACATAAATCATGTCAGGAATGGTAAAAAAATCACACTGTTGAATAAGAGAATCTAGAAAAATTCAAAAATCTCTGTAGATGATCTAGAACATGCATTTAAGTGAATTCAGGGTTTGATTTTCAGTAGAGACTGTCATTTCTCAAGATAAGTATAATGTAAAATTCAGTTTCACCTCTAATTTTGAGTTCACCTCATGGCACAAATTTATGTGGTGACAGTCTTGTGTCATGAAGCTTTATATCCAACACCTAAAAGACTAGGGTACAAACCTGTTGATTTTGTTGTGCTTTTGATGCAGTATCTGTCAGACAGTGCTTTCTAGAACATGTTTTCGTGGACTGCACTCATTAGGTTGGAATTTTTTATGTCTGTATGCAAACATCTGTCTCAGTCACCTGGAGGAGAGTGTTAGGTGTATTAGACATATGTTTTTCTTACTCTTAACTGTTGTAGTGTTATCTTTAATTTACTTCAGAGTTCTTTTTCTCCTGGCAGCAAAGTTGAGAGACTTTGTTACCATCTTATCAAGTGGTGCTATAACCAGGAGACAAATCAGCCCAAGGCAGGTTTTTCCTTGGTCAGCTTCCAGAACTTGTCTTTTGTACTTGTAGGATAAGCACTTATCTGTAGTGTGTTAAAAAAACAAACAAAAAACCAACCTCACTGCCCCCCAATCCCAAAACCCCTCATCTGGAACTACTAAAAATGTTAATATTGCCTGTGTTTCACTGTATCTTGCTCTAGTTTTCTCTTACTTTTTTTCAAATCTTTGTTTAAAACCAAAGCCATTCCGTGATTACCTGAGGATTTCAGAACTGTTTATTTAAATTTAATTTCTGTGTAGCTAATTGGTTAAATTTCAGTACAATGCAGGTTGTAGATTTTTTTTTTTTGGTGTAGTGTATGCTGGGGAAGCAGGCAGGGCCGCTAAATTAGTGTAAAACTTGGTATGTCTTCAGCTGGATATTATTAAACAGGTGAAGTAACTGTCTTTTTCAGAGGTGCCATACATGCATTTTATGTATGTCAGGTAGATGTCTGAATTTTAGGCATCTCTGATTTTAGCACAATTCAAACTCAATTACATGAGTAGTTGTTGGTCACGATAGTTGAGATCTATCCATTTACAAAAATACATTAACGATTCTCTCTTGAACTTTGTGCTAGGATTTTACATAAAAATGCTCATACTGTAATGCTTCCCAGTTCAAGTTTTAAGAATTCATATGGAGAAGGCTCCATATGTGATATGAATGTGTTCAAAGTTTATCAGACACTATTAGTGGTAATAGCTTCCAAGACTTTTGCCAAGCCAAATATTGATCAGTTTCACTAGTGTTAAATATTGAGAGGATCTGGGTGTCGTGGCACCTTCCCCATCTGATGCCGATGTCGGTTATGGTTGGCTTGAAAACAGCTATGTAACGCAGTGTTATTTACACTCCCTCCCCATCCTCTACCCAGACACTGGCAGTTGGTGCTATGGGTTGTGCCGACAAAGCTTTCTTGGGTGGGAAAAAATGTTAAGCTTTCAAAAAGATTACTTGATTTAAGAATGTAAATCAGCTTGTGACATCATGTATTCAGTGGGCTAACAGAAGCTCTCTCTTGTTTGATAGTGCATCTGTAAGACACAGCACAGGTACTGGAAATCTGGTTTCAATGTGGTTACTTTCAGCTCTCTGGAACACAATCATAAATGAATCTCCAGTGCTTTGATTTGCTGTTGTCTTTCTTTAGAGAAATACAGAAATGTGCATCTTGGCATATTCATGTTCTTACAGCAGAATCTTCTCAGGACCCCCCAAAGGCTTACAGTACTTCAGCTGATGGTTCATGTTGCAGGTATTTCTGTAGTGAGATACAAACTTATGAAATTAGCAACTGTGATGTCGGAATATAGCCAAAGTTAAAATTTGGCATATATTCCTACAGCTAAAATATGTATCTTTGAACTTTTTCATAGTTTCAGAATGGTTCATTTTTGTAGTATGACTTCATTCTTAATGTTTAAGCAGTGCTTTGAAGATCTAAAGATTAGAAGCACTGCTGAACGGCAAATTTTTTTTTTTTAATTGAGGATTAATGGCCATTAAAATCTGACAAGTGGCTACTCCAAGTGATTAAATTGCTTTGGTATTTTGAACACTAAATTTACAAGGCTGAGGGACTCTTGAATTTTATTTAGGAGTTATTTGTATATCCTTTTCTAAAGAGTCTTTGTGTACCTGAATGCTTCTGTGTACTAATTGTAGTTACTAAACCAAGCTACATATGATTATTGACTTGTGTTTTCAGAGGTACCAGAATTTAGAAATCTGATTATTTTTTTTAAACAGTAAGTCAAATTACTTGATGCATTTTCTACTTGACTACACAGCATTTCCTGGTTGACCAGCTGCATTGCTTAAGTAACAATTGCAGTTGAAATATGGTTTGGTTACCATTAATTTCACGTAGGAATGGTATAGCACTGAAGGGTTTAAGGGTATTTAAAAATAATTCTAGTTTGTACAAAGAGGCAGTATCTCTTAGTAGATGAATAGGTAGATGGGAATTGTTCCACTATCCAAACACTACTTACAGCATTGGATGAAAGATGGGTTATACTTGTGTTTAGATTTTTTTCTGTGTTGTTTGGAAAAATTGATTTGTATTTCTCAGTGTGTTGTGTTACTTGCATTATTTATATTAACACTTCTTACATTTATTTTTAGACCAATAAAACTATTCTGATGCTGCATGGCATCGTTGTTTGTATAGCAATCAGCTTATCCTGCTGTATCTAGAGTTGCAAACAAATGGAAACCAACATTTTTAATGTTTGAAACTGGTTTTGTTATCACTAAACAAATAGTTGTACTTTACACTTGAAGATCTGTTTTTAGTACTGAAACACAAGTTCCAGTGCATGTTTGCCTCTTAGTCATATGGTAGTATTTTGATGGCAGGTTTTTCAATCCAAGTTTAAGAGCCTGCTATACTAAAGACTTGTGTCTTACATGCTAAATAAACCTCTCCAGACCAAAGAACAAAATGAAAACAAGCATCATGTGTCACCGATTCACTGAATAATTTCTCAGACTTGTTTATCTTTTTATAAATTATTTCAGTAGCTAATATATTTTCCAATGCAGTCATAAACCTGAACTTCTGCAGCTTGCTAGTGGGTGTGAAATTTAAAGTAGTGAGTTCATGACCCTCTCTGCTACCTTTATCAGACTCTGTTAGAAAACAAGCTTGCAGGTAGGCCTAAATTGGAGTCTGTATCTCCCTGGATAATATCTGCTGTGGTCTTCAGGCTGGAGATTGAAAACTGCACACTCATGTAATAACTTCATTGTGTATTGGGGTATTTGGTTAGCATTTAAGAGTTTTGAACTTCTAGTTTTTTCTCCCTGAAAAATCAGTGATACTTTGTGACAGCCCATGTTCTTTTCATGTGCTGCTACTTTTGGTGAGCAATTATCATCAGAAATGCTGTGATAAAATTGGCATCATATCACAAATGCTCCTGGAATGGAATCAGACAGGCAAACAGGATTCACAGTAACAGGGACAGTCAGTGTGCATAGAGAACTCAAGAGCAAATGAGCAGAAAAATACCAGAAAAGGTGAAGCTTACAAGATTGTCAAGATGGTGAGTAGTTATATTTTATGGTAGGCAGAGAGCCTGCTGTGTTGTAATCTGTCTGGTTAGTTATGGATTCCTTGACTGTGGAAAACAGAGCTTATGGCAAATATATGATAAATCTTAACTTTACACTAAATGCAAGTTGAATATTATTTATATGCTGGCTTTGGTAGAAGACAACCATCTTCTACATCCCGGTGATCTCAAACAGGTGTTTGTTGTACTGCTTTCAGCACTGTTAGATTCTACTTCACTGCCTGCTGATCTTAATTTCCTTACCATTTTCCTATGAAATGAGATTTATATAACCAAGTTATCTCTTTGTGCTCTGTAGACCTCTTTTAACAAATTGGATAAAAAGGTATGGATTCAAAGGACTTGAGGGACAGATGTGAATGTGTATTGGGGGTGAAACGCTGTTACCTACCTGTGATTGAGAAACTTCAGTGCAAGTCTATCTAGCTGCAAGAGAAAGCACAAGTGAGTGATACTGTGAATAAACAAGGAGTCAGGGGGTGCTAGTCCTGTTTGATACTTATATCCAACTTAGTTGGAAAAAAGTATTTCTTTTCCATTCTCCCCCCACCCCCCTAAAGCAGGCTGTATATGAAGCTCTTGTGTTCCCATTTTACCCTGAGAAGGCAATGTATTTGTAAAGAATTTCTTTTCTAATCACATTTTTCTTCCATTTAAGCTATTTGTGGTGCTTTAATTCATTAATGGTGTTTTTAAAATTGTGACATAAAGTTCTGCTAAACGACCAAGGAGAAAGCTAGGGATAAATGTATGTTCGTGAAGTATAAATATAAGTTTAACTGCCCCGTGTGCTGCCCCCGCCCCCCCCCTCCCCCAGAATGTTCACTAAATACCAGTATTTGTACAAAATCTGTTCTTGGCGTGGTTGAGCTGAAATCCATTAGATTAGCCTGTTTGCCAACAGACATTAAAGTAGTATTGCTTTAACAACAACATAGTCATCAGACATTTTCTTTTGTATTTTGCTTGGATGGATTAGGGTTTAGTGAAAGAAAACCCACTTATGCTGGACAAAGCATAAGTTCTTTTAATTCTGTGTTTGTGGTTAGTGTCTTATCTTGTTCTGGTTCTTGTTGTTAAGCATAAAATTTTACTTAAGTGAAAGCATTTCTAGCAAATGATTGGCTATTTTTGAGTGGTTTTGTTCATACTGTTCCAATTTACAGTATCATCTCATGAGAACTATTCATTGTAGAGTTCAGATTTAGGGAAGGAAGTGAGAATTATATTAAAATATGAGTAATTTGTGCTTTTTTATCATTCCTTACTGAATATCCTATGACACATAGTTTACAAAAATATAAATTACATTATCATCTGAAGTAAAACTGCAGTGAGATGTAATTTTGAAGGTTAATGCTACTGAAATTTGATGCATTTTGTGCCTTTTAAAAAATTCCTACCAGTTTCTGCAGTTACTTTCAAGGTCTTTTGATAGTTTCTTTCTTGTGCAGTGTTTCCCTCAGGAGGGAGCTTATTGTCCCTGCAAGATAGCTTTTAACAGTTACAGTAACAAGGTAAAGTTAAAAAAGATCAATATTTCATTTTAGAAGGATGTTTCAGAAAATTGGTTTAAAAGTGCATTTTGACCATTCATTTAATGGTCTTTTTTATTCTCCTGTAATATTAGGATGGCCTCCAGTTCTTCAGCCTCTATTAAAATTGCTGGTGTTTAAGCCAGTAGCTCACTTGTTGCATAAATTAGAGCTGCAAACGAATTCAACAAATTAAAAATTCCAAATATATAGTTTGAGAATTAAAAAACCCCATTGGATAACATGGCTTTCTTGTTTTTGTCTTGTAGGTTGTGTTAAAGATCATTAAACATTACCAGGAAGAAGGACAGGGCAATGAAGTGGTCCAGGGAGTGCTGCTGGGTCTTGTGGTGGATGACAGACTTGAAATTACAAATTGCTTTCCTTTCCCTCAGCATACAGAAGATGATGCAGACTTTGATGAAGGTAATGGTTACAGTTTTGCAAAACTTTAAGTAAAAAAAATAAACCTATATGTGCAAAAAAGGATTCTCCCCGCCCCTATGACCAGAAGCTTGTATGTGATCAGAAAGTGTTTTTAGTCGACTTGAGGTATCAATGGGTTACTCGCAATGCCATCCTGTATATCCAACTGAAATCTTGTGTATGTAAGGAAAGTTATAAGGATAAATACTGTATTATATGGATACTCTTATTTTGGAGTAAGACTGTCCACACGAAGTTACATAAGTTGCCAGTCTGTAGTTTGTATAGACTTTAAAGCTTCTTATGAAAATGGGTCTGTGTGTGTATGTATATATACGTGTACATTTATGTAGTCAGGCATATAGATTGCCTCTCTAGATTTATTTGTATGTGTTAAGTACTCGCTGAAAGCCTGGAGAGGAGATCTTTTTAAGTTTAAGAGGCACTGGTTAACTTGAAATCTGGGTGATATTTTTGCTTTTCCAAGTGAGCTAGAAGTAGCATCAGTGGTTTCTATGTGTCTCGGTGCTTCCTTGCTGGTCCTAGTAATGTTTTGTTATTGCCACTGAAAGTCAGTATAATTAATTGGCTTGACACAGAATGATATAAAATTTATAAAGTAAACTCAAAAGGCTTACAATTCTAATCTTGGTTATATATTTCTGTGTGTGCATATTTAACAATACTAGTAGAAACGCTTCTTTGTTAGGGCTTAAAGACAGTTTAACTTCAAGAGTAACTAAAGAGACAATATAGTCAGGGTAGTTGTGGTTGGAAGCTTAATTCTATCTAATTTTGATAATTCAGTTTAAGCAAGATTACTTAATCTTTAAGTATAAACTGCTTTTTCTTGCTTATAATAAGATTAATTTAATAATATCTAATCTCATCTTATTACAAAAGAATGTCAGACCCTGCCTTTAAAACAGAGATGGTTTTAAGAATTCTTTGCAACTTGGTAAGGTTTCTTAGCTGTTTGTTGCTTCTGTTGTGGGATTATACAATTTGCTATATTAAAAAAAAAAAAAGGCAGCAAAACACAAGGGGATCTTAATTGGCCTACATTAATATGGTGCTTGACTCAGAAGTGTATTTTATTAAAGCCTAGATGTTTTAAAGAATCCTTCTCTTCTGGAGCTCTTCAAAGGATTGGAGTAATCTAAATTTTTAATTGGAGCCCATGCTTTAGTGTTTTTCCTGTAGAAAATGGCTGAATTATTTCCATGTAGCTGATAGGCAAGCAAGGAGTGAAATAAACTTCTTGGTTTCAGAGATGGATTTATCTCACTGTATGATGACTACCGTGCTGAAGCTGTAAGCCTGTGATCTGGTATGCAAGGTTAACCTGTTCCTGCTTGGGAGAAACTTCATTCCAAGCAAGTGACTCTTGTTACCAGTCTTTCTTTTTTTGCTTTTTAGCAAGTAGGCAATAATCCTGGCATTAAGTAAGATGCAAAAGGCAATGCTTGTGGAGCTTCCTTCACCTGGATGCCTTAGCTTGTCAATGTTCTCTTCCCATGCTGTAGGCACAGAAAGAAGAGCAAACTCCAGCCAGAGTGGAAAGTGAACCTATCACAGTGATGTTGATGCATGCCTCTAGCAGTGGTAGGGAATTTGTAGCCAGGTTGGGGAGCTTGCCTGTGCTGAATCCTATAAGCCAACCTCAAGAGCCATTTTGAAACTGGTTTTCATCTTCCCTAGCCTTTACTGTATGGGTCACAGAGAGGTTCTGTCTGTGAAATACTTAGTGAAGTACAGTTAAATACGCTGAACCATTCAGGAAGCACACAGCGCTCGTGTTCATTCTGTATTCCCTTTACTTAGGGCCTGTTCAGCCCTTTGACCTATGTGGTAGAGGCTAGGGAAGATGAAAACCCAAACAAAATGGCTGTTGAGGTTGCCAGCTTGAGTGTTAGGTACCTTTTTAGGCTCTATATAGAGTTGTCTTCTGTCTTGCCAATGTGAAAAACAGTAATGTTTTATAAATACTCCTTGTTTGTTTTCCCTGGAGCTGTGTTTCCTTACACAAGCATCCTGCCAAATTTTCAAAAAATTTTCTTCTAGATACAGATACTTGAGCAGAAAAGCCTCTTGTTATGTGCCAGAACCTTAGAATTTGGGATGCTAAAACCCAAACCAAACAGGTCACCTCCCTCGCCCCAAGACCTGTATGTTATACATCAGTATCATAACTGGCTTTATTTGCACAAATTCAGGCCCAGAGATACAGAAGGGAAGTATAAGGGTCTTAGAACTTCAGTGCCTCCATCACCCAGAATGGTAGTCAGTGTTGTTCTCTTTGGTGAGAATAACATTGTATTGTCTTTTTCTTCTTCTTCCTTACTGTTTGGTGGGTTTTTTTATGTTTTGTTTTGTTCCCTGCCCATCCCCCCCGAGCATAAGATTCGGGAATAGGAAGAATCCTATTGAGATTCCAAGTTTCTGGGCTTGCAGAAAGCATTTCTTAGTGGACTTTGGTCATACCTGATCTTATGTTAATGCAGGGACTGTTGTACTGGGTGAGGGACCACACTATCCCAGCTGCCCTTCTCCTGAGGGGAGGAAACAGGGAGCAACCATCATGTGGTTATCTGTTCGCAAACTCCGAATGTGCTATGCTGAGAATTGAATGAATGCACCCAAAAAATCATGTCTTCTATATCCTTTTTGCAGGAGCTATAGGAACAGGTCACCTGAAAAACACTCATTTGCCTTGTGGTCCTGAGGTGATTGTTGTTAAAAGAATTGAGTTTACGTACAGGAGGGTGATATCTGAGCAAACAAACTGTTGGATAATTGGCAAGACACATTTAAGCTAATGTTTTCCTCTTTTAAACTGAGAAAATGTAATATAAAATGCATTTTTGATGTTGCTAAGAAAGTATCCTTAATTTGAACTTGAAATAGGTATGCATGACATTTAAGAATCAGTTTGATAAAGATATATTTCTAACTTTTTAGCAACAACAACCATTTCTTCAGATATGCTTAGATACGCTTTTGTTATGGTGCCATTTTGTCTCTTGCTGCTAATGCCTGAGATCGTAAAAACTTAGTACTATCTGCTGCAACAGAATTCCTTCAAAAATGAAATTTTTGATTTAAAGCAACAACATACCCTAACTTTTTCTAGCACAAGAACATTTTTTTAGTGCAGTTTGAATTGGACTATTACTAGTACCTAGAGAAAACAGGAGAGGGTTTTTTAGCTTCCATTAATTCTTGTTACAAATCTGGGAGGACTGTCTTACCATTTATGAGTCTGCAGGTGTTTTTCATCTTAGAAAGTTTCTCCTGCAATGTTATCTTCCTATGATTCTTTTTACAAAGTGTAATTTTTTTTTTTAAGATTTTCCTGTCAGGGAAGTCTTAAACAGTTAGGTTGGCCTGCTGCAGCACAAAATTTTTGGAGGAGGTGGGAGGGTTCAACCCAGCTCTCTGTGTTAGAAATATGTAGGTACAGTTCAGTTGGTGATGTGTGAGCTAATGGAGGAAAATTGCAGGATGGGTATGTTGTTGTGTCTTTGCAAAAGATGCTTCAACCTGAATGTTTGATATTTTGGGCTGCACTTTGTAGTTTTGGTCAGGCATTTACTCTTCAGATAACTGTTTCCTTATTAGTAGTGCACTTAAATCCTTGTAGGTATTGAATTTATTTCTCAAAACAAAGATCTTCAAATTTAAGAAGATACTTTTCAGTTATCTACATGTACAACCCCTAATCCTGTGTTCCTCCCTCTCCATCCCATGGATTCAACTCTTGTTTAGGGAAAATCAGATTTCTGCTGTGAGGATTTTTGGCTTGAGCACTTCTGTGAAATGATGCAGTCAGTACCTCAGCTTGTCTTTGTGAGGGTAGTTTTCTGAGAATTACTTTCGCCTCAGGGTACATCTAAACTTTTGTCTGAGCAGAGTTTTGCTTTCTTTCAGCTAAGGTTTACAAAAAAGGTGCAATGCATGAGGTGTATTTTCTTCCTAAGAAATAAATGTATTATTCTTGACCATAAATTGTGTCTCTAAGCGACATGTTAAGTTCAATTCTTTGCACTTGATTGTTTTTATCTTCAGTGCTAGTTGTTGAGTAGCTCTTCTCCCTGTTTAAAGGAAATTTATATTCCTTTCATGGAAAGCAACAGTTAGAAATGTAGTATACATCTTGTAATTAATTATAGATCTTGTGAGACATTATTTTGATAAGGTATTTTGAAACAGATTTTATTTCAACCTGATAGATTTTAGTACCTTACTACAAAGCTGAGATAATAAATTAAGTGCTGTGGTAATTATGCCAATAGAAACTTTGAGACAGTTATGTGATTATGCATAAAAATAAGTTCTAGAATGTTGTAACTTATTCTTCTTTTATAACTATGCAGTTTTCATTAGATTCCCTCTGAAATGCTACAGATGAAAAGGGGATACTGCCTTCTCCCCTCCCCCAATATGATTTTTACTTTCTTACCTGAGAATGTTAATTTTGTTTTTCAATTTTGAGGTTAGAAGTATCTAGATGATTAAAGATGCTAGTACCTGTATTTTTCTGTGCTGTAGGTTGTGCATAGTTGTATCATCAGTTAGTAACAGCTAGAAATAACATAATGCAACATTTCCACAAAAACACTTACCATTTTCTTTGTTTGTGGCTTCTGTTTAGTCTCAAATGAATGCATTTGCATATGGAAAAATGTGTCATAACTCTTCTATAGTACTTTTTCAGGGTTTTGATTGGCCAGGGGTAGCAACAGTTCATACTGCTGAGCCTTACCTCCAGTGTTGCCAGTACAGCGACTTGCAATACGTGATCCTTGCAGAAGCAGAGGGCTTCAGGTAGCTAAAAGGAACATGCTTAGAAAAGTTAATTTAAGATAAAGCAATGAACCAAATGTGTGCTCTTGAACTGTTGCCTACTGCAGTGAGAATGCAGTGAGTGTTGGCTGTGTTAAGGCCCCTCCTGTTTTATTGGAGGACTTGTTCTTGAGGTTGCATTTCTTGAAGTGAGGCCTGTGGTTTGCTACACTGGTTTGACATAATAGGGGCTTCAAGAGCGAAGTTACATGAGCTCTTAACACTTTCTAGCATACTATGTCACAGTGCATAGGTGTAATGGTGTTTGGTGGACTGTTTTGGCTTTTTAAAAAGCATCTTGATAAAAAATGCTACTGTCTTGTAGAGTTTTATTTTTTCTTTTATAAAGTTAATGGTGTAGCTCCACAAACAGCCTTGTGAGTACAACCAGAGAGGTAGTATGAACCCCTAAGGTGCTTGAAACTCCTGTAAGGTCAAACCAGAATCTCCTGGACAGTATGTATATACCTATAGGGACCAAATAGACTCTGTGAAGGTTGATTTCTTTTGATAGTTTTGCTGTAGAAGTCCCAATGTCATTAAATCACAGCCCTCTAGCTGTGTTGATCCATCTCCTTTCTCTAAAGACTTCTGTCAACAAGGCTAAATTTTGTCAGTTTTTCTTGTGGAAAAAAACTTCCAGTTATTCCCATTTTAAATCTGCTAGTATTATAACTTAAAGGTTTATCATTGTAGGCATATCTCTTATTTCTCTTGTATTGTTGCAGGACAGAACTTGAGCATGCTGTAACTGTGCTCTGAACAGGCAGATGCAATTTTAGCTGACAGTTTTTTTGGTCTTTTTTTAGGTTTATTCTCTTTAGGTATAACAGTTGGCAAAAAGAGAAGGTCTTGTATTGTCTTTTACTGTAAGAAAATGGAATGTTTACGAAATGCAGACATACAGTTATTTGAAATTTTAAGTTTTTATTTCACTAAGGACAGGAATAGATGACCCAAAAGCTTCTAAGTTACAGCCTTGGTTCTGGCTCCAGTTGTAGACCGTTTATCTGAATTCCTCAACCGTGTTTTTCATAAGTTCCCATAGTAATTTAGGAAGAAAACTATACTATGTAAATGTTGACTTTTCAGTTACTAAGTGCTGGCAAAAGCTCATCAGGTTTGTGTGTGCATATATGAAGTTTTACTTTGTGCTCTATGTAAAAAGGTTATTGAATTTTAAGTTGGATTTTTTTTCTTTATCGTTTGGGTGTAAAGAATTCATGAAATAGTCTGTGGACTTGGTAAGGATTAATTTATATAAGGAATTTAGATGATGATGACAGAGGGTGAATGGTCAGTTGTTAAACATGCGGAACAGTCTCATCTAGTTGTCCATATTGTGGTTTTTTTGGTGGGTTGCCAGAACTGATACTGGAATATACTGATTGACAGGGAGGTCGGTTATTAGGTGAGCTTAATTGGCATGTAATAAGACGTATCATACCATCAAGGTTCTTTAATAAAGCTGCTAATCACACCTGAGTTATTTTGTACTTCACCTGTCACTAGTGCGAGTTCTTGATTTGTTTCCTAAAAGGAAACTGATATTGACACTGTTCACATAGTTGTTCTGGTTCAGTGGAGTAGCAGGCATGCAGCATGTTAAACGTTTTGTGCAAGTTTTTATACTGTGCAGACTTATCTCTCCTGGCGGCTTCTTGTCTTTATTGGGCAAGGAAGAAGAAATTCAGGTAAGAGGCGACTTTTCAGGGCACAGTCTGAAGAGCCCTCCCTGTATGCGTGGGCTTGTCTACATCAGCTAAAGCAACGTACCTCAGAGTGTGTTTCTGTAAAGAGTCCTAAGAAAAAGCGCGTTTAGCTACCGTAAGTACGACGGAGGAATGTGAAGCGTCCGGGTCCCATCTCGGGTTTGGAGCTCTTCCACCGGCCGTGGAGCCAGGGCGGCGCGGGCGGCGGCGGTCCCGGCGGAGCCCCGTTAGAGGGCACTGCTGCCCAGCGCACCGGCCGCCGGGCCGGGCTGCTCTCCCAGCCGGGAAACCTGCCTGCGGCTGGCAGGCACAGGGGGGTAGAAGTTATTTTCGTCTGATAAGGTTCATCTCAGCTTTTATACAAATGAATCCCGAAAACACGTTGCGGAGTGCCTCGAATTAAATGCAGCTCTACTGGCTCAATGTTTTTTCGCCTCTTAAACCAGCCTAAGTGGGCTGCGCGTTCTAAGGAGCTATATAGACTGGTAGAGTTTGATTCAGAGGCTTTTGTGTGTGTGTATGTATCCTAAAGCAGAACAGCAGCTTTCTTGTTTTGCAGGTTCTCTTCTTCACTTCCTAATTCTAGCACGTGTAACTAAGAAAGAAAAGATAGCACTTGTGGTGGATCTTCTCAGCTTATTTAAGTAGGTTTATACTGCTGGACTGTGTAGACTAAAAACTGCACATGAACTATTCCTTTTCTGATAGTATTGCCCGACATGCCTGAAATGCTTTGCTTATTGCATTTTTTATTACTGTAGAGGCAATGCTTTAGAGTGGTAGGTAAATCCTTCTGTTCAACATCTAATTCTGAATCAAAAAAGAGAAATAATTTTGCTTTTTAAAGCACTGGGCATATTAAAGTTTTGTTTAAATCCCATTCCATTAAGATTCTGCTGCAAAAGAAGTTACTGTAATTTGCTTTTAAATGCAGAAACAGTCTACTATCTTTTATCTTTTTTTTTTAAAACCCATATTTAATAGCATTTTTCCTTGAGTAATTTTAAACATAAAACCATTGTGTATGCCTAGATTCTGAAAAATTCAGTCATAGTTTGTTTGTTTGTTTGTTTTTTAAAAGGATCCACAAATGCAATGGATATTAACATATCTAATAAACTTCCATGCTGAACTTCACTGAAAACTATGTTTAAGAATAATCATTTAGCAAACCTAAAAATGAAGTCAGAGAACTGTCTCTTTTAAGTGATAGGTAGTTTGCTGTGTGTAACTATCTTTTAGCAGCATTAGAATGAGCTGGAAGACTGTATCCAGCTCCGTTTTGCATTCAACCATTTCACTATATGGAAGTTGTGAACTTGTAGCCAGGAGATTTTTACTTCATGGTTTGTGTTCTACATTAACTGTATTCTTTATTTATAATCATGATATATGATCATTTAGTTTGCTATATGAATACTTCATGTAGTTCTGTAACACTTGCAGCAACTCATTAATTTTTATGTAATCAGCAATATGAAAGCCCAATTTCTTTTTTTTATTTTCTGCAATTTAGGTAAAATATTACAAGTGAGCTATTCTGAATTTGATTTTTCTTTCTAATGTAATCAGCTCAACTCTGACTAAAGACATTAAAGTGCACAGAAGAGGATAACCAATTAAATAATAAAAGAATATTCAGGTGTTTAGTATCTGTTCTTTGATTTCAGGCATCAGTCTGAATTTGATGCCTGTAGTATAGTTTGTGATAGTGATGTGAAAATATTAAGCCTTATGCTTACTGTTTATTAGGGGAGAGAAAATGCACAGGTTATTTACCCTGAGTACTCAAAAGTTTTTTAAAACAATTTTTGATGAGTTACAAAAAATCTGAAGGTTATTTGATTTTTACAGATTCATTTAATATATTATTTATTCAGTTTTCGTAATATGCAAGAAGTCTGAAATATGAAAGTATTTTATAATCCCCCACACTTGAAATCACACAGTTGCAAATGACCTTGTGTTTACATTTTATCATTACTTCTGGAAATACTATGGTAAACAATATCTAATGTGCTAGTTACTATTAAAAGCAGAGTCTCCCAAGCAATTCTTTTAGCTGCTCTACTACAGATTAATTTCTGAAATTATATTGCTGTGAACATATGGCAAAGATGAAATGTACTGTTTGTTTTTTGTTTGTAATTTTTAATGGGAATTTTACTTTTTGGTCTTAATTCTTACTCCTGTGCTTACCTTGCACTGCATGTGAACCCACA
>JANZLQ010000029.1:37893027-37941745 GCA_026212715.1 Elanus axillaris | reverse complement strand
TGAAATGTAATGTTTTTTTTTTGTTTGTTCCCCCCCCCCCCCCCCCAGATGTACTCTATCATTTACTGAATGTTTGAATTTTGCTGTACCACAGTTCAGAGAAAAGTCTGGATATAGCCATTAGTACTTTAAGGAAAGAGAGTTTTTTGCAGGCAATTGGTAGAACATATAATAGACATCCTGGTAGATCCTGTATTCATCTTACCCAGCTGAGGTAGATGTCTTCTTGGGTGCCTACAGGTTAGAAAAGTAGAAGCTTTAGGCTACCTCTGTGTTTGGAGGAAGTAGAGCTTCATCCAGAAGGAAGCCCAGACTGTGTAAAGACAATGGTATCATTTCTGGTAAAAAACTTTCTACTTCTTTATCCTTGATTATGAGTCTTCAGTCTTGGACAACATGCTACAGGACTGGACGTTTCCATTGGGCTGCCTGGATCAATCACTCTGTGCTCTTTGTGTGTTTTCTTTTGGTCTGTAGCATGTCCTTTCTTAAGAGACTGATTGGTTGTGGTCCCTGTGTGTCCCCCTGTAGCTTTGGACAGATATGCTGGTTCGTTCTTTTAGTAACACTTCTAGTGTGACTGGACCAAGAGGAAGAGAGTGCTCTTTTAACACCTTCTTACTGCCTCTTTCCATTCCCCCTCCTTTCCTTTTTTGCTAATGCAAGTATTTAGCCGTTTCCTTCCCTGAAGAATGCTGCAATAAACTTGAGGGAGCTGAAGAAAAGCATAGCAAAACGAGCAAATCCCATGTGCTAGTATTTTTTTCTGAGAGCCAAAATGAAGGAAATGCCTATAGTTCTATTGAACAATTCAAATCAATACACCTGGGTGAAAAATAATAGAAACTGACTGAAATAAGTAGTAGTAATAAATTAAGAAAAATATTTTTTGGTTCTTGTTTCTTGCTCCATAATGTTTTACGGATTTCTCAACTGCATAATCTGGAAAAATTATGTAGCATTATTCTCTTATAGAAAAAATCATACATATTCAAGGTATAGAACACATTAAACCCAAGTCAAACCTTTTTTGTTTATAGCTTTCATATTTATTTTATTGATGGAGAGACGGAGATCTGTTACTGGCCCAAGGTCCAGTACTGAATATTAAATTGAATACTTGAGGAAGAGACTTGAAATCCATTTTGCTAACAGGACACCTACTGCAGCAGTGGAGTCAAAGGGATAAGAAATTGGTTCACAAAGGTTACTAAACTTAAAAGGTTTTCTAGAGAAATACTAATCTCTGATTGAAAAGAGAAAAATCCTTAGTAGAGTTTAAGTTTAGATCTATATTTTAGCATTATTTATTTATGATTAATATATGCTGTGAAATCCAGTGGTGCAGACAAGAATATATGGAGAAACTGAGAAAGCTCAAAATGAGCAAATCTTGCATTTCACTGCAGACTGGTAAGCCAGTGTATAGAATCTTAACAGCAAAATTTAAGGAAATAAAAACTTCTTTAAAGCTCTACTGAAGATGAGCAGGGTGTGCATAGCTGCATGTGTAATAGTGTTTAGTAGCTTAAGTTTATATAACTTCTTACTGATTGTATCTACAAAATGTATTTATTGCAGATGAGGTTGTTCTCACCCATTTAACTTCAAGATATTTACTACATTTTGGTTTCTGGTGTGTTGGTCGAGAAGTTGCTGTAATATGCAGCTTGTCTTTTGTTTCAGTGTTTGCTGAATACACAGTTTGATTTCTTTTATTGGATTACGTGCTTCAGTTCAGCGTAAATTCATGCAGTAGAAAAATACACATTGAAATAGATTCTTTACTCTTCAGTAAAATACTCATACGTTTTTGTAGGTTTAGCGTGATAAATCCTCAATGCACATATTTATAACCAACATGCAGCATTGTGGAGTTTTAGTCAATAATAGAAATGGAAAGATTTCTTAAAACTTTTTTAGAAAACAAGACAGGCATGTTCTTTGTGTGATATATTTAGGTCATAAGGGACATCTGCTAAGGATAATTTTTTAACACTTGCTAACAACCCTAATATAATATGGCCTATTCATCAGTCATATTGTTCCTGACTTGGCTAGTGTGGATTTTAGTGATTCCCGATGTGCATTCAGACTCTCTTAATTGCTAGTTTCTTGGTGTTCTATCTTATTGTTTTGTAGGACAATGCATAAGCAGGCACAGAATAATCAAAATGGTTTCCCTGGCCATATTAGGCACCTAACAGAGATGTATTTGCTGTGCAATGTGTGTATGTTTTTGCAAGTGGAAGTCTCATTGAAACAAAATAAAACAAATCTTAATGGGGAAGTAATTTTTCAAGATTTGAATGTGCTATTCAATATGCATGTGAAAAAAATATATACACATATAAGTATATATTTTATAAGTGTATATATATATATATATATATAAACTAATCCATGCAGTATATCTTGGAGGTTTTATAGCATGCATTTATGCAGTGAGAAATTAGGGGGGTAAGTTAGGGAGGCACTATAGACACTGAACACTAGTATTTTAGAGTTCTCGATAAACTCTTAAACTGTGCCAGTTTTGTGCCTTTAGTTGAGAAAGAAAAGCTGGTTCAGAGATCCTTGCAGTATAACTGAGATCTAATCTTTTACATTCTCATGAGCTCAGAATTTCACTTAGCTGTAAGGCATTTGACTCCTGAAGAGGTGCATGTAATGTTCCTCAAACTAGCACATGCAAGGCAGATAGTAAGATGACAACACTAAGCTTCATTGTTTGAGGGGAGAGAGGTTGTGGAGGGTTTTAGGTTTTTGATAGGAGTGAAACAGGAAAACTGATCAGCTGAAGTTTGGCAAAATTACTGAAAGGGGTATTTGCAATTTGACTTTCACAAGTAGATGGAAATAGATTTTTTTTTCTTTTCCCCTGCAGCATGTTCTTTTTTGTTTGGTGGTGGGGTTTTTTTGTTTTTTTTTTTTTTCCTCTTTAGCAGTTTGTGTTGCTCCATACTGTGTTCTTACCTACCAGTACTGTAATAGCTGTTTAATGCTTTAGGATAATCATTGTAATAATTGTTTTACCTTAATCCAGTTTGTGCAACTCTGAACTGTTTGTGATAGTGAAAGAAAGAAAAGTAGAAATTGTAGCTTTTGTATCAGGTTGGGGAAAGCTTTCTTTTTAGCTTATTCTAGGTGTTGAATCTTGTTTAAACCTAAATTTTATCCCTCTGATCAATTTTGAGAGGAAACAAAAGGACTTTATTTGCTGGATTTGTTACTCTCATTTTTACTCAGTTGTCTTAGCCAAGCACAATAGCTCATTTTGGAAATACTGCGTAGCTGTAAAACATGAAAATAGTTGGTTTTTTTTTTTTTTAATTTTAAGTGATTTTTAGTTCTGCTCTAACAAAGCGTGTTTAGGAAAACTGGTTTGGGTCGTTAAAGCAATACCAATGATTGGGAATAAATCAGCTTGTGGCTGTTAAGTCAGTTATTGAGTACAGTTGAAAGACCATAGTCCATGGAAATTATTTCATTCAGAGTTTAAATCTGTAGCTGTATGGCTTAATTGAAGTATTTTATTGGACTTGGTATTTGTTCACATTAAATAGTTGAAAATTTGATTCATCTATGCACTGTTGATTAAAACCGTGGCAAAAGCTTTATTTAAACTGCTTTACTTAAAGTATACTTTACGAAATGTATAGTTTAAGCATAGAGCTGCTGATTTTTCTGTGGCTGGAGCCGGGAGAAAAGAATGAGAGAAAAATAACATTTGAGAAGGGAATTGAAGACGCTGTTGTAAGGATGCAGTTTGGACGCTGGGTGCCACTCCTGGTACACACTGAGGCTGGAAAGCCTTTCTCACGCAGGGGAGCAACAAGCACTCTTAAAAATGGAGGTCTTTGTTACTCAGGGAATTCTGAAGGTCTTCGTCCCCTGAGCCTACTAGTTCGTGTAGTTGAAAAACATATTCCTGAGTCCTACAAGGAATAACTAAAGCTACAAGGGCAGAATTTTTTTATTATTATTTTAATTCTACTGAGGATGATTTTCTAGACTTGATGTGTTGCTCTCTAGATATGTAGCCCTCATCATATATGACAGACAAGGTCACAGCACTAAGTATTCAGGAACTAGACCAAACATGGCAATTCTCCTCAGGAATAGGAAGAATAATTTCAAAACAAAACAAAAACATAGGAATGAAATGTCTCCTTGGAAGTTTGGTTTGGGTGTAGGGTTTTTTTTTCCTCTTCTTTTGTCTTTTGGTCATGTGCTTGTTTGAGTAGTACGGTGTCAAAAATCATTGAGTGGTGTGTTACTGATGGAAGACTAGGGGAAAAGACAGTTGAGAATTGGTTTGGGATTGATCAACTTACAGAAACTACAACTGGAGGCATAGGGTGATGGTTTCCAATAGGTACCAAGTGCTGAAGATAAGAGGTATGCTGAGGGGACGGAGTGATGAGTGGGAGTAAGACGTGTTTAGGTGTAAATTGGAACAAGGTTAGTGCTCCTGTCCCGAAAGCTGTGTAGCTCTCAAACTAGGAAGCGCAATGTGATTTATGCTTTACTGTGCTCATGTCTGGAGGCGTTAGCTGGCTCTGGGTGTCCTAAACATTGTACAAACACATACTTGCTCAGACATTTTAGAAACGGCACAGGAGTGTAGGTGTCCAGGTCTTAATGGCTTTCAGTGGAATATTGGCATCCCTACCTGGCTAATTTGGAAACTAAAATTTCAGTTATAACTGAAAGGCAAATGGGGTTTGGAAGGCTAAATACCATAGCATTTTAAAGGTGTTAGACTTCTAGACCTGATTTCTATACAAAAACTTTATACACTCTTTTGTTTGAAAAGGAATTGAAATAGTGGGTCAGAAATTAAAATGTGCTTGGAGGTGGGAGGGGAAGCAAGACACTACTTGAAATAATGAATGGTAGGGTGAGGGATGACAGAGTTCCTTGTAAAATTCTACTTTGATGCAGTGGTGTAGAATTAAAAACAGAAAGTCCCTTCGTCCTCAAGTGTAGAAATTTGAGCTCTTGGTTTTACTTTTTAAAATCACATTTAAAAATGGGTTCCTGTTATTCACAGTGCTGCATTCTGTGATGTTTGACTGAATCTTCCAAGCCACTTTTCTTATAACGATGTTTCAAGCGAAAAATTAATTGATGTATTTGGATGCATAAAGCACAAAGTTAAAATGAAGTATAAATGTAAAATAATCTTTTCTTTTTTTGTCTGCTTGATGTCAGAGCTTACGTTCCTTTTAAAGGTAAAGACTTTGAAAAGTAGCTAAAAATATTGACTATGTTTTTAATTGAAACTTGGAGGTTAAGTCTCTTAAAGCTGCCATTAAATTTTTTGGACTTTCCAGGACAAACACATTGGCCCACAGAAAACTATGGCAAACATGAGTCATTTGGTGTCTCCTTTGTAATTAGCTAAGCTTTATGTAGATAGTGAATAATACCAAGCCACATTGGTTTCTGTGGTTTTGCCAACTGTGACAAAAAGCCTGACTCTTAAAATAAGTACTCTTTAACTTTTTTTAATTAGACCTTCTTATCAAAAGGCACCAGATACATAAGCAGAGCCAGAAATGAAAGAATTGGCAACAAATCTTCTTTTGTCATCACCTAGAAATCTATTAAATGGGCTACTTGAAATAACAAGTATGGCATATGATAAGCTAGAGCCACCTGGGTTTTATTAGGCTACTTGATGCTTTGATCACAACTTTAAATAAAGAGTTGTCTGTTTATAGTGTCAATATTCCTTGTCATTGCTGTGATTTAGATGTTAATCTGACACAATACTAGGAGGGGTTGCAAAAACCAAGACAGTACTCAAATCGGAAATTGGCATGGGAGAGATGCTAGTTCAACTTGTCATCCTTGGAACAAAAGCACCTGTTAAACAAGGCCTGTAATCTGAAAGTAGAGCAGTAGATGACTTTCAGCAGATGTGGGGCACATCAGCATCATGCCATGGAGAGTGATGGCAATAACTCATGTTTGCTGGAGCAGACAGGAATTCACGTGGAGTAGTGGTGTGCTGCCACCATGGGTGGAGGGATCAGGGTGGACACAAAGAAGGACATGGGTATGTTACCATTCTGCAGCTGTGTCCCTCAGGAGCTAGTGTTACAAGTAAGCATGACTCTGGGCCATGTGCCCAGCTCTGTGTTGCACTGTGAAACAGCTGGGTTCTGGTACAGTTTTGGGTTCCCAGCACTGCCCTCTGTATGATGCAAACATGCTCCTTAGGATTTTCCTTTGTTTTCCCTTCATGAGTTTAAGCGGCACTTTAACATGAAAGAAGGAACACTTAAGTCTGTCCTCTGATCCTGCTCATTCTTGCTAATAAATTAATAAAATCAGATCCATCTTAATAACTTGAATATGGGAAATATCTTTCTTTATTCTTTGTCTTAATAAAATTTTGATGCAGTTTTGTAGATATGAAATAAAACCATCACTATATACAAAATGCCTAGGTTGTAACTTTTTGAGGTTTTGCTGATTGGCAGAGCTAGGAGAACTGCTTGTTTGATAGCATCTGTGTATTTGGTTTGGTCATGAATGGTTAAGCATATTGTCCAGCCTCTAACAATACTACTTTCCTTGCTGAATTTATCTGCTTCTTTTTTTTTAATGTAACAGAGTAACAGCTAGTGTTTAATAGTAAGGTTGACAATGGTTCTTAATTGGGATTTTTCTTCCTTTTTTGTGGTTTTGGGTTATTCAGAGTAGACAGAGTGAAGGGACATTTGGTTAAGTCTCCATTAAGAAAAAGGTTTCTGCAAAAGAAGAAGAAAATGTTTTCTTCCTGTGTCCAAGATGGCTACAAGAAGCAGCAGTGGGTTTAACTTCTATCAAGGGTGAGTGATGAGGAGAAACACTGTAAGGGTAGTGGTATGAGATGGCAGGTTGAGGGGAAGTCTGGGGAGGTCTTGAAGGACACATTAGCCAAATGCTTGCTACAAACAGTATATAATGGGAGGAAAGGGCTATCAAATGACTTTTGGCTCTGTCCCTATGATTTTGATATCCTATTTATCCTGAATTTGAAAGAGACTTTTAAATTACTAAAAATCTATGCATTTCAACATCTGTAATTTGATCAACTTGTTTGGTAATGTTTTCCATATACCTCCCTACACATGGAAGTCTTATTTGTGCAGGGGTTGATGTGAAGGTGGTTTGATTTCATTGAAAATATTTAGGGTTATGAAATGGAAAACTGGAGTTTGTATAAAAACATCTCAAATTCTGTAGTTCAAGTATCTCAGAATAGTATAAAGAAGAAATAATGTTTGACTTTTCATTATTTGGCATTTTACCCAATTGTATGTGTTGCAGTTTTTTACCCTTTTGACACTACATTATAAAATGAGAACAGGTCATTTGGGGAGGGTTATTGGGGTGGTGGGGGAAATAGAACAAATCCTTCTCACTTTTAAACTTTTGGGTTTTTTTTCCTGTTTCCAGATTACATACAAAAGTTAAAGCTTCCTTATTTGTATTTTCCTGCAAAATCTAATTGTTCCTTGTTATTTTCTAGCAATTTGAGTGTAAAATTTAATGTTCATTAAATATATGCAAGCGTTTTATTAAATCCACATTTTCTCTTTCAGAACAAATAAAGTTTAATTATTAAGCTATTTAATTATTAGTTTTACCGTTGACATTTTTTGCATTCAAAGAAATGCTATAATCTTAGTTAAAATAGCAGTAGGTCTGTATTTTCAGGTCACATGCATGCAGTGTATATAACTTTCTTGCTTATTTCACATCTCCTTTCTTCAGAAGTTCTTACCATTGTGTCACTGTCCTTCAACTTGCTTCAAAGCTTAAGCAAACCTCCTCAAACATGTGTCCACAGGAGATGCTGGACTGACTTGTATGGACCTCAGTCCTATAACTCCTCCCAGTTTTGCTGCTGCGATTAGCAAGGGCTCTGGCTGGTTTGTAGTCAGTGCTGCTGCGTGGTCCTGCGTGGGCAGGGGTCCTGCTGGCACGGTTTGCTTGAGCAGTTACTCTAGCGAGATCTGTAACTGAGCCCTCTCTTGTACACGTGTGAAATGGGAATTGTCATCTAAATGGGGATAGATCAGTGACTGTCTGTGGTTACCTGGACCTAGCCCATGTATTTAAGACTCCCAAATACCTTTCACAATGAGTCTATTTCTGGCTGGATCAGTTCTTAAATGGGTTACTCCACTTAATGTTAAAAAGGTATTGGCCAAATAAAGCAAATGGTAGCAGTCAATTTTTATATACAAGTGTCAAAGCATGATATTAATGTACATGCTCAATTCCTATTAACCCTTTTTTAAAGTTGGTTAAGGTAGTGACACAATTTCCGTGATATTCTTTCTGCCAGTGTATGTGTTTAAGCATGGAAACTAGTTGATGAAATAATTTGTTTATTGTAAACTTGGATAAAAATAGTGGTAGTTACTTTTAACAGCACACTTTTGTATAAGCCGTTTTTAGGAAATATGCTGCTAAATTCTGGGCCTTCAGCTCAGGTAGACTTTTTTGTTTTCATTTTCTAGTATGGTCATGCGGATCTTTGGCTTGGGTAAAGGCCCATCCCCATTCTTTTTTTTTTTTTTTTTTAAATTACAGGAAACTGTTACGGGAATAAAGTAATACAACTTCCACTCTCAGGAAAGACCACTGTCATATCTTAATAAAAAAGATCATCACCATTCTGGTTTTATCAAGAAATGGCTAAAAATGTTAAGAGAATTGTAGATGTGGTTGAATAACTAAAGCTTTCACTAAATTTATTTATGAATACAAAATGTATTTTGTCTATAAAACCATTCAGACTCTTAGAAGTTAACAAACCCCCATTTTTATTACGTAGGAATAGAATTGGTACATCGTGACATGAACAACATAATTGATCAGGTGATATTAAAACACTTCAACAGTCTTTTAATTTAAAAAGTATTAAATCTTTAGAAGTGCCGTTGGTATTTTTCCTCCCAGAATGCATTTGTTCTCCAGTCAGGACTTCTTCAAATGTATATGCATGCTTCTTTTTGTCTCTGTATAGCAGAAAGGTGTATAGCGCACTGAATATCTATAAAACGCTATTGCTGTTGGCTCTGTGAAAAGGGAAAAATACTCAAAAGAGACTTGGAAGAAAAGAATGGAAAGGACCTTGGTTTCAGGCCTGGGGAACTACAAAGCACTTCTGAGCTGCTGGAAGGAAAAAAAAAAAAAAAGGCTTTGTTTATACTAGTAAATCATAACTAGAAGCTATAGTGAATGCAGAACTAAAGTGGATTTAGCCAGTGTTGTGTAACTTTGATCATCATTATGGTTTGTTTTGCATTTCCTTCGTAGTGTCCCACCAGGCTGTCTTTGAATTGGCTTTGTTGTCATCATGTCATCCACACGTGCAGACTCCGAAACTGCTGTTCTTCCATCCTATCTGGAACCTTACAAATGCTGTTTTTTCTTTAACTTTCTAAAGTGTTTTACTTGCGTCTTTTTGTATGGAATATTGCTGTATGGTAAATTAACTTTTGCCCACCTCTTTTCTAAAGTCTCTCCCATCTCCTATCCAGATGATGGCATTAGGGTAACTCGATTTACAACTATTTTTGTCTCTCTCCTTGATCTTTCTCTTTCCCTCCCCCAGCTTGTCCTGTTAACATGGAGCAGATCGGCCCTCACTTGCACTGCTGCTCTTTTTCCCCTGCACTTCCTGCTTTGAAACTTTTTCTCTACTTGGTCTTCTGACCTGCAGACGAGGCTGATAGAAGCACTTTCACTTTGCTGCACTGTCCTTTTTGCTACCTCTGCTGGATCCGTATCACCAGTGAATCATGACTCTGAATTTTCCAGTGTTTATGTTACTGCCTGCTCCAAACTTAAGATTGTTTTATTAATTTGGAAGGAAATCTTCATCTAATCCATTATTTAAATAATGTTATGATGAGTGAAGTATAAGCATTCTAACTGGTTATAGAACTAATGCGCATTTTGAAAAGTATGCAATGAAAATTTAAACTTACAAAGATCACCAGTGGTTCTTTTTGCTCCTTCTATGCTACAGCTTTTATGCAAGTTAGATGGTATCTGGCAACATATCTGTTACATGCAGCTGACAGAAGTTTCATGGATCTCTGGTACTGCAGCCAAAAACTCGGTGTCTGTGTGCAGCTTGAAGGCTGTGTATTTGGGCAGTCTACCTGAAGCTGCAGATGTCTTGAACCAAATGCCCTGTTTTATGCAGGAAAGTGTAGGTAGCTGAACCACAAAAGTGCACTGTGTCTAAGATGTCTGCTGTGGGGAACCTAGCCAACGTATGTAGTAGAGAGTTTAAATGGTTGTAAAGCTGCCAACACTAGGTAGAAGGTGGGATAAGAGAATGATTTGTACCTAGAGTGTGAGATTAATACCCTGCACTTGCATAGCACCTTTCATTTGAGGATCTTGGTGCTCTTTATGATCAGTTAATTGCCTCATAACCTCTCTGTGAGGTAAACTATTACTAGTTTACAGTTAAAGAAGCTGATGCATAGAAGAATTTAAGTAACTTATTTGGGATGCCTGGGTAGTTGTGGGAGAAACCTGTGAAGCTTGTCTTGTGCTAATTTGGGAATGTCTAACATCACGACGCTTAATTTCCCTAGACAAAAAGCAGTAACTGATTCTTGCTGGTTCTTGCTTCTCCAGCTCTTCAGTTGTGTGGGTTCCTTTCTGGTGTTTTTTTTCCCCTGTGGTCCTTTGAACTGTGGTCTTACACAGGTGGCAGCTGTAGGGAATGGTTGGAAAGGGAAACGAAGTGCTCTTTCAACTGTGAGTTATAAGCATGGCAACTTGTCAGTCTTGTTTAGGTACTGCAGAGCAGTTTTACCATGAAAAGAATTGGAAGTCTTTTGACTTTCTTCCCATTCTCCTCAACATACGGCTGTCTTAAGGCTTCTCCCTGTGTTCCTTATTGTTCTTGTCACTTAGAGAAATCATGAACTAGTAATCCTGTAGTGCCTGAGTTGCCACGCTCATTCCCTAAATGTGTGTGTTGCTGGTGATGGTCTAGCAATGCTAGGTGATCTAGACACTACTAACTAGTAATGCTCATGTTAAGGCATGGCTTTGTCTCTGTTAGAACTTACAAACTTTAAATAAAATTGCATTTCTGTTTTAGTGTATGAACATACCTCTCAGTGGCTCAGAGAAAACTTTCACAGCTAGTTTATTCCCAATTGGCCTTTTTTCCTGTTAGGAATAAAATAATTGGAGCTATCTTTTTAATTGTTTTAACCATGTCTGTATAAAATTCCTGCTTGTCTATACTGGTTATAAAGACAGGAGTAAGTAGATGTTAATATGTGCTGGGAAAGGATACACTTAATATTTGGTGGAAGAGGTGTTAGAACATGAAAATTAAATTTATATTCTAGGGAAACAGTGCTACAGGCTGCATCCTTTGTAGTAGTGTATATATAAAAAGCTACCTTTATAAAAGCAACTGAGAGTAGTTATTCTTAAGATGGAAATGTCATCATTCAAAAAAATTTTGAAGTATAACTTTCATTCTGGTTTGAAGTGTACACAGATAAAAATGGACACTGCCCTACCCCCCGCCCCCTGCTGAACTTCATGAAATGTGATTTCCTTATTACATGTACCAGTTCTTGTTAGTAGTGACTTTCTTCTTTTTTAAGACACTGGACAGTGAGAGGTGGTGAAAGAAAGCTGGTATTAGCCATATGCTCAATAAGCAAAACACATTTCTTGACCTTGGCTTTGGAGAAGAAAAAAAACAAAGAGGACTTTTCCTTAAGATACTGCAGACTTGACAAGACTGATAATTGGTTTTAATCTTTCATTTCAGCTGCTGCTGCCTCACAAGATAAAGTATTTTTTCTTCTGTTCCTTAATAGGCTGTAATGCATCTCATGCTGCAAGGCAAAATCATAAGGTCAGGTATTCAAGATAGACAAATTTTTTGTTATTTACCTTTTTTTTAACCCCAAACCTACTGTTTAGTTGTTCTACTTTTCTGATTTACATCACATTTAGCTAAGCTATACAGTACTTCTTCCTTAAAATAAGAGCAACTAGAGCTGAACATAATTTAACTAGTTTCTTAAAGAGGTATCTTTTTAAAGAGGTGTACAAAGCTTGTCTTTGTTACAGGAGACAATTTTAGAAGCTTTTTAGATGGCAGAAGGATGACTGTTGTCATGGGAAAGGTAATGGATTGTTTCCAGGGAGAAAACTTACCAGCTTTGTTCAAAAAATCAAGTTGAGTGGTTTTGAGCTAGATGCATCTGCTGATGCTGTTTTTATAAATTATGCTTTTACTCCTGTAATGTATTACATATATGTAATATTAACCAGCTCACTCTGGCTTATAATCCTAATGCCAAGAAAGTTAATTAGGGTCACATTATTTTACAGATTTCAGAGGTTCATACTGGTAAGCATTCAAACTTGCGTGATAGCTGAGCATAATTAATCCTTTGACATGATACTTACAAACCTTCTGACCACTGCTGTTTTCTTCTAGTGTTTCATGGTACTTGTTCTATATTTGGGATGTAATTAAAGAGCAGGCATTATTGGAGTACCTGTTGCTGTAGCCTCAGTAAAGTTATGGTCATCTTGAAGAAAAACAAACAACTCTGGTTGTTTTTCTTTTCTGTGTAGTACAAAATGTGTGGTGTTGTGGGGTTTTTATTCATTTCTGTGCTGCTTCTGTGTGAGGTTTCTCTCCCAACTGACTTGCATACGTTTTTCATTGTAGAAATGGTACTGATGCATCGCCCATTTTCAGTGCTCAGTTAATTTGTCACACAGAAGATAACTGACTCTGCTGGCCATAAAATTTGTTTTATTGCCAATACATTTAAACACTTCTGATTAACTTTTATTGGGGTCATTTTATTAAATTTGATGCCTGCGAGTATCATGCTGAGGTAAAGATTGCTACTTCAGATGCCACAAATTTTATTAAATTGTTATCTGAGAGCATGGTGGTTCTTTGTTCCTGGCCTGGACATCAAGTTGATTTGGAATCTGGCAAAAGAACATGTTGTTTCCTTCTCTTAAATTGGTATCATGCTAAGTAGTAGGGCCTCCCAAATGCTTCATACAATTATTTTTAAAAGATGCAGAAAACCCCAGAAGCATTAAGAGACTTCTTTGAAAAGCTTGGATGGCTCATTTGAAGGACGGACATATTTGCTTTGCGTCTTCTACAAAAGAGTTCACAAAATAATAATGCCCAAGAAAATGTACCTTTTTGCAGGTAGTTTTATTGTCTTTACAGAAAATAATCCAGCTGACCTACTTGAAACACATATTTGCTGTTTCCCTTCACAGTGGGCTGGAAATTAAGTTTTTAGTATTTAATGATTCAGCCCTGGAGGAGATTTTTTTTTTTTATAACTGAACTGGCTACTTCTAGTGCAAGTTAATTAGGTTTTATTCCCAAAAAGAGTAAGACAGTAGTAGTCTCACTGCGGCTCAATATTGATTTGCAGGTTACATTTTATTAATTTATACTTTAAAATAAATACATAAGAAGCATTGCTGTTAGAAGTTCTTATTTTTATTGATAATAAATAATTTTTATGTAACGTAATGGAAACTATGTGATTCTATATCTCAAAGACTTTATGTGGTAATTAATTGATATCATAGCAGTCAGATAGTATTACAAGTCCATTCTGCTGAGGAATAGAGACATGCCAAACAGTTACATACTGGGACTTCAACAGGCCAAGTAGGTTATTAATTTTAAGTAGTAAATGGGCCACTAGGTAATGTTTACCTACAATTTATACTGGGAAAAAGAATGTCATTAATAGGCTTTTGGAGAAAATTTTACATGGATTAGCCCCAGTCCCCAGTGATAAATAGAAAGAAGAATGCAAAGGAGGATTGGCAAAGCATGTCAGAGAGTAATGCTTAAGAGAAATGCAGAAAATGATAGCTTACAACTTTTATGTTTACAAGATGATAATTTGCTACTTTTGTATTTGCTCAGTGAGAATTGCATAAGTAAATAGGCAAAACTTAAGCAGCAGGGACAAGGGAAAGAAATATGGGCATCAGATTGGCTAAGAGAGATCACAGCAGTAAGTGGAGAGAGAGAAGAGAATTTGCATGAAGAAATAGTGTCTTTACTGTGGTGTGAGTTGTAATTTGGTGTTAGTGGGATTGAAAGGGTGATAGGAAGTAGAAGTTATAAGGCAAAGTATTGGTCTTTCTTTTTGAGCATAGTCCCTCTTTTCATGAAGATAAGGCTAAAATGGCTAAGTTTATTTCCTACATTGTAAAAATTGAAGGATTTGATTCAATGTATAAAAACAGCATTTGAGAAATTTGATGAACGGTGTGCTACGTGATTGTTTTACCTCCATGAAAGACCCTGAGGACCTGCAAGTTTTTGACACTGAGGGAAATGTGTAATTCTTTAAAATAACTCCTGCTGCTAACCTAAGTAAAGGGAGAACTTTTGTATGGAAACCTAATATATGTGTTCCCTTAATCATGCCAGAAATGCAGATATGGTGTTTCGTGTAGGCTTTTCTGTGGCTCCCAATAACACAATTGCTGAACATCTGACAACAATGAATGTATTTCACCATAAATTGGTAATAATCTGTGCTTTGGAGAAGATAGTAATCTTTTGCCTTGTGTCACCTAACCTGATTTTCAATTCTTCAGTTACGTAATGCTACAAAGTCAAAATGTGGGCATATGTTCTAGAACATTTGGTGATTTCTTTTTTAATAGTAATTTCTATCTTTAGTTTGTGTCTTCTGTTAAAGATTTTTTTTTTAACTTTTTTTTTTCCCCTTAGGCTTTCATGGACTAATCCTCTCCCTTCATATTAAACCATGGCTTCCCTTTTCTAAAAATGAAGGAAATAGCTGTGAAATATCTAATTTCTTGAGCCTTAAGTAGTTCTTCATGTGAAGAGCTAAAGCATACCAGACCCCTCCCTTTTTTCAGAGGAACATGCTTTGTATGTTTTTTAAAAATTGCTAAAAATACTTTATCATTGTGTGCTCCATCACGGTAGACAGCATTTCATGATAAGTACATATAAGGTACAGAATAGATGTTATGGAAGGTGATCTGTCTACATACTAGGAAAGAAGTTTGCTCCTACTCAACAAAACCAGATTATTTTCTTAAGCAAGAGAGCTGTTTAGACAAAATATTGTCACTTCAGGATACATATGAAGTTAATGACTAGATGAATCTGTTTGAGGTGCCATCGGATGGTGGTATGTGCTTTTGGCACACCATACTCACTAGTATTCTGATGTTTCAGGCCAGTTTTTATTTTAAACATAATTTACCTGAAAACTGGGCATGTAAATAGTGCTCTCCCTCCTCCCCAACAGAAACACACTTTTTAAAAACTTTGTTTGAGATGTTTAACTATGTCATAAAACCAACTGGAGAGCAAGACCTGAACAGATAGGAGAGTCACAGTATTTGAAGTTTGCTCTGTCTCCTCTTTTTTGTAGGAATATTTTTTCTTTACAAGTAAGAAGGAAATAAATTGCAGTTAATTACTATAGCTGGATAGTCTTCATGGAAGTTGAAAAAAGAAGAAAACCAGCTGACTCGCTGATAGATTGTATAATTTGTGACTGAAAAAAAGGATACTTCACAGCTATTAGAAGACAGTAGACAATATTATAAGCAGCTAGAGGAAAATGGGTTGTAAGTCATTCCAAAATAAATAAATCATGTGGTTCTTACTGTGATACTGAAGGGTAGGAAAAGTAAAATCTTCAGAAATATTTTAACATGTTGGTTTTTAAAGTATAATTAATTAATGACTCTGAAGTTTTTCTCCATGTAATTTGTACAAGTCAATTATGACTAATGGAAAACAAAACCTCCAAACCAACAGATTTTCAGTTATTTTGTATAGAATTCCACAAAAGATGATGAACGAAGTCTGGTGACTGCAGTGTTCCTTGCAGTGGGCAGATTGAAGCAGGATTTTTAAGCATTTCTTTAGAATAAGACAGCTGCCTACCTAATTCTGAAAATTTTCCTAGCCTCAGATAGAGGGAAAGGACACTGACAAATTGAGTCACACTCAAGACTGTAGACAGAAGGGATCCTACTGTTTTTCAGACTCCTTTTTTGACTTTCTTAAATCACATGAAAGTAACATGTACGTTTTTCTGGTACTTCTAGTCTTTTGGGTGACTTGGTACCTATAGCTGCTGTGGAAGTGGTGGGCAGTTGCTGACCAAGGGAGCAGTTTACGAAAGTGGAGGAAGGATGAGGTAGTATTCTGTGAATGTCCCTTGATGGTATCTTAGAGGCCAAGTTTATTCTATTGAGACAGATCTCCCTAGGCTTGGTTTTTATTTATGAGAGGGAGAAGCTCAAAGAGTAGCCAATTTGGTGGCAGGGAAGCAAGCTCTCAACTGACATTTCACTCCTGAATGAGAAGGTGTCTGTAATCTGGCCGATAATAAAGGCACATCACTGAATGGAATTAAGCAACAAATAGTAAAAATAAATATTTAAAGCAGTGCATAACTAACCTGTTAAATGTTGAAAGTATTTACTGAAGGAGACAACAATTTTACATTCCAAGGCAGTACTGTTACAGTCTCACAGAAACATGCAAGTGAAGAAAAGATGAGGTGAGATACCTTGTATTTTACTAGAGACAGGAATTATTTTTCAAGTTATAACAAACTTTCAGTGTAACACCATTTGTTTCAAAATAAGGTACTAGCTTTTAATCAAGTTTTTCCTGTGTTTTAGCTGATATGTTTTGATTTTTTTGCAAAAGCCCTCATGAGTTCTTTGTTTAAGCACATTTTAAACTGTAATTGCACTTGATGTTCTGGTGAGGTGGAAGGGACTGTGTCTGTGAGCTTTTTTTTTTTTTTAATTATATACTGAAACAGTTATTTTAAAAATACTCTGCTATTTGTGCCCTTGTGTACCTCAGCCTTCTTAGTATCCAGTTTAATGAACTGTCTCTGTTCAAACACAAGCATGTTCTCTCTGCTGTTCCTTACATGCCTAAAATCTGTGTGTCTCAGAGGATTTTTAGAGTCATTCATAAACTGCTTGCTAATTTTTTCACAGAATTCAGTCTTTTTCCTGTAAGTTATGTTTAAGTGACTCAGAAGTTGTAAATGGGTCCTTCAGTTCCGATGTGTATAGGAAAATGTTCTCTTCCCTGGAATGTCCATTCAGTGGTGTAGCAGTTAAAAACTTTATTAAAAACCCAAAGGGGTTGCTATACGTTTGCTTATTTGTGTTAAGACATTTGTCAAACCAAAATGTGGTCATGTTGCATTTGTGCAATGCATAAACTGCCATGTGTCCCTGCTTGGAAGTGTTAGCAACTTGAGTATGGGTATTAAAATAGATCTGATAAATTAATAGACTTTTATCAAGCTTTCTTAAACATCCCGACAGAAGAGTGGTTTCTCAAAGAATAATGAGAGATTTGCAGCTGGTTTTGGACAACTCTTCATAAGCAAAAAGGGCAGTGTTTGTGCTTTTCTTCATAAGTTTAATTGAAATACTGTGAAAAGGTAATGGGAATGAGTATAGGGGAGCGGGAGCAGCAAAAAGGAAATGAGCCTTTCTCTCACTAAATGAGAATTTACATGCAAAAAATGGAAAGGCAGACAAAAGCCTTAAAAGTGGGGAGGTCAACTTATGTTTGTTGTAACTATAACACCTCTTCCCTTCTGCTCCAGTCTTCTTTATGCTGTATTGGAGTGATAAAGCAGTTGTATAGGAGAACTATCTGTATCAGCTTTGTGAATTGGTATGGAGAAATTATTAGTATACCGCTCAAAGCCAAAGGAAAGAAAATATCAGATTTATAATCAAGAAGATATCAAGAGACTGGATCATTTAATTGTCCATTTGTTGTTCCTGTACGTAGGAATGGCTGTGTTTTATGTTGTGATTCACTTTTCTTAAGGATGGGTCTAGGACAGAACTTGAGAGGATCTCCATGTGCAGACTGTAAGCAGTGTATTTAGTGAGTTTTATGTATCAATAAAAGCAGAAGTATTCCAAGGTGTGATTTTTCATGTAAAGTAAAGCTTGCTTGGATTGACAAGCAAATGAGCACTAGGGAATGTCAAACTAAGGAAGAAGGCCAAGTGGGAAGAGGAAGAAAATATACTGGCTAGTCTTTATCAGCAGTCCTATTTAGAGAGGAAAGTGAGAGGTTTTGAGAAATGGGGAAAAGGTGATTCAGGCTGTTGGTATAAAGCCTGAGCTGGTGAAGTAGCATTCATTCAATAGGAAGGTGCTCAAAAGTGTCACTTCTCTAGAAAGGACATTGAGGTATTAGCTGGTGCTATGGGTAAACTCAGGCTGTTGTGATCTAATCTGAAGGATCAAACTCAGTTTGGGGACTTGATCCTGCATTTGCTGCAAAATTAAACGTACGCTTCGGTCCTTCTAATTGTTCTGCTATTTTACCAGTCTCCCAAGAATAGAAATCTCTCTTCTCTCTCTTTCTCACAAGAAATGCAATTCACAGAGTTTGAATAATATTCTTTGTGATTCGTCTTGTCCATATAGAGTTCTGCAGAGGGGAATATGTTTTCTTTGATGATTCCTGGCTTGACTTTTTTTCATGTAGTTGTCAGTTGGTCATAGAGTGAAATATATATGGTATGTACCATTATTTCATCTGTACAATTTGATCCTACGCAACCTGCTGGCAGCACCACAAAGCTATGTGTATGGGGGGAGTGGTTTGCACGCACTGTGGGATGAGGAGAAGAATGCAGAATAACTTAAAGCAAGGTATGTCAACGTTTCTAAGCCCTGTAACTCTACTTGGTGATACAACTTTTCAGAGACTATTTCCTAATAATTTAAGTTTACAAAAAACCCACTTAAATCAGTAATTCTAATTCCAAGCAGCCAGGGGACCTTGAGTATTAACGTAGTCTTCTACTGCATGTATTTCTATTTCAAACTGGTTTGGAGATTTCATTTATCTTTAGAGTACTTTCTGTATTGATATACACTACTCCCAAAATACTTGTTCTAGTTGACAAAGGAGATGATTGCCCTTTACATAGCTTTTTACACAGAAGACTTTTTTTTTTTAAAAGCAAGATTTATTCTTTTGGAATTCTGACACTCCTTTTAATCATATGCTGCACAAATTCTGTATCCATAAGTAGGGCACTCTGAGTATGGATTTGTCCTCCTTCAAATTCTAAGCTTTAGTCAATTAAAGTTTCTAGTTAATGTCACAGGGCTCTTGCTTTGAGTTTTACAATCTTTTTTCAGTTTCTCATGTGAAAAACAAAGTAAGGTTGTACATATGTATTATTTGATAAATTCTGTAAGTTCTGGATGACTTTAAATCATTTTAATGCTGTTTAAGTTTCTGTCTTGCAATTCTCCTAATTAGCTATAGACCTTGTTAGGGCATGCATTACTAGGAGCAGACCATTTCATTGCACTGCCATTTGTGAAGCAAATGATCATTGTTACAGGGAGACCTTTGCAGGTACTGTTTAATTTAAGTAGGTTCTTACAGCAGTCTCTTGGCTGTTAAATTTTGTAATTCAAGCATCTGTCATTCAGAGCTCATTCTCTGGCAAAGCAAATCTTAAGTAAGAGGCATTTATATTGTGGCCTGGAAGCAGCAGTGTATTGATTAAGTTGGATGGTTTCAAGAATGGTAAATTAACCTTAACATGTAATTTACCCCTTCTTTGTTATTTTAGTAGGACAGGTTTTTTGAATGATGTATAACACAAAAAATTGATTGGGTGTTTCTAGTTACAATACTGTTCATTCTAGAAGGAGTGATTTGTTGTTTGCAGGTGAACTTTCATAATACATGTAATCTAATCTAACAGCCAAGGGATGGGAGGGGTCCTGACTGTTCTTCTGTGCGCTTGGCTGCATGTTCCTGCCTCCTCCCTTGTGTGGGATCTAGTGATTGCATGGCCACAAAGTGAGTCAGATTAGTTTGTTGATCCACTGGAGAGTGTATCCAACAAGTTGATGCAGCTCACATAGCTGGAGGAAGAGGAGCATTGAGTAGGGACCACCCATTTCAGCAGCAATTTGGGGTAAAAGATTGAGTGTAGCATGAAACAGAATCATTTTTGTTCCTGTATTATTTACTCTGTTGTCTGTTAACATAGCGGAGAGTTTATTTTATCATAAAATGATCAAGAGCTGTAAACGTTATTGGGGTGACTTGCTATCTAGAAATTTAGCTAAGAGTAAAACATGTCAGATACAGTAATTCTGAAATAAGCCTGAGCAAAATATTATCTATATCACAGCTGTAGACTTACTTTCAAATTGTGTAGAAAAGCTGAGCAACTGTTGTGTGTCATTAAAGGAAGAACTAAATTTGGGTTCACAAAGACAGGTTAGCTGAGTATTTATCTTTAAATGATACTTTGCTTGAGATTCTTCCAAACTGCTGTACATGGACAAGGCAGTGTAAACACATAATGATTTATAGAAACTAGCATACAAATTTCATAGGTCTATGCATGTCAGAGTAATGTTTTGGTAATTTGTACTGGTTTGTTTTTTGGTGTTCCCCCCTTCCTTCTTCCCCAGCTGATTTGAGTTATGAAAAGCTTTTGCATCACACTTGTCTTCAAAGTATTTTGAAGTTACATTGCAAGGTAGACTATTTGCAACAGCTATTTGGAACAGAAGTTGAAGCTTACTTGTTTTTTCTTAAAACCGAACAAATGCAAGTGCCCCCTGTGCTTCTCAGTTTTCATTGTGTCAGAGGTGGTCCCTTCCTTTATCCATTCTTCTTTCTCCTGGAACGTTTCAGCACTTTTTTGCAAGGTGTCAAGGAGCAGGACACAAGCCTAATATCAACACCTAATAATTTGGTATGCTTGGTATCACAATTCTATTACTGCATGATAGATTCTTGGTATTGTGCATTATTTATATCATGACACTACTTGCTTAACCATGTTTTCCATGGCCAGTTCTTAATCTCTGTTTTCCCTAGTTCAGCACATTATTCATCTGTTCCCTTTTTTTGTCTCATGTCTTGCATAAAGTACATGTAAAACTCTTATTATAATAATCAAAAATGCTATTATGCAAAGCTAAGTGGGAGAAAAGGGCCCTGTACTGAGAGAGTTCTCTGCTGCAACACAGTTTGTGTTAACGTGTGGTCTATTCAGTGGAAAAGTTTCAGTGTTCCTGGGATGGCATTAAACTTCTTAATCACTTTGAGTTCTACTATGAATTTTTTATCCAATAAAAATAAGTCTGGGTCTGGATATCACTTCTTCATCTTCTAAGTTTGACTAACCAAATGCCCACTAGGGTATTTATTCTTCTGATTTTTGTCCCAGGTTTGATGTTAGAATTGTTTAGTGACCAAGCTGTTTCCACTGTCAGTAATGTTCCTACCATTTATAACACTGTGTAAAATCCAGTCTCTCTTTCATCAGTACTAATGGAAGTGAATGATAGTATGAAGTGATGGAAACATTTTATTTCCTAAACACTTCTCAGTTTGCCGTTGATTTCGGTTACTCTGAAGGACTGATCTTTCACAGCTGTTGCAAAATATAAGTGGTTTTTTTTCCCTGCTGTGCAGATATCTGCCTTTTTCTAAACTCTCTGTGGCACAAAAGGGTCTTTTTAAAAAGTCACAAATACAAAGCAATTTATGTTGGCATTAAATGTAAACATTTTGCTGTCATTGTTTATGGAAGAAATTGAAAGTTTAGGAGTGAATGGGTAAAAAAAGATAAATATTGAGCAACCTTCTAGAAACAGGAATGTGAGTTACACATAGTTTATTCCTTAGGAAATACCTTACATTCAGTTTTATCAGTTACTACTTGAAAATACTTGGGGCTTCACCTTTATATAATTACAGTAACTATGCCTTTTACTGTCTACTTTTGTTTTTTACAAACAAGTTTTGTCAAACGTGATGACGTGTGGTAAAATAATTTGTTTAAGTTTGCTTGTAGTCTAAGACTATTTAAAACTATATATATGTATATCTAGTTTTAATTAGATATACGGACATATATATGCGTATAAATATGCCTAGATAAATGGTTGCATATGCAGAAAACTGCCTAAAACCCCCTATGATATAAAATAATAGGATAAGTTTTAAATGAGAGAACTTTACTTTTAGAAATTGTTTTCCACTGAGGGTTAGTGCTGGACATTAATGCATACATATGGAAGCACAATGTTGATTCAGATGGAAGAGGAAATATCAGTTTAGATTGAGGAATGTGTTCCCTATAATCCTCCCTGTTCTCAGTTATTCTTACAGAGCTTTGCATAGAGCTTGTAGCTATGGTGCGGGAATACTAACTTCAGTAGCAGATGTGAGCCTGAAGCTTATTACATGTTTCACCAGATGTTTCATTTATCTTTAGGGCAACCTTCTGGTTTGTTTTTTATATCAAACACTGAGAAATAAAATTCAGAATGTATTTTAAACATGTTATGGGTATTTGGAGATAAAGGAACCCTTTTATAACCTGAAGAAGCATTGTAATGTCTCAAATATATTTTTCTTTTAAACTATATTTAAACAAAATACTTTATAATTTCATGTATTGACCCAATTTGATTTACACTAAGCTTGCTTGTAAAGATAATGTAACCTTAAGCTGAGCAGGTTTTGTTTATGTAAGCTCATTGGCTACTTTTATATTTCTTTATTATAGTTCATGCAATTTAATCTCTTAACATACTTGCTGTTAAAACTTGTTTACAGCTTAAAATAATCTTTTGGTTGAAGAAGCCTCAGCATTTTCAGTAATAATTCTGAATCTCAGGAAGAGATCCCTTAGGATGATTCAGTGGGTAGTTGTGGATGGAAATTACCTTTGGGATACTTCTGTGGCTCACCGTCTTTGTCTTTGCAGAGTGACCATCACCTCTGCAGGATAGGATGTCAGAAATTCAGCTTCTGTGTTCCTGCACCTGCTTTCATGCTTAAAACCATGTGCTATCCTTGCCTTGTTTGAGTTACAAGATTGTCCTGAAGCTGATGTGTCTTTGGTGTCTGTTAATGAAAATTTTAGTACTTGTGACACGTGATTCAGTAGTGTAACAGAACTACATTTTGGGAAGTTTTACTGGTGAAAATGGCAGGGGATAGCAAATGAAATGTGTGTAAATCTGTTTAGTGATTTTTTTGTTTTGTTTTGTTCATCAAGCATGTTTAATGGTGTTGCTCATCAGGCACCATCTCTGACTTCTGTCTTTTCTTTCATCACCATATTGGTTCCATGAAAAAGAAGTACCCTGTTTGCAAACTTACCAGACAAACACAGTGAATTGTTAGTCAGCTTCAACTAGAAGGTAAGTAGGAGGCAAATAAACACTTAAAGCTGACTCTTTTCTGTAAATCTAAATATTGCACTTGAGTTGTGGAGAAAAATTGTCAGACTTTGCAAAGTCAAGCAAAGATCAAGTGCAATTCTTGCACTTGAAATGCAGCATTGGAAAACAAGTTCTTTATTGCTCTTGTCCATGAAAGTAGAAGGAGATAATAATTTTAAAAACACTTTGGATCAAGAGTTTGCGAACTCTTGTGTAATATGGAGCAGGTCTTAACAAAGGCTATTCAGTGCACATACTCTTCCGTTTGTGGATCTCTCCTTTGTGGCTGTGCAAACCTCTCTCCCCTTTGGGACTTAATTACATAGCCTCCTTGTAACAGCTACAATTGCTTACATAGAAAAGTAGTATCGGGAGAGTATTTAATGTATTTATAGCTATCCTTTAAAACAACAGCTGGCTACCAGAGCCAGTGTGATGTTATCAGCAATTGTTCTCCAAAACTGAATTTGGAAGTCTATTTTAAAAGCTAATTGGCATATCTTTAAGTCCAAGGTAGTATTTCTGTTCCTCCTCATGCTTCCAAAGTAATGCCTAAAGAAAGTGGGCCTTGAGGATAGGCTTTCATTGCCACATGGCCTTCTGGGGCTAGAGAAGCAGAGGAGAACAGCCTGGGCTCCACTCCTCCTTTAAAAGACAGCAGTGGAATGAGCAAAATTTCAGTGGTGGTGGAGTGATCATGTAGTGAATTTAGCCAGTTGCCTAAAAATCTCACTGAAGGGTTGTCCACTGCAGAACTGGTGTAGTTTATCGTGGACTGGGTTGTGCGGGGTCCCTAGTGGAAGTCTGGATTTGTGAAATCATTGTGTGTTCACATCTCCCATGCTGAGGTTTTGGTAGTACAGTTGTCAGTTTGTCGAGTGTTTCTAACTCACAGGGCTCTGATGAGGCCATTTTTCATGTTGAATCTTCTCTTCCACCTGCTGAAGGAGTGGGACACAATTTCCAAGACCCCTCAATTCTAAGTGTAAAAAAACTCAAGAAAGATTATTTGTAGAAAAAGTGTGTTAGACTCTTAAGCTAAACAGTAACTGAAATCATTTACTCTGTAGAAAAAACAGATTTTCTTATTATGCTACCAATCGACATAATCTAGTTGGTATTTTATGACTAGAGGACTCTGTGCACACACCACAAGCTCTGTGTCTATGTGTGGATACATTAATGCTCTCTAATAAGTAGAACTGTGGCTTAGTCTTCCTACAGAAGAAAGGATTTTTTTTTTTAAATTTTTTTTCAGGCCCCCTGAGTATATTCATATGATAAAATGTGGAGGAGGTGTTGGAAACACAAATTGCAGTTTTTAACTAGTTGTTAGAGACTCTGAGAACAGTATAAACATATTCTGAGGCAGAGAAAACACTTGACAAAGTTTGCAGTATTTTCTGCTGGCACCTGATACTATGATTGTGATACATAAAAATAAAATAAATTGGGAAGTTTAGAATAATTATTTCAAGTAACAGACATTGAACTTATTCTTACTGAATTATCACCTTTTGGGATAACCTCAAAGCCACTGTTCAGTTCATTAAACTTATATTATTATTAACTGTTTTCTGATACAAATGTATATGTGGCACATGTAAATTTTTGTTTTTCAGTGAAATACCTCAGAAAACAGCATTTTTGTAATATTTTGCAGAGAAAGGATCTTCAACATTCCATCTAGATTTTATTCTGGTTATTATTATTCAAGATAATGACTTTGCTGTTGAGGGCTGCAATGGTATTTCTCTATATTTCTTGATTTAAATGGAGTTTTAAACGGAGATCATGGTCAGTGTACTAAGATGCTTTTGAATTTGTATTTCTTTCTGCCATGTTTCCCCATCTGTTGAACAAAATGAATTCTCTAGGCCTCTGTTTTCAAGTCCTCTTGACATTGCAGTTCAGTGTTATTCAGTCCTTGGCTTTGTTTCCTTTCTGTCCTTTGACAGTTCTGTATTTTCATGTTTGCTTACCATATTGAACTGTAGTCACAAATCTAAGCACAGTTTGTGAAACAAAATATTTTCAGACTGGCTTACCCATGTTAATTTTTTAAAAACCATTTCTGTTGCATTTTTGACATTCAATGAGAGTGGCTAAAATAAATATAGTCTGTGGCTGTTAACTGAAGATTTTGTACCTATTGTGACTAGTGTCTTGTTTGCATTTGAAAAAGTATTTAGGCTGAATCCTTTGAGAATTATATAGTGCTCTGCATAATTGCTTTTAACGTTTTCAATAACTAACAAAAAGATGAATGCAGAATGAAAATAACTGCTTTTGAAACACGAAAAGTCTCCTTTGATGAAATTTCACACTGTAGTTGTTTGTTTCTAAAAGCCTGTATTTTACTCAAACCACACTTGGATTATTTAGATTGCCATAATTTTTCTTTAGTGTGTAGCAGAACTTTTGGGATCTTGGCCCCTTTAAAAAAAATAAAAATTGAACAATAATATTTTGTGTGTCTTGAGTTAAGATTTGCTGGTTTTTTGGTTATTTGTTTCTTTATTGTGTTCTAACTTATTAAGCCATTTTTTCTAGTCATAGAATCACTGAATGTCTGAGGTTGGAAGGGATGTCTAGAGGTCTCTGGTCCAATCCTCCTACTCAAAGCAGGGTCAACTAGAACAGGTTGCTTAGGGCTTTATACATTTGAGTTTTGATCACCTGCAAGGATGGAGGCTCCACAGCTGCTCTGGATGGACAGCCTGGAGTTTGTCCACCCTCACAGCTTTAAAAAAAAAAAAAAGTATTTGTCTTATTTTTAAGTTGAACTTCCTGTGTCCGTTACCTCTAATCCTGTCATTAGGTACCACTGAGAACAGTCTAGGTCTTTGTGATGTCCCTGCCCCTCTCTGCTTAAGGATTTATGCACATGGATAAGATCCCCCTGAGTCTTCTCCAGTGAACAGCCCCAGCTCCCTCAGACTCTCCTCACATGACCGGTGCTCCCAGTCCCATCATTTTCATGGCCTGTCCCTGAACTCTCTCCAGTAAGTCCGTGTCTCTCTTGTACTGGGGCGCCCGGCACTGGACACAGCACCTTAGATGTGTCCCACCAGTGCCCCTTGACCTCCTGGTAATGCTCCCCCTAATGCAGCCCAGGAGGCTCTTGGCCTTCTTTGCTGCAGGGGTGCACTGATGGCTCATGGTTAACATGGTGTCCACCAGGACCCCCAGGGTCTTTTCTGCAGAGTTTCTTTCCAGCCAGTCAGCCCCAGCATGCGTTGGTGTCTGGGGTTATTCCTTCCTAGGGGCAGGACTTTGCCTTTCCTGTTGCTAAACTTCAGGATTCCTGTCAGCCCATTTCTCCAGCCTGTTGAAGTCCCTCTGGATGTCAGCACAAACCTCTAGTGTATCAAACACTACTCCCAGTTTTACATCATTGCAAACTTCCTGAGGGTGCACTCTGTCCCATCATCCAGGTCATCAGTGAAGATGACAGAAGAGTATTGGACCCAGTATTGACACCTAGGGCACAAAACTAGTGACTGGCCTCCAGATGGACTTTGTGCTGCTGATCCTGCAAGCTTCATCATCACTGTGTCTTTTATCTGGAGTCTGGGTAGTATTAATCTTGACGAACTTTTATTTCTTCAGCTACAATTTAGGTTTGTAAATATAATTTAGTTATGAAGGTGTTTTGGCAGTCAGTGAAATAGGTACCACCAAGTGATTCAATGATTCGTCTTTTCCTCAAATGGGGGGGGGGGCTGTTTTGATTTGGGGCTGTGTTCAGAGTAAATAGTGAATGCTGTCCCAAGGGTTTATAATCTTCAGAGAAGAAGCAGGAATGGAAAGAATTGACTTGTCCAGCCCCCATCAGGGAGTTCTTCAGCTGAGCGAGCAGTAGAACCGCAGCATCCTGCCTCCAGCTCTGATGTACTGCATGTTACACTGTGCTTTTACTCATTAGAGAATTCATTGCAGTTGATCTGCAATCCCCTGCTTCCCAAGTTGTTTCCCATGTACAAAACCTACTTGAAATTTATAGCTTCTTCATTGCCACAGAGCACTTTGCACCCTGTTTAAAAAGGCAGAAAAGTTTAGTTCTTGGCTACTTTAAAAGAACAAGCCACATTTTGATATAAAAGTAGCAAGTGCTATGTTGCTGAAATATTAGCTTTGGTTTGCAGAATCCTGCCATATGATCTTACAAGGCCTAGAGAGGGGAGAAATTCACCCTAACTGTCTCCTGTAGCTTGATCTAAGAGCCATGAGCTTTATTTTCAAAACTTAATATTCTTAAACTCTTGAGGGTTTTGGTTTTGTTTAAATTATTTGCTATCTTTTGTGTTTGAACATAATGCATGATCTCAAGTTGTTAGATGCCAGAGGCTGCTTGTGAGAAGCCGTGACTGACTCTTACCTCAAATATCTAACCACTCCTGTTTTTATTGTTCCTCTTGCTGTGCTATGGAAAAGACTTTTTGAAGCTGGCCTGAATTCTTTGCTTCTATGAGGACACATTGAAGAAGTTACACTAACAACAGGCATTGCTAGCGTTAGTCTGGGCTTTAGAAACTCTACTGAGCAATACCAATGGTAATGCCAATCAGTAGATACCGTGCAGTGTTATAGCTTGTAACTGCAGCGCTAACGCACGAGGCAACAGGGGATTTCTGTTTTGAGTTCTCGGTCTGAATTCCCTAACTGTCAGTTATTATCTGGGCAGTGGTGTGAAATCATAAGCTGGATTTTTTTTTTTGGGGGGGGGAAGAGGGGGCAGAGGTCAAGAGGAACCTTGTAATACTGTGAACAAACACATGCTGTCAGGCTTCTGTCTGTTTGCTGCTGAGAAGTTGCCTTTCCATTACTTACCATTGAACTTCCTTTACAACACCCTTTTTCCATGTATATAACATTATGGCCATGTGTGTTAACATTCACCATTGTACCCACCTTCATTTTTGGTTAAATGCATATTTAAGTATGGGGGGGTGTGTGTGTATTCTTGCTCTTGCTCTGTCTTCCCCCCTCCCCAATATATGTGTGTGTGTAAATGAAAACAAGGAAGCAATAAGTGATGATGAGAAATCTGATTTCCTTGGAAAGAAAATGGGACCTGTAGGTTGTCCAAGCCAAGGCTGGAGATCTGATGTAGAAACAGTTGAGATTTGGAGAATGTTAGTGCATTGACACAGTTGGGCTGGATCTGTCTTGGCCAGCTGAAATCTCCTTTTGTTGTACTGGGTTTTGTGTTCTTCACATGCGTGTGGAAAGCCTCTGAAGACTAACCAATGCTTTTTGAAGTACTTTGGTAGATTGTTCTGTGTTAAAACAAGGACTGGCATTCTTCCTCCCTCCCCAAGTATGGCATGCTAAATTGTATTTTAATTCCCCAAAACAAGGAGTGAGTGTTCTGGTAGAAAGGTAGTGGGAACTGAAAAAAAAAAGACTTTCATGGTTCTTGTGTCAAAATGGTATAGTTGCTGCCAGTGAGCTTTTCAAAACTCTACCTGCTGGCTTTCCATGGCACCTGTATTGTAAGTATCTGACCCTGTGTTAAAGCATCACATTGGAGTTATTTAGAAATCTGTACTGTTATGCCTGAAACAGTAAGCTTTTAAAATGGGAAGTACCTTAATACTGTTTCAGTAATTAAATGTTGCACATGCTGCTTAATGGATAGCTGTTGTGGCAGCAGTCATGTAAGGAAACAGTACAACAATGTAGTAGTGACGTTCTTGAACACCTCTGTGTTGGAATTGGCATAAAAACAAGGTTTCACCTAATGAAGCATAACATACTTCCTCAATTGATTAGATCCAGAAGTCTTAATACATTGTTTTTCTTCTATGGTTGTGTGCTCTATGTTGTCAGCTGTATGGGATGAGATGTGTTTGAAAATTTGGATTCCATCAGTTCTGGATGATGATTTTCTGGTCAATGTCACATGTTTCATTACTGTTAAGCTCTTGCTGCCTGCTAGTATCCATGGCCACTATATAACTTTTGCATCTCCAATACCCTGCTAATGCTATCACCTGTCATGTTGACATTTACATAGTATTATTTGGCTTCAGGGACTGCCTCTCAGAATTTGATTTAACCTGCTGTTTCTTGGTATAGCCAGCAGCTTCCAAAATGATTGTGCCAAGACCATTGGCAGAGAGGGCTTAATAAAAAGAAATAGGTTTTCATGACATGGGAAAATGTCTTGTCATCTAATTACAATAATTTAGGAGTCTTTTGGGCAAATTTGTTCACAAGGTTTGAACCACTGGTCCTACTCTTCCTCCAAAATTAAATATTTTTCTTCAAGCTCCCTAGAAAATACTAATCAGGGTCTTCTACTCTTGAGCCCACCTACCATCAGTTTCCTTCATATTTTTTCACAAACTCTAAACTATACTAAGAAAGAATTGGGAACAGCTCTTGGTAACCAGCATGCTACAATAAAATACTAGTGTAACATGCATCCCTTTTGAATATTTTAATACATTAAAAAAAAGTTATTTCAGATACGCAGTTCTGGCTCTCATTAGGCATCAGGTAAGTATGGATCCACTGCCTTCACATGTGCAACACAAGTGTTTCCCTTCATGTATAGAAGTGTTTAGGTGGAGGGGTTTAGTTTATCCTTTCAGAAGCCTGCACATTAAGAATTTTTTTCATTAGCACTAGGACAGAAAAGGTGATTTTCCCCTCTCATTTAAGGAGCTGCCCTGTGATAATAAGTGATGCTGAATAGGTTTGTCTTCTGTGTAGTAGCTGGATCTGTAGCTCAAGAACTAAACAAGTAGGGAACCCATCACTCTCAGATTTTTCTGTCTGCAAACTAAAGAAGGGTAAAGATTTTTATTGTGGCAGGGGTTGCAAGCAAGAGGAGTTGATTAATTTTATCTGAAAGTCAGTGCTTGGCAAAGTGAATGGCTTACCCTGGATCTTGTAGTGGAGAGATGTTTTCTCATCTATCTACTGGGTAGGACTTTGCCTGGATTCTGACTTACTCGTACCTTTTGTGAATTAAAGTTATGTTGCTTGTGGCTTGAGGACTTGGCTGACTGTGATGAGGAGTGCACGTAGATGGTAGTACAGCAGAGGTCCAAATGAAGCTACCCTCAGTTGAAGCTTTCATACGGTTTAATCATTGCTCTCAAAGCTAGTCGGATGGGCTGTCTCGGTATTTCTTTGTGTCGTGGACAGTTAAATGTCTACCTGCTCAATGGGATGTGTTATGGAGAGGTGTCAGGTGGTGTTCCAAGAGTGTTGCAAGACATATGCTGAAATGTCCTTGTGACATTGTGTTCATCTAGGTATTCCAAAAAGCTCCTAGTTATTGCTTAAATGAGGGGCGAGGGTTACGTGCTATTCTTACTGAAAAGAAAGAAGTTAATATAGCATTTTACTGCTGTTTGATCAGTGAGTAACAGCACCTGGGCTGGATAAAACTGGTAGACTTTGTAAAACTGATGTGAATTTTTGGGGGTTGTGTGCAGTCCTCCTTTCTTCCTTAAAGGAACAGTAGATGTTAACTGCTTCAAGCCTTCCTGGTACATGGAGAGACCTTGTTCTACACAGACAGGCCCCTGATGGAAGCAGCTGTAAGACATGCTCTTTTTCTTATTTTCTTTTCCCCTCCAGGTGTGCTTGACACATTTGAAAGCTAGATACTTGTGTAATTTTTATTCAAAAGATATGTTTGTGGAGGTAGCTACCATGTTGTTCTTCTGTGTTACCAAAACCTAGAACTTTTCTTGACTGATTCTCCCTGCCAAATGTTTAACAATGTTATCCCTGCGCGATGGGCTGATGGAGGTCACAGAAAACATAGATTGTGAACTTTCAACTGAAGAAACAGTCTGTAGCAATGATTTTTCTTTTAATGAATCCTGATTTACTATAATGACAAGTCAAGAAAACTGTTGTATGGGGTAGCTATGTCTGCTTCAGTGTTCGGACCAGTTTTTGTGAGCTTGAAACTTAAGAACAGTGTGAAAGATTCTTAAAAACAAAAGTGTGAATATTTAATGCCAAGGCATCATAGAAAAACACCTGCTTCATTGTATCTGGTAAGACAAGATGGGTGTTTTGGCTTTAAATAAGCTGTTGAAGATCGTGTTCCCTGTCCCCTCTGAATTTTTGCAATGCAAACACTAAGTGGTAGAAGACACCCAAGCTTTGAAGGTTTACAGAAAATAAGAATCTTTTTCTGCTTTTCAAGGCAAGGTGGGAGATTTAAAAGCCCTCAAACCCCTTATGTGAAGTTATTATAGTTTTTTTCACTTACTGAAAAGTTATTAACAAGATGAGACTGACTTTCTTGAGATGCATACTGTATGACATTACTGATTTTCAAAGTGGAGTGATTGCTAAGTTGTTTCCATTTCAGTGTCTGTCCCCATTCTTCTTTCAAATTGTTGAATATGAAAATCTGCGTTAAATTAACAAAGTAAAAATGACAGTGTAATTCGTTAATCTTTAAAGATTTCCAAATTTTTTCCGGATAATTTAATAACCTCTCTGAGCATTTATGCAATATAAAATTTCATAAAGATACATTAATCTGATTGACATTTATGTAGGAAAGGAATTAGATTTTCACCACACATTTTTGTGTTATTGTGTACTTACTTGTTTTGTAGCTTGTAGCACTAAGGTAGAGATGTTGATAAGGTTTTGTAAAGAAACAGCTTTTACCTGTTAATGTAGCCTCACTAGAGTAAACAAGAAAAAAATCAATGGCCAGTAAAGAAACTTAAGGACATCTTACTAAACTTTTAATTTTTTTTTTTTTAAAGGAGATGCCTAGTCAGATATGAGGTACTGTAACATATGGTTGGGTTTTGATCATGCTGATTCCTTTTCATGCCTTTTATCCTCCTTTGTATTTTAGCAGCTAGAACGATGCTCATTGGACAAAAGTCGTATAAGTAAAGGTTTCAAGGTGCCAAAGTTAATGGTAATGCATTCCTAATACAAAACATTTGATGTGTTCTTTAGGTAGTTGATGTTTATTAGGAAGTGAGATAGCATCTCATCCTTTTACAAGGGAAGTAAGAATTAAGTTACCCAGATGGCATTTTAGTAGTATAGTTTACTGCTGTCATGACAATGTAGAATGACTGAAACTTTTTTCTTGGTAAAGATTTTAATCTTGTATCACATCTATCTTGAGTCAATGTAAAAATAGTAGTGTAGTAAGCCAAATGGATGCTTAGATATGGATAAAGTATACCTGCTGAATAGGAAGAGATTGAGGATTAAGTGGTGAGTGTTTGAAAGATATTGTGAAGGTGGATCTTTCTATATAAATGCCAAGAAAACTACTCCACATATATGGCAGAAGACCTTCAAAATATGTTGCCTTTTCTTCTGGCAGTTGCTTCTTAAAAATAATCGTCAACAAGGTAGTGAAATTATATTGCTTGATTTCAACTTTAATTTCAAGATGCTAGTTTAAAATGGATTTCTGAAATAAAAAATTATTTTAGAAGACTCAAGTGTTTTAATATTTCTGGAAGATAGTATTGTAATGGTTTTATCCTTTGGAATAACGTTGCATACCTTAGAAGACAATTTTTCAAGTCATCTTGAAAATTCTGCCCATCTTCTTTAGACTGTTCTTGAGGCTTGGGTGTGTTTATTTAAAACCAGTACAAGTTTCCATTATCTTGAGTTGTGTAGAGTATTCTGTGATCAGTGAGATTTATTTGGTTTGTCCAAAGGCTTATGTGAGTCTTTGCTCACGTCTTAATAAAATTATGATAGCTTGATTGGTTTGATTGCCTCCGAATTCAGCGGTGATGTGCTTAGAGCAGAGCCCGAAGCTTGCTGTCAGAAAACCCTGGGTGAGTGCCAGCACATGTGCAGGAAGTGGCGTGCTTCCATTTACTGCTTCCCTGTTGTCCTGTCACGCACATCCCCGTGCTCCCCATTCCCCCTTCTACTGCTTTTTTTCTGAAAACTTGTCCTCATCCTCCTTTGTTCCTGCCAGCGACAGAGCTACCCTTTCCTACCTTGCCCTGCTTTGGTAGGAGGTATGTCCCTGTGCTGGCCCAGGTCTTGGAGCTGCGTCTAAAGCAACCAAGGTAGCAATGGGCAGCTGCTGCCTGCATTGGTGTGGTGTCCCACGCCCCGGGACTGTTACCTCTGCCTGTACTGCTAAGCCTCCAGCCATTAATTCTGGTGCAGACTGTGCTTGGGCAACTGCTGTCTAAACTGGTAACAACAGTCTGGAGATACATCCTTACATCTTGGGTAAGTACCTCCAGACAGAAGCACTCCAAACATGTTGTTTTATTTTTATTATGTTCCTGTTACTTTTCACTGCTCACCTACTGATTGTGATACCTCCTCTGGGTGTCCCATACTTTTTTGTAGAGTACAATTAATATCACACAGTGCTGTAGTAAAACTAACGTTGAATTGTGATAAAGGTTAAAAATGAATGAGTTCACCAAGCATACACAATGAATAGTCACTTTAGAGTTTCCCCTCTTCTGTTTCTCCCCTTCTTTCTCATAAAATGAAAGGACCTTTTGCTTTAGAAAGCATTAAGACACTAGCAAAGCCTCAGTTGCTGTAATGAGCACCTATTCACGGAAGATGGTTGGGCTTGCTTTTATTAGAGCGGTAGCATCATGGCATACATGGAGGTGATTGCTACAGATTTGCTTTCAATTTATCCTATAGTCTATAAAGAAAATGCAGATTTGTAAAGCGTGCTTTTCGGAGGGTGTGGAGTTTTGCTAACTTATTAAAATATACCAATTCCTTAAGAAAAATTTAATCCACTTTGCACAAATATGTTCTGCCTTTTTTTTTTTTCTTTTCATCCTTGAATTTAGCAATTAAAATGGAGTTGAATTAAGCCTTTTGACTCACTTTTGTTTTTGTGGTCTTGTGATTGACTATGACTCTTGGACTTTTGCCCATTTTCAGGTGATTTTTTCCCCATCCAGCTACTTGCAGGCCCTGGTCTGCTTAGCTTCCAAATTTAGAGGAGATCAGGTGCTTTCAGCCTGGTATAGCAAAAGTGCATAAAATAGAGTACTGTTTTGTAACCCTGACTTGATGTTTCAGAGGAGGAAATGAATATTATTGAGGAAGGCAATATTTACTTTTAATTTTTTTCTCCCTGAATAGGAGAATTGTTGAGTTACTGGGCTTGTGCATTTGTCTTGGGAGAAGTGTGGGGGGGTTGGATATAGATAAAAATCTGCAAATACATGCATGCATATGTGTTACACACTTAAGCTTAAGAAATATATTTCAGCAGGCTTTTTCAGATAAAACATTGCCTTTGCTTGAATTAACCGTAAATTCTTGTTTCTCTTTGCCCATCATTTTTATTTGCGTTTTTTAACCTGAATAAGTTGGTTGTGGTACTAATTATATTTGTATCTTCTCAATTGGAATTGTTATCAATAGATGCAGTCATTGTGATTCATAGTTTTTTTAGGCAAATAATTGAGATTGTGTGTGTGGAAGGAAACAAATTAATCTGTTGTCTCCATAATTCTCTGTGCTTAATTAAATTAAATAAATCAATTTTCCTTCTTTTCAAATGCATATGCTGGTTCCTTGAACTAGCATCTGCTAACTTGTTTTAGTCATTGAAGATACTGTATGAAACATACATGTGGTTTGGCAAAGCTTAATATGTATAGAAAAAACAGAATTTTTTGTGCTGCTAAAAAGTACCATGCAGTGTATAGCACTTGTTCAGTACGCATGCCACCACATGGTAGCACTTCAAAAGAGACAAATTATTGCCTTAAAAATATTATCCGCATTAGTAGCGGTGCTATAAAAGGAATATTTTTTTAGCTGTTTTTCAATATAGTTTGACCAGAATAACTGAAATTTGCCATGTTCATGTTGCAAGTTAAATTCCGAGAAGTGTTAGCGCAGAGGCTGGATGCTGCTGCTTCTGATGGACTTTTGTGTCCCTCAGTAGTTATGCCCGGTCTTGAGTAAATTTTAGTTAGTGACAATCCTAAGCTTTAGTTCATCTGTCTTCTGGATGCCCAAGATTTCTGTGAGGAAACAATACACATCCTCAGGTACTCCAGAGAATCTTTTTGAGGCGGCTGTTGTGGGTGAGGGAGCAGTAAAGGTCTACCTTGTTTAAAGACAAATTTGTCTTTAAACATGAGTCAAGACAAACACTTAATCATGAAATCCAGACTGAAGGCTATGCAGATGTTATTGGTTCATAGCATAGAGCTGGTTGTTACCTCCCCTGGTGGTGCTGCCTGTGTCCAGTTGTGATGGGTTGACCCTGGCTGGACGCCAGGTGCCCACCGAAGCCACTCTATCACTCCCCCTCCCTAGCTGGACAGGGGGGAGAAAATATAACAACAGGCTCATGGGTCGAGATAAGGACAGTTTAATAAGCGAAAGCAGAGAGAAAACAAATGATGTTATTCTCTACTTCCCATCAGCAGGCGCTGTCTGGCCACTTCCTGGGAAGCAGGGCTCCAGCACGCGTAGTGGTTGCTCTGGAAGACGGAAAATGTCCCCCCTTCCATCTCCCTTTACTTAGCTTTTATATCTGAGCTGACATCATATGGTATGAAATATCTGTTTGGTTAGTTCAGGTCAGCTGTCCTGGTTACGTCCCCTCCCAAGATCTTGCCCAGCCCCAGCCTCCCATTGAGGGGGCAAAAACTGTTGGGGACACAGCCTTGATGCTGTGCCAGCACTGCTCAGCAGTAGCCAAAACACTGGTGTGTTATCAATACCTTTCTAGCTACCAGTGTAGAACACAGCACTATGATGGCTGCTGCTATGGGGAGAGTTAACTCCCTCTCAGCCAGACCCAATACACCAGCATATGCTGCAGTGAGCTGGGGGAGCAACAACGTGAAACCAGTCTACAGCATGTGATACTGGGTATGACGTTCTTCTGGTTTGGAGGAGCTTGGCGTTTTAGGAGATGGGTTGGTTGCCGCTCTTAAAACCACATTTCTTAAGCCATATCAACCTAAAATATGTTTTGGAAATTGAGGCCTTGGGCATCTGAGGTGTTATCATATGTATTGCCTCCAGGACATCTTTGATCAAGGTTTCACATGTCATAATATTTACCAGCAGTCTGAATATGGCCAGGCTGAAATGCATCTTATCTGATGGTAACGATAGCTCTTTAAGGACTACATTTCGGCAACGCATACATTGATATGTGACCTCTTGAGAGCTGCATTTTCATGAATTGTTTATGAAGAAATGAAAATAATACAGTTTTAGTGATAAGTAAACTTGCGTCATGTATCAGGTCACTACAAGAACACTTGTTTTGGAAGTGTTTTAGAAATAAGCTGTTAAGAAGAATGTGAATTTGGGAGTTGTTTGTAAATTTCAGTGTGTTAGATTTTTTGCATTTAAAACCATTCACATGGACTTTTTTATTCCCCCAGTGCATCAGTTGATTTGTCCTATTCTTAAATCAGGTTTTCAAACTGTGAATTTATTGACTGAGGATATTTTAAGGTGTTGGGAGAACGTGTCTGAGTTGTCCCAGTGTTGAATGGGTGTTCAGTTCCTGGCCTTGTCTCTGATTTGTTATTTAATTTTGGGTATGTTATTTTCTTATTGATAGGGTATGGGATATACCTCCTCTATGTTAAAGTGCAGATAAAGTTTCTAATGTTGCAGTACTTTTTAGAAAAGGGAAAAGTATTTAAATTATTTTAGTATTTTCTTTAATCTTTTACAACAAGTTTGTTAAAACTTAGCTTAATTCAGGAGAAAAAAATACCCACCAAACTACTTTAATAGGGTTTACTGTTTTCAGTCAAGTGATTTTGTTAATACAAAAAAAGTCATATTCAAGCAAAACACCCATACTGTATGGTTTTACACTTTTTCTGCTTTAGACAAATTATGGTAACACTTTCTAGCTGCATTAATGCCCACCCATTTGTTTGCAAGCTAACAGAAAATTTGCCCTTTTAGAGGAAGGAGGTTTTCTTGGTGTGTTTTTTTTTTTTTTTTTTTTTAAATAATAATGAAAGAGAGAATCTTCTGTTCAAAAGAAGTCCACCCCAGAGAGGTGCTTAGGAGATTAATGATGGCCCAGGAGACAGAGGCTGTGTGGTCTCAATGCAAGAAGCACACTGAGAAGTGCAAGCATGACTGTTAGCCTTCCTCATCATAAGGACAGTCCTTAACAAATAATTTCCTTAAAAATATAGGTACAATGTTTAAATGTGAGGGGTGGGGACAAGCATCCTGGTCCTACTGTTCCCCTGCTCTTTTCCTTGCTCATCTCAGTTCTGGGCACCCTCAGACCTAGTGGCATTCTTTAGTGGCACCTTTGTAGAGTGGCTTGGGAAGGACTATGACTTGCAACAGTGAACTCCTTGTTCGAAGTCCGTGACTGTCCCAGGTCCTAGCAGACTGATGACTGGGTAGAAGGAGAGAGCTCTTGCCTAGTCTGTGCTAAACTTCTAGGTAAAAAGATGATGTTTTGTAGATTGGGCAAAAGATGTAAAGAAACAGTGGTAATGGTATCAACAAAAGCAGCTTGAGGGCTGTTACCCATTTGTGCAAGTTGGCAGCTTGTTGAAGCTATCTAGCTACTAATACATGTTATAAAATATATATGTTTGGTTAAAAGAGTTTCCATTTCTCCCTGGTGGGGACTGCATGATGTTTTAATTTCTGCAGTTGTTTTCCCAAGGCAGAGATGTTAGCTATTGATGCTTTATTGGTTCTTTGAGATTTTTCTGCTGTTGCCTTCATTATCATCTAACTGCTAACAGTCATGAGAGGAGGAATTGCTGACTTGAAATCTGGATGGTTTTCAGCAAGTCCTTTTTCTTCTAGACGATATCGCTTACACTTACATTCAGTTACATATTGCTGGTTTTATTGTGTTTAAGAAAAGAAGTTGTCCTGGAACTTGGTTACCAGTTAGTTACATCTCAGATGAATGCTTTTAAGAGTGTGATATACCTTTATTCAGGTTTGTAAAAGATCTGGACGTTTTCTTAGGGTATTCCCTCTCTTTAACATTACAACTTTAAATAGAGAAATTACCTGAGTGGGTCAACCACATGATTTCATAGGAATCTGTATACAAGTATATTTCGATCATTGCATGACCACCTCTACTTTGACAGCGTCCTCAAGAGAATTGCCACTGCAAGGAGCAGTCTAGCTCAGCTATCTAGAAATCCACAGTTAACTTCGTTCTCAAAAAATGTTTTATCTCTTTTAGCTGCTTTTGAAAATCCCTTTCTAGTTTTTCCTTTTCATGACTTCATTTGGCTAGAAAGGTTCTAACCATAATTTCACGTCTTAGCATGTTGTAGCACATCATGTCAAAAGCATGTCTTAGTTGCTTTCCGCACAGATATATCTCTGAAAAGATTCTTTTAACCAAAATAGTGTATTCTAGCTACATTTAAGAAATAGATCATATACTTTTTCAATTCAAAATCATGGTCACAGCAGGAGTCTTAGTTGGTTCCAGGGGAGGTCTGTGTTCTTTATGTTTTAATTGTGAAGTTTAGAAAGTTAATATCTTACCCCCCCAAAAAATCCCAACAAAACCTTTAAGTTTATGGACTGAGCTTCTTTGACAAGATAGATCTTGGCTTTGCTTTTGTGAGAAACCTTGAGATGCTACTTGCTAAAGCATTGGGGTTGCTGTGTAAGGAGTATGCTTGAAATTGGCCGGTATTTCTGGAATTGTGCAATGACAGGGGGATTAAAATTTATTTTTATCTGGCAAGGGGGAAGATTTTCAAACTTATTTTGAAATGGTCATTTGATCAGTTCTACTTAGCTGTCTGTTCTGGAGCGTGTAGTGGCATCTTTAGATTTGTCTTGGTTTAGAGGCAGCCAAGTGGTGCAGGCCTTTTCTTTGCTTGCTGTGTATGATGCGATTTCAGACTGCAGCCTGGATGGTTTTGCCGTACTAGTTTGGGGTGCTGTTTTATCACGGTGTTCTGGCTGACACACAAATTGCAAGTAATTTATACTAAGATATTATGAAATAGAATGCAAGCACCAACATATGCTGATGGAAAAAGTCTGCAAGGGCTTATATAAGCGCACATAGATTACTTTAAAAATACAGTTCATAAGATACGTTAGTTTAATGAAAAGGGCCAGTAGACTGCAGAATGAAGTTTGGGCTGTAAGGGTGATAAGTTGAAAAAATATTTGTCCAATCTTGAAAAATGTCTCCTCATATCTTTAAAGAATATGGTTGGATTTTTTTTTCCTCTTGAAAGGATATGAAGTGGGGTCTGAAAACATAGCACATTCTGTTCTCTAATTAATTTATGTTGCTTTCTTTTATGAGTATCATATTTTCATCTGTGCAAGGAGAAGCCTTGAAAAAAATTAACAAAAATAAATACATAGGAGGAGATTGTTTTTTGTCTTTGTAAATTTTGCAGCTGCAGACAAAACTTAAGTATTGTATTGTATTATTGTATTTGATTTCCTATCAGTTGGCTGCGAGCATTAGTTCATCTGATAATCACACTGAAATCTGTTTCCTTAAATTTAATCAGCAGGCACAGTGTCTGTCTGTTTAAAAGATCTGATAAATGATAAGGTGTGTTGATCTGCTCAGTGGGATTATGTTAAGCATTCCTGAATACAATTCTGTTCCATCTGCTTGAATGAGGCATTTAGTCGAAACAGAATTTATTCGTTGGTACAGTGAAACATTACAGCTGTGGTGTAAAAAAAAAAAACAAAAAAAAAAAACCTGGAAAAAAATGTTCTCTACTGTCTAAGGTAATTTACTGTGTAGAAGTGTGTGTGTGTATTATGTAATATATATAAATACTTACGTATTTATATATATCTAAAACAAAGAAACAGTTTTGAAATTTTGAAGATGAATGCAAGCAAAACTATTTGACTAGTTAGCCCCCAAATGCTAATACTGAAAATGTAGTTTTGTGTTGTGAAAAAGGCAGAAATAGGTTATCTTTTTCATATACTCATTAAATACTTCTTTTGACTCCAAAAGTTATCTAATTCCTGACAGTATTTTCACTTAAATCACAGAATGTCTTTGTTACTAAATGGTAAAATCTTATTGCTTAATGAAACCTAGTATCAGAATTCTTTTTTAATGAATGAGCAAGGTAATGCACACTGTAAATGACATGTAACGGTTTGCTGATCACTTTGGCAATTAATTGCAGCTGGAAAAAGTCTGCTTACTCAGGCTAGTCTTATGCTCATTCTCTGAGGAAGCTCTGGATTTTAATGAAGACAGACAGTAGTGAATAGACAAACTTTTACACAGTTGCAAAAATGAAAATAAAATATAATTTACTCATTTAATACCAAGCTTTCTCTTGAAATAGTACAGATTGTGTAAATTTACTTTTAAACATACTTTTTTTAAATGTAGTTCAATACCAGATGGAAATGATGCGAAGCCTTCGCCACGTAAACATTGATCATCTTCATGTTGGCTGGTACCAGTCCACATACTATGGCTCTTTTGTCACTCGTGCCCTCCTGGACTCCCAGTTCAGTTACCAGCATGCAATTGAGGAGTCTGTAGTTCTCATTTACGGTTAGTATGAGGTTTCCTTTATTATTCTTTTCCCCTCTTAATATTATTACTACTATTTTTGTATTCTGTCTTTTGCCTGTAAGAGTAGCCTGGCAGGCCTTTTCGAGTAAATACCAACCCTGTGTCTACGGCAGCCTCAGCAGCAGCTAAGTCTAGACAGGGTTTCCTTCTTTCTGTTTATTTTTCTTGCTATCAGAGCCCTGATGTGTACGTTTTGGAATGCTGGAGTAGCTGCTTCATTTTTATTCCTTCATCTCCCCTCCCTCGTCGAAGGGGCTGGTGGAACCCGACCAGATGTCTAACAAACCCTGCTTGCTAGCGTGTCTGGCTCTGTACGTGACTGACCAATCATCGCACGAATTGCCAAGTTTTTTTTATACCTCTGACAGAAGCATACAAAACCTGGACTGTTTCTTAGCACAAAGATTTTTTTCTTTTCTGCCTATTTAATGGTGTTTCCTCAAGCTCTCCAGACCAGATGTTCTGTGCTGTATCAGAACCGTAGGCAATTTAACAGCTTTATAGCCTCCCCCTCCCCAAACACTCACAGTTTGCCATATCTGGCAGACTTGCATATAGTTTCCAGCTGAGAAGTAAATGTAACGTCCTGAGTATCTGTCAGAAAAAATACTAATGAATACGATCAATCTTATGAGCTGCCCCAAAATTGTTTCAGTATGTTAACAATTGGATTACAGTAAAGAACAAGTTGTTAAAGTATACTTATATTGGCTGGAAACATTGCATCATCAGACCTTGATGAATTTTCCACTTGTTTCAGTCTATTTTGGTTTTCATTTTATCACCGATTGCTAAAAGTTTTACTGTGTTAAGTTTCAGACAACATGAATGTTAACACAGCTTTTATTCCCATGTTGGCATGCTTCAGCCGTTATCATGCTGCAAGTGTTAAGCTTCTTTGTCCTAGGAATGTAACAGTTTGTTTAGAAAATTTCCCCCTAAATTCAGTGGAGTATGTCAAGGCAAAACTAATCTTTTTATATACCAGTTACATTGTTATACATGAAACAGCAGGGCAACTTGATCTGAATTAGCTTATTGCTACTCTAAAATTACAAATTTTTATGTATAAAATGTAGTTTAATGAATATTTTAATTTACTGCATAATGACTGGAGGCAAAAATCTTTATTTAAATGTGGTAGCTCTTACCTAACTTCTGTAGATAGTTCATGTGAAAGAAAAGAAAATGTGAATTAGACCTTTAAAGGGGAAATAAAGTTGTGAGTAGAATAGGTCTAGATTCCCCCATGTTCTCCAAGTCAAGTTTATTAATTAGCTTCACTGTATATAGTTGGATGTATTTTACATTTCGGTACAATAGGTTTACTTCTGCTATAGTGTCTTTTCTGGGTTGGTTCTCTTAATTTTTTTTAATAGGAGTACTTAGTTATTTTCTGCCTGTTTGTCATTCAGATATTTTTTTTTAAAAAAAAGGCAATCTGGGGTTAGTAATAATATGCTTCCTCCATTTTTAATTATAGATCCCATTAAGACTGCCCAAGGGTCTTTGTCACTAAAGGCGTACAGACTGACTCCCAAACTAATGGAAGTTTGCAAAGAAAAAGACTTCTCTCCAGAAGCGTAAGTAACTTAAAAGAATGTTTTCTCATAGGTTTTGCTGGACTAATTGGGAGGCAGAAGGATACACAGGATGATGAAATACTGTATTTTAAAAATCTCATGTAATAGTGTGTGCTGGGGAAACAGGATATATGGGTAGCAATAGATGTGCACTGATACAGTGGGCTGAGAAGGCATGAAAGTCTGTCTTTGGGCATCTAAATGAGGGCTGAAGTGGTGGAACTTGAATGAATTTTGGAGATGGTCAGTGGGCTGGCTGTAAGACTATGGTGAAGATAGCTGTATGTGGGAGCCAAGTGAAAAATATAAAAAAAAGAAATGGAGAAATGGAAATAGTTGGTCTGTCTTCAAGCTCTTTTCTTCCAGAAGGTAAGATGAACAGGTATTCTGGAGTGGCTGTTCAGTATTTATTCCAAATTAACTCCCCCATGTGGACGCAGTCTTCTGAAGTAGGATAATTACTCTGTTTCAAAAGATTAGCCACTTGTAATAGATATCAGCCTTAGCTGTCATCTTTTTCCTCAGATAGTTTGGTGTTCAATGGCAAAAGCACAAGCACTTGTTAAACTTTCTTTGTTGAAGAAAAACTGAATCATTTCATTGCTTGCTGTCTAAACATAACATAACCATGATGAAAAAACAAATCTGTGCTTAGTCTAAAAAAAGGGGGGTGGGGGTTGGAGGGGAGGAGGGCAAAAAGCAAAAGTTTATATTTATATTTATTTATATTTTTTTATTCCAAAATCCAATATGCATACAAAGAAGTTAAGGATGTATTTCCTTAGAAACTTATAGATCTTGCCTTTTATTTCCAGAGTTCATGAAAGGTATTACTGCCTACTTTATTATAAAGCAATAGCAATAGTTTCTATATGTATATTGAAAAAAAAAAAACCCTGCTGGAAATTTGGAAATTTATGAAAAAAATAAATTGTGGAAAAATATCCACCATAGAATTTAATTATTCAAAACACACTATTTTGTCAATCCAATTTTTGGTCAGTAAAAATTTTAATCAGTTTCCCCAATAACTGAATAATTTTCATTGTCGTAGTTATGATTTTAAAGGTATGTCAGTGTCATGTGGTAACTAACTGTTCACTTCTGTTTAACAAACCCTGATGGCAGGGAAATCAGTAAAATATTTTGGAAGGGGCAGAGTTAATCCTGTCAGTATAGTCTTTTGCTGGAAGCTTTTTCATGTAAGTAATGTATTAGCAAGCAAAGCGGCTGCTTGACTTGTGAGAGTTTCTCCTAGAGCAGCTTTTCCTAGTCTTTGTAAATGTAAGGTTTTGCCATGCAAATTCTCTCTTAACAAAACTTGACTCTTGTTTGATTGTGGAACTATGAAAATCAAGGGTTTTTAGAAAATTGCCAATTGTTGTTGGAGCAACAATTCAACAAAAAGAACAAGAGAATTACTAGTTATATTAATAATTATTTTTAAACTTTTTCACAGCTTGAAAAAAGCAAATATTGCTTATGAAAACATGTTTGAAGAAGTGCCTATTGTAATTAAGAATTCATACCTGATCAATGTGATGTTGTGGGAACTGGAAAAGAAATCCGCAGTAGCCGATAGACATGAATTGCTCAGTCTGGCTAGCAGGTAAGTACTTGTTACAGTAATGGATGTATTTTTATTCGCTTTCCCAAACCACAGTTTAACACCTTGGGTGAAATCCCAGTCTCATTATAGTCCATGGAAGCTTTGCCTTGAGTTTTAATGGGGTTAAGACTTTACCCGTCATGTTCTTTTGCTGAAGGAAAAACTGCATGCTAAAACTATAGCATTAGATTCAAGGACTAAATTCAGTCCATAATCTGCATATACCTGTATTGCTTTAAGTGTATAATCTTTTTAACAGTGTATATTTCTTTAAGAAAATACTGGCATTCAGAAAACTCAGGCAAATAGATCTGGAAATAATAAATGGTTTTGTTAAATATTCCATAAGTAATTCTATAAATTATTTAAATAAAAAATAAATCGCATTTCTTCTACTTTGGTAGCAGGATGCATTTGAAAATAAAATAAAATGATAAAGCCTCTATCTGAGAAACTGGCAAAAATGCTCAGACTGATTGTCATGACAGCCAGCATTCATGTCAGAAATTGTTTTAAGAGTTTCTAGAATGATTTTCTCATAAGTTTATCTAAGAATAACTTTTTGTTCTTGTAGCACTTTGCCCTGAAAATACATTTGTGTTAACAAAGTGAGCATGACCTCTAGCAGTACTATCAGAAATTTGGTGGTGCTTAAATCTTACATAACACAGTAAAGTTAATTGGATTATTATTGGGCTGACCAAAATAACCAGATACACAAAATGATGCAGTATCTTGTTGCATGTAGAAACTGGGATGTATTCACTAATAGGGTTTTGGGTTGTAACACGTTTTTTTTATGTCAAGGAATTGTCTGCCAAGATTCTGATCCCCTCTGACTCTGGCAACCGAGTTACCTGAATACTAGCAGCCTCATTTCTTTTCCCGTTTTTCTGCTTCCTTCCCCCACCCCTCCCTGCCATGGTGTAAGGCTATTGTTAATGGATCCATATTGCTAGTGGTCCATATGTTGCCTGACTTAGCAGAAATTTTCCACTCTTATTTTCTTTACTTGAGCTTATATAGTGGTATTGAAGGATTTGATAACTGTTAGAGAAATTGGTCAAGAGAGAAGAGGTATAGGGTTGAACTCTGCCAGGGAATTTCCAAGTGTCACAAGAGATACTTAGTCAATAATTTTGTCCTGTAAAGTTGTGACTTTGCACCTTGGAATTAATGAAGTGAAGAATTTTTGCTGAGATGTTCAGCCTGCTTGAATTTGCAGGCTTTCTGTCAGGCTCTTTCCTTGGTCAAAGATCACAAAGCTTTTACCATCTGAGGAAAGGGTGGGCACTGAATGTAGGAGATGGCAGTGATTCCTCATGAGCTCCATGACTTTACTGTGAAAAGGAGGACCATGCTGAAGATACAGCAGGTTTCCAGGTGACCTGACAGCATTGTCCTTGATTGTTTCTGTGGGTTTGCTCCTGTTAAAAAGGGTTGAGATTGCCCAGTGCCTAGTCACGTGATACAGTTGTGGAAATGGAAATGAATTTGAACAGATCATAAACCACAGTTGGAGTTTTTCATCAGCTTTACATCTTGCATAGTAACTGTTCCGTACCACTGTCCTGACTCAAGATGAAAAATAGGAACCGTACAAATTAATTTCTTTTCTGGAATGATGGTGTTAATAGCCTGCTTCAAGGCAGGCTTTTGTTTTGGCCCTCATATCAGTAAACAGGATGAGAAGTGAACATGAAAAGCATGAGCCCAAAATAAAAGGAAACTATCATTTGTGTTTGGGAGTCCTTCACAACAGGAAAAAAAGGGGTAATTTTTTTCTTAGTGAACCAAAGTTTCATTTCAATGGGTGTTTTCTTGGAGCAGCGCGTCATTCTTCTTGATGATGACAGAGGTGGAACTGGATTCTTGATAATCCTCATTAAAAGTACCTTTTCAATTAAGTGTGTTTCTTTAAACTTACCCAATTACTATCCTATATACTTGTAGCAATTTCTTGAGCTCATTGAAGTCTAGAATTTCGCACTAATGGGGAATTAATTCAACAGATTCATCAGCTTTCAGAGGTATTTCTGAACTATGTCTCCTGAACTGACCTTCCTGGCAGCATTCTTCTGGTTCACTCGGTCTATTTGAAGAACTTAAGGTGCTTAGTTTGGTTTGAAGGACACAAACCTTTGGAAATTACCCCAGTGCATTTATTTGGAGTTTTTCGTATGTGTCATCTTAAATTTGATAACTGCTTTTAGCTACCAGGCAGGTTACATACATTCAGTGGTATCTTACATCGGTATAACTCAGCAGCTGGCAAATTAAACATTTTAATGCTTGCTTATTCAAGGTAGGGTGACTTATACTGCCTGCTGAAATATTTAACTAGTTTTTACTTGAATTCAACTATGAAGATTTCTCTGTCAAAAGAATATATTGCCTGAAGTAGGGGAGTTCAAACCCCCAATGTTCCGGAGTTTTATTTTTACTTTGCATTTCCTTATTTTTGTCTTTGAATAGTTGTGGCTAAAACATTTAAGGTATTTACTTTTAATTTTGGTGCATATCCTCCTCACTTAACTTTGCTGATGTAGAACTAGTTGGCAATAATTTTAAGGCTACTGGGGGGGAGGGTGTTTGAGGGTTTTTTTTTGTCCTTTGGGAGCATCCCCAAACATTTTTTAATCTTCTGAAGCAATGGTTTTGGCAACGAAATTATTTACCCATAGTTGTTCTCCTCTGGAGAGTTTGTTTCATCAAGATTCTCACATGTTCAGCCACCCACCTTGTCTGAGTTTTGAAGCTGTACCTATTTGAGGTACTTTGCACCTTAATATCTTTCTCCTTTTGAAGTACATTTGTGATTATTATATAGAGTATTTTACTTTTTTTGGGCACAAATTTGTGTTTCTCTTGTGAAATCTGAATTGACTGCAATATTCTAGGGAAAGAAGTTGAAGGCAGAATAGCACAAGGCTAGCAAGTAATAGCAAGTAAAGGCCTTTTGCTCAAACTGTTATCCTGCTACCCTTAAGGACCAAAATGTCTTGAAGACCTTGGAGTACTGCCAGTCTTTTGATAGAGACTCAAGAAGTAAAATCCTGTCAGATAATGTTCCAGATCTTCAGAGAAATAATTACAACCAACTTTCCCATTCTCATCCATCTCTTCCCTATTCTATTGATGATCTAGTTTAAATTAAAAAAAGCTTTTTTGTGGTCTAGCTTCATAATAGGGTTGTTCTATAATATCTCAATTTGTCTCAAGCAATTTTTCTAATAGTGTGCGTCAGTACAAGCAAACATGTGCTGAACATTTACTGCAGTAACATCTACTTGGCAGATACATTTTTCAAACATCAGATGCAGTATTTTGCAGAAGTGACATAAGGAGGGTTACTTTGCCTTTTGAAAACAATATTAACCTTTATACACTGTACTACTTATTCAGAAATCTCAGTGTGCTTAACGGATTATTAAGATAATTATGAAAATCTCTAATTTGCAGATGGGGGAAGCTGACACAGAGAGGGTAAATGTGTTGCCCAAAGGCACACATCAAAGTCAGAGTAGAAAAGGGAATGGAGCTCAAGACTCCTGACTTACATATCTCATTCAAACAAAATCCTCTTAAAAAGAGCACAGGTTGAAGTTGGGCTGGAATACTGAGATGTAAACAAGTTCTGTTAAGCAGTGGGAACGTTCCTTAGAAATATTTAATCAAAAAGGTGTGCTTTGCCCAGCAGTGTATCTCTAATCCACTCAAAGCTGTTCCCACCAGGAGCAGAAATGCTGCACAGGGTGGCACCAGTCCTGAAAAACAGTGACTCTGAGAGGGGCCTCAGTAGAGCTGATGGAAAGTGGAAAAAACAAGCAGCAGATACAGCATTTTTTTACACTTCTCTTGCTGCTCCCTGTTCTCATCTTCCTCAGCCAGGGTGCAAGCAAAATAAAAAATAAAATGAAATAAATGAGTTCACCATTTATGGTGAAGGTAGGCAAGTTTGGGGGACCATCTTTTTTGGACACCTCCAGCTTCAGAATTGTTATACTCCAAAATTAGGTGCCTGACTACAGCACAGTGATTCAGATCTTGGAGGCTGAGCATCTCTGCTCCTTCCCAGGCCAGCACAGGTAGGTGGGCTTCTCCGAAAGTGCAAGCTGAGGCCCATGAGCTGTGTGTAGAGACAGTTAAAACTAGTGAGCAGGACACAGGAAGCTAAGAACGATGTGAATTGCTGCCTGTCTTTGAAGCTTTGGTGCCTGACTCGAGGCTGCATTTTGGGTGTTTCAGACCTTCTGTGAGTGTGTGTCTGGAGTCCTTTCCTGATTAAAGATGCTGAAGTAAATGTGGGCTTCATGTGTAGTTCCCCATTATGAATCCTACAGAAGTGGAGCCAGTTTGAGGTTCCAGCCCCAGCTGCTTGCATCATTCCTCCCCACTACCCCCATTTCATCTCTACACCCCTCCCACCCTCAAAGATTTTTATTCCCTCATCTGTTTCAGAATATGGCTGTACAAATAGCTTTGTGGAATAGTCTGGTAGAAAAAGTCAGGCTCTCACTCTTCCCTTCCAGCCTTTCCCTCAGTGTCCCCCAGCCCCCCCCCAAACCCCCACACCCAACGGCGGGTGTTTTTGGATTTAGAGTATACTGTTGCACTGAAAGAGTTTGTAGTGTGCCCACCCAAACAACTACA
>JANZLQ010000029.1:37850590-37891324 GCA_026212715.1 Elanus axillaris | reverse complement strand
CCCCCCCCCCCCCCCCCTATTTTTTTTTAGTTGCATTGGCACATAGGGGACATTTAGGTACCTAGCAGTGTGACCTCTGAGATCTGCTGTAGGGGAGTGCACAGGTATGGAGGTGCGTAAAGGAGCCTTTGTAGTAAGTAACTGTACGATGAGTCTTATGGGCTGGAGCAACGTGGTTTAACTTCCTAAATCTCACCAGAATAAACTTCAGCTGAATGAAACTTTCTTAAATGTTGTGTATATACATTTTTACAAATTACTTCCCATTGGTCTTTCTGTTTTTTTTTTTTTTTTTTTTTTAAGAGATGGAGCAAAAAAGGGTATCAGCCACATGAGAACTGAGGAAAAAGCTGGTCCTATATTTGCAGCATACTTATCACTTCATGTCTCAGTTCACATCTGTTTAAGTTATCTGATTTTTAGCTTTTTGTTTCCCTGGCAATGAGAGCAAACACTATATTACTGCAACTTCTAACAATAACTCTCTGTTTCTGTATTCTGCTGTACTAAGGTGGTCCCAAAGAGATTCACATAAAGTCATTCTTTGTAACCAGCTATGTTTCATATGGACACTATCTGTAAAATAATTATGTATTCCTGATGTCCACATAGCCTACAAGGCTATTAGTGTGTACCTACATAGGCATTTCTGATAATAGACAGTTCTAACACTAACTCTGTATAATATAAACCCTATAAAAACCTGAAAATATGCACACCCCTAGCCATGGCAATATTCCACAGTTCTAAAAATCATGTGCTCGAAATGTTCAACCAGAAAAACCCCAAGAAGTTTAAAAATAATTATTATAGTGGCGCCTTTCTTGCTGCTGTATAGCTGAAGTCCTCCTCACCATCTGCCCCTGTATGCAACTGAGATTTAAAACTCTGGCTTGTAAATAAATTGTGTTCTGAAGTTATGGATACAGCCTTTTGTTCAGTGAGCAGGCAGCTCAGCTAGTGAAATAGCTTTCCTAGTACTCAGAGATAAGGGTGTCTTTAGCTACATTCTCAGCAGGTATCCTCTGGTGCCTCAGTATATTACCAGTTTCTGTCTCCAGCTATTTAGTTCTATGGATTTGGGGAATAATTTACACATAAAAAGGGATGTGCGTAGTATTACCCTTTTCACTTTATGCCTGTCTGTTCCAGTTAGTGTCCCCACTCCATAGGCTGTAGGATGGTGGGAATGCATTGTAAAAGGCAGAAAGAATCTCAGATAACATAGAGAAGCAGTGACTGAAGGATATGTTTCTGACATAGAAGTGCACCAAGCTTTTTATCTGAAGGAAACTCATGGATAGTAGTAGATTTTGGTTGAGGAGTCTGAGGATGGAGTTTAGCTTTTTGAGTCATTCATTGGTCTTCAGCCAAGCAGGACTGGGTAAGGCTTAGATCAGAGCCAACAAACTAGCTTCTGATCAAAGGGATCAATAGAGAGCAGTAAGTATCCTTCTTTTACTGCACTACCCTATAAACACAATTTAGGGTGAATACTGTCTCCATGGGCACCAACCTAAAAGCTTCCAAAACTTTAACTTGGAAGCTATACCTTAAGTTGAACATTCCTGCAAAATACTGAATCCATTGCTAAAAATGGTTACAATAAGAGTTGTTTAACAGACTGCATTTGTCTGGCCAAGGCACTAGATCGCATAACTGGAACTGGACGCGCCCAGCCTAGCAGCTTCCATGTTGCCTATGGTACGGAATGTGGACTGGACTGGACACAACACTCTCTCTCAACAGCTAAGATCAAGCAGTGTCTGCTGAACTTCCAGGCATGGTTTGATAGACTAGTTAATGAGATGGAGTTCCAAAGTATCCCTGCAGAGGGATAGTTAAATATTCACGAAAAATCTAGCAGTAACTTGAAACCAAACTCTTTCAACACATCTCCTGGAACATTGTTCAGGGTTGCATGTCACAAAAGCATCAGACTTTTTCTTTTAAATGTTTGACCTGCATCTGTAATAATAGCAGTAAATTTCATGCAAGGCATTGTTTTTTCATAACTATGATGTTCACTGCAAAGACGAGAACACTTAAATACGGTATTTGCAATGTGGCAAAGATGCTAGTGGAGGAGATGCCATGTAAAGTATTATCAGATAAAAATATGAACAAAGATAACCAGGAACTTAAAAAAATTTGCAAACTATGCCATTAGTGCAGAAATGCTGGTCAAGTGACTTGAAATGAATTTTAAATTTTAGTATTTTTTAAAATAAATTCAATCTTTCGTGAATGTTTCTTGTATTTCAGTAATCACCTAGGGAAGAGTCTGCAACTGCTGATGGACAGAGTGGATGAGATGAGCCAAGACATTGTTAAATACAATACCTACCTGAGGAATGTAAGCAAACAGCAGCAGCAGAAACACCAGGTTGGTAACATGGAAAACCTGAATGAGAGGATTTTTTTCTACAAAATACAGTTTGGGTGGTGTTATCTAAGACAGATGAATTTGGATCTAAGGAAGATAAAATTCTTACGGAAACATATCCATTAAGTAGATTTATAAAATGTGATGGTCACTGGGGAATTATCAGATGGATTCACTTCTGCTGACGTGTAGTGTGGATTGGTCTTTCTTTGCTATTTTAAGTGTTTGTTAGTGATTTATGGTAAACCAAAATCATTGATAAATATTGATAAATTGATAAATACACAGGGATTAGAGGTTTAGTAAATGAAATGAAAGAGCTGAAACTACAAGTGAATTTTCCCAGAAAAACCTGTGTTTTAATACTATCACATGTAGTCATGCATCTAGAAATAAAGAAACAGTCCATATTTAAGACATAAGACTGTTCTTTGATTGGAAATGACATGTTAGTCAAGTTTTGTATCCGCAGATAGTGATACAGAATAGGTGATGCTGACTTTTAATTCCTGATGCCGAAGGGCCTCTTTAAAATCCAAAATAGTCTGATTAGAGAATACTGAGTATGGAGACAGCCTCTAGGTGGCCCTGCTTGAGCAGAAGGGTTGGACAAGGTGACCTCCAGAGGTCCATTCCAACCTCAACCATTTTGTGATTTGGAGACTGTATTACTTTATTTGCTGTTGTTGCATTTGATAAAGCAATACTGTGTCTAAATATAGAAGAATGCTGGTAAATTGGAAAAAAGCACTATGAGTGATTTAAAAGCCTGGAAAGCAGATCTTAGTGAACACAATTCGTTTCACACGATGAATTAAGTTAACGAGTGTCTTGCTTACTCAAGAAGTACCTGCATGAAAAATAAATTTGAACTCTTTAATCTAGCAGACAAGATTCAATATCGGCCAACTGAAAATGGGCCAGGCCACTTTAAAGATAAAATATTGCAGGTATTGCCACACAAAGTAGCTAATTATTAAAAAGAGCACCTGTGGTTCATGTGAAATCCTTCATCACTGACTATTTTAAAATCAAAATTGGCTTTTTTTTTCCACTGAAGTGTAGCTTGAACAGCAAGTACTTTATGGAAGCAGCACATGATCAGTGGTCTCTCCTGGCTTTGTAATTCCTGAGGACGTAGAAGCTTCATGTGTGTTATCGTCAGAAAATTTATTTTCCTCTGCTGCCTAATTTGAATAGAAAGATGGCATGCACTTCAAAGGTTTTTGTTAATAACAAGAGGATCTATTTATTTTGAAAAGCAGAGCAAAGTAGGTTCCATGGTGTCTCACTTGATTTCTTTACTAACTATAGCTGCTTTAGTAGTGGCTTATTGCAGCATAGTTAGTGGTCTTAACTTCATTTTTAAAATGGAGCAATTGTGATTAAGAGCAAGCCATTTCAATAGAGAATAATAGGCAGACTGCTGAGAAGTGGAGTAATGCAAAGAAAGAAGAAACTACATGCAATTCACATACAAATATGGGCATTTAAGATTTTATTTTTAACATTGTCCAAAACCATGTATTTGTCACTACTACTGGAAAAAAAATTACTTAAGTTGAGTATGCCACCAAGTATGAACTGTTTTCAGGCTCTTATGCACAGATACATTTAAGTAAGTGAGAGAAAACACCCTGTAATCTTTGGCCTGTTTATTTTAAATATTGTTTATGTGTTGAATATGAAGGGTTCCATAGACAAACCTTACAACTAATTCCTGGCTGTGACTTACAGTACGAAATCTCACATACGTGTTTTTGAATGTATGTACTTCTGCAAGAACAGATATTTATCCAGTAGCTGAAGAAATGGTCTGCCTTAATTTTTATAAAGTTTGAGTAATCTACATAGCAAAAGGAAGCACTGAAAAGAAATCTGATACTTTTTTTTTTTTAAATGGCAGAATAATTTCTACAAACTGCTACTTTAGTGTATTCTCTGGTAATGCACAAAGAAATTACATCAGAGTGGTAGAATATCTGAATAATTGGAATGGAGAAATGAACCATTATGCTTTGTTTCAGTGACCACTTTGTTCTCAGTTTAGAGTTAATATTTTTTGGCTTAAAATACCTTGTTTAATCAAGTTCTCTTCCCCTTTCACATTAATATTGTTTTGACCTTTAACTTGCATAAAATTGAGTATTTCTGTTTTGTGTATAAGTATTTGAGGTAACAGCAGCTTATACCTACATATTCCAACCTTGTTTTCCTTTTCTGTGTGGGGAGATGGAGGCATTTATCTACCACGCTGTATTCTTTCTGTTAGATACAGTATTTATGAAAAAAATTTTAAAATTAACCCCACCACCTCAGTACCACATAATTTTCCAGTGCCTCGCTCATTTAAGGTGCCAACCTGGGAGGGGAGAACCACTTGTTACCAGTGAATTGAAATAAAATGTGCATTGCATTTGTGTTTTTTGAAATAAACTGAATTGCATAGAATAAGTATAATTTTTAAAACATACTTGCTGGTTAGGTAAAGAGCATCTGAAAAGAAAAAATTTTTGCTGCTTTGGAAGTCTTGTTGCATTCTGTTTCTGTTCGTTTATTTTCAGTACCAGCAGAGACGTCAACAAGAAAATATACAGCGTCAAAGCCGAGGAGAAGCCCCTCTTCCTGAGGAGGACATCAATAAACTTTTTAAACCACCACAGCCACCTCCAAGAATGGAGTCACTCCTTATTGCAGGTAATGTTCTAGCAGCCTCTTCAACTTATCTTTTCATGTGTGAAAGTTAGCTTGGGAAAAAGTGCAGTTGTTACCTTATAAAGCATCTTAATTTTTCATTACCTTTGACATTATGGTGTGATATTTTGGTATTGGTAGTATTCCAAATACTGTCCGTTGTTTGGTCAAAGGCAGTGGTTTCAATCTGTGATCTACAGCCCTAGTGTCCGAAGTATTAAAAAAAATGAAAGGTAGCTAAGAAAAACAACCTTATTGCTAGTAGGCTGTCTATGCCTCTGATAGAAAGTTGGCTTCCACACATAAAAGAATTTTAAACCATCTAGGCAAGTAACAAAGGCATGTTACCCATGCAGATGTGAACATATGTATCTTTTTGAGAGCAAGCCACTGTGTTTAACCAGAATGGCTACATAAAGCTTTAAACTTGATTTATGGAGGCTTTCTCCCTTTATTTCTTATTTTGCCATGATACCTAGCTCTGGCTTGACCATCTGTGCCTCCTGGGTTGATGGGAAAGGGCAGGAGCAGCAGCCACATCTTCTTCCTGGCTCCATTCTGAGAGGGTGAAATTGGATTTTGAAGGAGAGCTGGAGAAACAACCTATGGAGCAGGCTTTCTGCACAGATGGGTGTAGCGACTACTGCAGACAATAAGCTGCTCTTTGCACTCATACCCCAGCTCCTCCCTCAACTCCAGAAGTTAGGGGGCTGTACAGACAAGAGGCAGGAATAAGCTGTTTGGGCTGGAACTACTGGTTCAAAGCAGTTGTCTGCAGCCCTAAGTTACTGATAACATCCCTAAGTGTTGAACTGTCTGTTGCAGCAGCTGAGAAGATTTTATGCTTAATTTCACACAGAATTGGGATAATTTCTTTGATTTCTATGGCCAAAGTTTTAAGGAAACTATCCCCATCTTCCTGCATCCCAAAGCAAATGAAAATGTAAATGGGAACAAAGCACAGGTATAGGTCCCACCCCACCATTTTCTTCGGTTTACTAGGATGCTGCAGTATATAGCCACAGCTTGGTACAATAGTCAGTACCTGTCCTGTGCCTTCTGGAAGGGGAAGAATGTGTGGGACCTCACAGTGGAAACAGAGAGCAGAAAAATTAGATGCCCTGCTAAGTAATCTAAATTTGGAAAATGTCATGAGAAAGCAAATTGTTTAACTATGGCAGGCTTTTTGGATCAGTTGGCTATCACCTTGTTTTGTACTGAGAGAAAACTAAACCAAAATCCTAGTAATTTAGTGTACAGAAAAGAGTGCTTTGACATTAAAAAAAGAAGTGAGTTTGAACTACCACTCTTAAATTTTGGAGTGACCAAGAGATTGTTATTTTAATATAAATACTGTTTCAGACTGTTAATAAGTACTGCTTTTAGAAGAATTAATGTTCTTGATTTATTATTCCTTCCAGAGTATTTAAAAAAAAACCTATTGTTTTGATAGTTTTTACCATTTAATGAATCTTAGCAGCATTAAAGCATTTAAACATTGAGCTTTAGCATAGCTTAAAAATGCAATAGAAGTGTGTATGTGTGTACACATGTGTTTCATGAAAGTGATAGCTTAGGATGAATCATCTCTTACAAGAGGAGGAACTGAAATCTATTATACTTAAAGGAAAAAACAGTTTCCAGCCAAAGCATACTCTTTGTTTGTTCTTTTACCATAGTCAGGGGAGGAATTGAAAGCATCCACTTTAGCTGAGATGAAGTAAAGTTTGTGGATAAAGAATAAAACTTAGCTCTTTTGTCTCTGAGGCATTTAAAAACTTTTCAAATAGAGCATTAAATTGAGAGTTTATGGGCCTTCTAAACAGTCTTAATTTTGATGAAACTGGCTTCATGTTTTGCTATTCCTAGCTAACAAGGGAAATAACTTGTAGCAGTACGTGTATAAAAATGTTTTGATGGGCATGTTTGATTTGTAAAGCACTGACAAGTCTTCATACCCTGATGATTTTTGAAGTAGCTAATGGAGTGAAATATTAGGTGGAAAAAAGGCTAGCAAAATGTCAAACGGGAGTACCACAATTTTCAATCTGCTACTGGAAAAATATTTGTTACAGATACCTTAACAGGGACAGCAGATGTGTAAGAACAACAGAACTGAAATTCAGTCTCGTATTTTTAGAGCAACTAAATTGAACAATTAATTTGATAAAGTTTCCAATACAGCAGCAAGAATTGTTTATTCTTTTTATTGTCATATGTCTTTTCAGAAGTTGTACGTAATAGAATTGTAGGAAAATTAAGTTTTTTTTTCAGCGTACCAGCTTACCTATTATGCTAATTTAGTTTCTTCCCAAATCTATTTGGGAATACTGAAAATGTAAAATTCCTAAGTGTAGCGTAGTTGAGCTGTTTCGGTTGCTTCTCTCTAAATCCTGAATGATTCATGCACATTTGGCTTTTTAAAATTATGTTCTCTCTTTCTGAATTTCAAAACTGACAAGGGTTTACTCTTCTTTCCTATTGACAGGTCAAATTAATACCTACTGCCAGAATATTAAGGAGTTTAATGCACAGAACTTGGGCAAGCTTTTCATGGCTCAGGCTCTCCAAGATTACAACAACTGAAGAAACTTTGCTGTAGCCCTCAACAGGAGAAATTATTTACAGTTTTATACTGTTCATGATCCTCTTGAAAATTTAGTATATTGGGAAGAGAGTCTTGTAAAACAGAGTCACCTTGGTTTGTGTTGAATTCTCCTGTAAGAAAAATAAAGGCAAATTTTAATGATATTTTAGTATTTCCTTATTTGTTGGCCCTATTGGGCTGGAATTTTCTGTGGTCACTCAGGTTTTCTAAATGTTTGGCAGTTATTCATGTTTAGTCATAGCAAATAATACAGGTTTTATTTAACTTGGAATCTGAAATAAAACCAAATTATTACAAATGTTCAGTATAGCTGACTTCACAGAAGAAACTTAGGATTTCCCAGTTTTGGTTGAGAACTTACAACCATAATGTGCTAGTCACTTGGAGCAGTTGCTTGTTTTTATTTTAATCTGTTTGGGCAGACTGGTGCAATGCACCTTCCATATCACAAATATTTCATAGGTTTCGCATTCAGAACATACAAAACGAGTGTTATGTGGAGGTTGATCCCCACCATATCATGCTAAGCTGTATTCCCATTTTTTGTTGCTGCCACCAACTGGATTGAAATCCAGTGATGCTTCTGAAATCTTCATGACAGAAACTGTAGGCGTAGCTAACTTGGAGCAGCTGGTGTGGTGTAAATGGACACCATACCTACTATGCATTAACTTTGTCATCTGGATGTGACTTTGTTCCTGAACTCGGGCTGCATATCTTTTTAACAAGAGTGTTAATTTAAAGGTTTAATACGTGGCAACTCGCACATATTGCTGTCATTGATTTTTTTTTTTCTTAAGTTCTTTCTTGCATGTCATTGTGTGGTGAGTTCTTAGAGTCTAAAATGGCTGAAGGAGTGTGGTTTGGTCTTTTAAAATAAATAACATCCTCTAAATATGGACCTAGCATGGAATATTTCAGCCTCTAAGGTGAAAGTTTTGGAAAGTCAGAAGTGTGTGAAAACTAGGAGTTAGATTAAGAACTTACTCTTTTCCAGTCTAAACCATAGTGATTGCAGTATTTATGTAAATATGGATGCAAATTTTGTTCAGCCCTTGCATATCTGGCAAATTGCCAGTCTGATCTTTTGCCTTGGAAACTCTGGGAACCTTTGTGTTAGCTTTCATACAGTGAAATTCTCTGAAATCAAAGATTAGTTAAGTATCCTGCTACAGTGCCACATGATTGAGTTTCATTTCCTATACAAATAATACTCAAACTGTGTTAATTTTCTAGTTTTCTGAAGGACCAAAATAACCACCGGGGAGCAGAAGTAGGAGCAGATAATTAGACTAAGATGAGACATTTGAGATAGGAAAAAAACTTCTGGGTAACTGGGAGAAAGAAGACTGACTCTGTAGTGACTGTGTATAGAAGGAAGCAGCAGTAACATTATACATACTAGAAGGTCTGCAAAGGAGGTGTTAGCAAAATAAATACCTGGAATAGGTTAAAAACAAGCTGTGTGTTTTGAATTAGTTCTTTAAGATTGAGGATGCAAATATGAGAAAGAGGGCCGTAATATTCTACTGTGCTGGAGTTTAACAAGATGGGTGAATTTTATATAGCTAGATCAGGTGTGCTAAATGTCCATTAAAGTCCATGAAGAAATATGGAAGACTACAGTAGAGATTTGTGGCTTCTAAAGGTATGGATCTGAGTCAGACAGGGGAATGGGATACAAAAGTAGGTGACGTGTAAGTAGACTTCGGAGATGATTTGACTGTTCTGTTCTGAATCACACTTTGGTCTTCTGTCATGGTGGAAATAATTAGAGGAAGCTTCTCTGAGTGAGGGAGGTGGAGTCAGTTGAAGTGATTGGTCTATAAATGAGAATCAACAGCTGTGGAGATTAGAAATTAAAAGGGATGAGACTGTGTCTCCATGCTGGGTTTGTTGTGAGCTTTCCCTACTAGCTCTGTATTCCTGGAACTTTGCTTTTACGTGTTCTCTTCCTAATGTGAGTGAGCTGGCAGCTCATTCACGGTAAGAGATGTCCTTTCCATTTCGAATTATCATAGCACTACCTAATTTTTCTCCTTCCTTGGCTGTGAAAGGCTTTTCTGTGTACTAATAAAAAAGTAGTGGCATTAGAGTCTTTAAAAATTATCTCTAAAGAAGTTAGAACTTCTTTTCAGTCAGCAAGCCCATTGTCATTGCAGAGGCAAGCAAGGCCTCTGCCCTGTGGTTCCATCTCCATCATGTGTCCACAGGTAACGCATACGCACACAGGAGACAATGCACATGTAAGGGAAAACCTTCCCTGCGTTCATTAGTTATACACGTAGTCCACATCTAGCTATTGTCTCTCCTGTCACGCTCCTAATCAGGTAGGTCTGTGTTGAGATAACTGTCTTGTAATCATGCAGAACTATAGTCCTTGTAGGAATAAATGTTCCTTGGAATTCAGCTCAGCATAAGTCTTACAGGCGAGTCTTCTAAGCTCAGTGGCCCGCAAGTCTTTCAAAAGTGAGGTTTGAAAGGAGAAAAAAGACAATTATTAGTTTTGAGGCTGAAGAAAAACAGTATTTCTTCTAGTTGGTCGATACTCGGGATCTTCACCAGTATAGCTCCAATTTTGCTGTGACATTTACTGCCTCTGTTCCAGTGCTACTTGTAAAATGCTCTAGTTGTACTGATAATTTGAGCCGATGTGGGATGTGAAGTGCCATATACCTTAATCATAGCAATGGCTTGGTCATACTGCTATGACTGCCTGCTTAGGGGAGAGCGTTGTCCTCTGCCTCAACTGACTTTTCACCTATACACAAAACATAAGGGTTTGATGTTGTGAGGTGGATGCAACTTGGTGTTGCATAAATAGAAAGTCGGTGCTCCTATAGTTGGACGTAATGCTCTCCCTGAGGAGTCACAGTAATGGGTCGTGCATGCTCGTTCCACAGTGTGAGCTGGAACAGCTTCATCTCTCAGCCTTTCTAACAGTCTGAAATGTGTCCAGTTATACTGACAGCCCTGAGGTTATGTTCAGGACAGGCAATAGGAAGGGATGCTACACTTTGGACCATCTGCTTGGTTAACTGAGAAAATAAGTGTAATTCCTCAGATACAGTTAACTGCCACAGTTGTTATTGGAGACTAATCCTTTATATTAATATTTAAGGAAAATTAAACCAAATGGGAGAGAGCTTTTCTGTAATCCAAACATACTTGGTATGCCCTTATCTCGACCTCAAGATACGTACCAGTATTCCTTTCTCCTTTTGGCGTTTTCAAATTTGGACCAAGCTCCATCTGAACTGTAAGCATTCTGCCACGGACTGCCCACATGGAGGAAACCTGGGGTGCTTTTCCCAGTTATTCTACATGAAGTTATCATGTCCTTTTTCTTCTCAGCTCCACATGATATTCCCCCAAATACTTAAACATCTTAGAGGCTGAATTTGTACTTGTCTCCATCCTGTCAAAGTTTGGGCTTTGAGCAGTGCTGAGCAGCATGAGTGTAAGGTACTGCCAGGTGTAAGAATGGGTAGCCTTTGTGCAGATGTAAACAACTGCACAGAGTACAGAGTAGAGAAGGTCTGGATGAGGTTGCAGATGTCATTTGTGGTGCTAACAAAGATGTTGGATGGGATTGGCAGTGGCAACAAATAACACTTGTAAAGAACATTTAACATGTTGTGTTTATGCTCTTTAAGCTTTGGAAATTCCTGAGCGCAGATTTGTTCATTAATCTTGTTGGGTCACTATTGCCTTCTGGTAAATCTGATATGACAAATCACTGGTGACAGTCTGAGGTGTCTTTAAGAAGCAAGCACTATTTAATGATTCTCACTTGATAGTCAAAGGACTTCTGGTGCTCTGTTAAGTTGTTGTTAGGAGATGCTGATGAAAATAACATCACCAGCTGAAACATGTGCAATGTGTGCTGTAAGAGGAATTGAATTGCCCTCTGTAGAACTGCTTCTCATCCGGTTTGCCAGCCCTGGGGTGAGAGATATGTCCCTCATGATTTTCCATGCCTGTGCATTTTCTTCCACTGGATTTTATGCTTCCTTTTAATTATCTTCAGATTTTGCCCACAGCTTGTTGATTTTTAAGCAAAAAGAGCATACTGCTCTAAATCCACTGCCTTCTGTCATTATGTGCTTTACTTTTCCATGAATTCTTCTCGAATGCTTTGTCTGCATTTGGAAAGATGCTTTACGTTTTGTGAGCTGAACATCAAATTCACAGTGGATGTTTCAGTTGCTCAGATGTCGGATATGGTCCTGAGTTCAATTTCCTCATGCCCCTGGTCTTCAGCTGCAGGGGACGGAATGCATTGGCAGTGCTCAGGAGATGGTGGTGCTGCTCCTTGGCACTAGTCCAGATTCAGAAGCTTTTCATACCAACTTTACAACTGGAAGGACGTTTATACAAAGTTGGGCCTGTGTTTTATTTTTTGATCTTTTAATTGACAGAACAGATTGCTGTTGACACAACTCATCATATCCTGAGTGGTAGCGAATTGCACAGGGCTGTAGAGAATGTCTTTAAAAACAACAGCTTTGGCAAAAGGCTCCTTAGTGAGAGAAAAGTTAAGGTCTTATTTCAATTAAAGCAAACATTTATATGTGAGGAAGAATGACCAGATCCATTTTACAATGATATTAAAAGGCATTATGGTGTCAGTAAAATAAACAAGGAAGGGTAGCAATGTATTTATCCAGCAGAAACACAGCTAAAGACTTCAAAAGCTTTCTAAGATTAAAAGAATGTGTTCAATAAGGATTTCCATTCTGATTTAAATGATCGATTTATTAATCTCTCACCGTTACAGAGAGTGGTGTTCCTTAAATGTTGTACAATGCATCAAGCTTTTGATCTTTTTTTCTTCTTCTGGATTTGAGCAATACAAATTTATATGCCAAAGTGTGTCCTGTTTTCATCATTCAGCGTGTGATTTTATCTCTCATATCTCAATAAAACTGATAGAGAGTCATATCCAACAGGTTAGACAGTTGAAAGCTGACAGAAAGATTGAGGGCTCTCACCCCACATGCAGTGTTTGCTTGCCTACATATCCTGACGTTTGAAAACAAATCGAAGGATTTAAAGCAGGTTTTGTCTGTCACAGAATTGGTTAATTTTTCTTTGTTCCCACATCTTTCACTTGGCTTCTTTAACATTAGCAAATTTAATCATTGGCCTCCAGATTGCATCTAAGGCAGAAAAACATATTATATAACTGGAATGCACCAGTTGCAACAGACCTGCCTGTTTCAAGATGTGGTAATAAATATGCCTGAAAATGAAGTCTAACTAGTAATGACCAATTTATATATTTTAGGAGAAGTAAGCAATATGATGATCAAGGCTAGTCTGTCTTACAACAGATTGTAACACTTGAGCAGTTTCTGCTTTGGACCAATGTGTGACTTCCACACAGATTTTTTTTTTTTAATTTTTTTTTTGGCAAAATGCATGGTCATATTAATTCCTGTAACATTTAACATAACACAGTAGTCTGGCAAATATGTTGTTACTAGCTATGAAAAAACTAGTTTCCAAAAGGATTAACAATTATGAGCTTCAGCAATGTTAACAACTTGTTTACATGGACTACAAGGTCATAATCAGTTTGATCGTTTTTAATGTGACTCTTGAAGCCATGTTCTAAAGCTATCTAGGTTTCTAGTAGAATTAGAGGGGGGAAAAAACCCTTTCAGTTTATAGAAGAGCACTTTCTGTAGTTAAGTATGTGAGCACAAACAGTCGTGGACTTGGTTTCTTGTGGTTTTTTGGTCTTTTTAGTTCAACCACAAATAGCTGTTCACTATGACTCCTACATACAGCTGCCACATTACGTTTCCAGCTCCCTCCAGGAGTTTCTTACTCTCCCTCTAGAGCACATGCTGGTCCAGTGCTGCACCTTGGCTGCCGGCAGCCGCCCGACCAGCTTCACGTCACTGCCTGCTCCCAGCCCCTCCTGGGCTGCCGGTCATTGGGTCTGCTCCGTGGCCTTGCCCACTCAGCCCACCCATGTGTCATCTCGTTGCACTTGGCCAATGAGCTTAGAAGTCATCAGAGTGAAGTTAAGAGAGTGCATAACTGCATAAGCTCCATTTCTTTAGAAAAGCTCAACATAACCCTTTGTTTCTGCTGATGTCAACAGCTGTACTAATGGGGTGGGGGTGTGAAGAGGATGGGCGGATCTGAGTTCATGTGCACCACCACCAGCACCTGTCCTGGGGCAGATAACATAGATAGCAGTTGAATAACATAGATAGCAGTTGAATAAGCTACTTGGAAAGGAAAAACTCTCCCATTCACTAATTGATTTTCATAAGACTTCAATGAATATTTAATGAATCCCCACTCAAAGGAAAGTTTCTACTTGGGAAGGATACCCAGACATGTAAATTGTATATATCTGTAGAAGGGAAATAAGATGATTTATGAGCAGGAGAGAGGCCTCTGAATCAAACGCTAAACCAGTTACGAGGTCATGAAGTGATTGGATTGTGGCTGTCTGCAAATTACACATGCTGGCATAAAAGTCAAATCCTATAGCATTTGTTGGTGTGAATATTTCTTAAATCATAAGAATTTTCACTAGATCACATTAGTAGAAGAGACTCCTTTTGCATATTTGTGGTATTTTTCAGCTATCTTAAAATAAATTGCCTGATTTGTACCACTTTAGTATCTGCCTGAAATTTCTCATCCCCTTCATAGGCGGCTGCTACTTTTCTTGGGACAACCGAAGGTTTGCTTTTCTCCTACAAAATGTAGGAGGGCTTTCCTCACTGAAGGAGGCAAAAGGGGACCTGGGCTATGGACTGAGCAGTCCCAAAGGAGGAAACCACCATGCCTGGTGAGAAGCTTGTCCCCATCTTGTGGCCCACTAGCCACAAGCTCTCCTTGCCACCACCTCTGCCTGCCACCCAGGCAATAGCTGTGAACTCGCCACTCCTGTTACTAGAGTGTAAGCAGTGATGTTGGTAGACATAGGTGAATAATTTTCTTATGTAAAGAGCAGCTTTTCTTGATATGAAATATATGAGCTGCTTCATCATTCACAACTGCTTGGCAATGTAGACATGAGCCTAGCGGGAATCCTGTGTCTAAACCTGGACACAGTAGATCTGGAGAAATGTCCTGAGCAGGTCCTTGAATCCCAGCGCTTCACTCCTCCAGTGTGGTAAGCAGTGATTCTGTCTCTCGTATTTTCAGAGTGTAAGCTCCTTAAGACAGATGCTGTGTCTGTCATATGCAGTTAAAGTGCTTCATGTGCTCAATCCAGCCCATGCTCAGCAGGCCCTTGATATCATTTGGAGAATCTAAGTATAATTGCCTGATTATTACATCTTATGGAGAAAATAGTACATGATTAGGCCATTAAAAGGTTGTGTGCTGAGTAACTGGGTGAAGATTGCACTGACAATTCAAGTTTTTTCCTGTCTGTTGAGAGCTCAGGTTTCCAAAGTTTAGTAAAGCATATTTTATTGTCTGAATCTGTGTAGACTGCCATACCACCTGTATTTTGAGGCTGTATTGGAAGCACAGTCATCCTCTTTCAGAGCAAAGAGAGTGGAAAGCAGCAGCACAGTGTAATTACCTGCTATATGTACCTGACAGCAGAGAGGTGTTAATGGGCTGCTTTGCTACTTGCCAAATAGCAGTGCAGTGTTGAGGCCAAAATGTGTAGAAGTGATGAACCCTCCTAGCCTTGTAGCCCTACCAGCCAGACAAGGTTTTTCTGCCTAACATCATCTTAGCACCTGCTTTTAATTTCTTATGTCTCTTAATTCTGTAATTAGCTCATCATGTTATATATTTTCAGCTATACTCTGTGTTCTTTTTCAGCCTTCATCCTTGGTCATTCTTTGAATTTTTAGCAGGGTGATGATCAAAGCTCTTGTTTTACTTTATGGAAGCACCAGAGCTTTTCATGTGAAACTGTAGTTTTTCTCTTTTTTTTCTTTTCTCTTTTTTTTTTCTTTTCTGTAACCTCAGTCTTGGAAATAACTGAATCCCTTGAGCAAAAGCTTCCCAAAAAAGATCCTATTAGTCAGACAGCTAACATCAGGAATGTTTAGCCTGAATTGTTCAAAGTTATCCCGAAGTGGAGTATTACAATGGAAAATGTTAAGTAGCCTCTGCATAAATGCGGCTACTTGTGCTGCCATTAATAACCTTGGCCTTGTAGAGAATGTTCTTTTGCTAGCTAAATTAGATTAACCAGTAAATTTTCTCCATCTTTAATGTCTATCAGATTTAAGACTTCTGGGCTTAAGCCTGCTGCCACTAAAGCTGATGGTGAAATTGTTGGATTCTGTGTGAACATGAACTTTTCAGGAATGATGTCAGAATTTTGTACCGTTGAAATCTGTGAGTATTAAGAATACGAGAATATAGACATTACAATGCAAAACTAAAGTGAACAGCTTTTAGACCAGACTTAAGTGTGAACAAGAATGTGTATGGCATTTCAGTCAGTTTTAACGTTAGCTTGTAAAAATCTTTAAGTATATTAAGAACATCGGAGTCCCTATGGCTTCTGGTAAAATTACATTTTTAATATTGTAGAAAAAAAATTGTGTGATGAAGGGTTCAATTCCATTTTTCTGAATGCTTCATATATCTGAAGAATTACAGCTCTCGGGAGAGCATAATATCTAAAGTCATATTGATATTTAATGTTTTATCACTGTAGTTCTGCTTGCAGCCTCTGCACCTTATTCCATCACCCTCAGATATGCTGTGGTGTTACTCAGATTTAAATAGCTCTTACCACTCTCTGGCAAGAAAGCTATTCCAAGAATATTGTCTGCATTGCTTGCTAAAAAACCTGGCAATATAAGCTGCTGCCCTTTTCCACTGGTGATTGCTGTCTGGTGCTGCCACCAAAAAACAGGTAAACAAGCAGCATCCCAGGGTCTTAGCTGGCGTATTTTTAGTTAGGCATAGTAGTATGTGCTCTGCTCCTAAGTACAGGTGAGACATTTACAGATTTAAAACACTGAGCTATTTTGTCCTGTGTTTTGTATGTGATAGGCAATTCTTTTGTCCCTGTGAATGCCTGGAGTATCTTCAGTGCTGCTTCATGTTGGTTTTGAGTTCCCTGAGGGTTTGGTTTTTTTTTTCAGAACTAAATACTACTGTGCCAGGGCATGGGCCAGACTAGAGTTGGCTTTGGGAGCAAGTAGTTCAGTGGGATGAACCTTTGCCTGAGGTAACTCACCACACTGGACTGCTGCGATATCCCGACATGCTGGAGTAGATTTGTGCTGCTCTGCCGTGCATAGTATAGACAGCCTTCAGCCCGAGATCTCTGCAGGGAAGATACGCTGTGTCTGTGAGCTGAGCCGCTCTGCTCAGCCTGTGCTTCATTCCCCACAATCAGGGAGGGTACCCGGGGTGCCAGGGAGGTGAGGGAGAGGTCTTGGTACATCTGGGGTTGGAAGGCTGTGCTGCCTCCTCCCCAGCTTGAAAGCAAGAGGTGACGGTGACTGAAGTAAGAGTTTTACTGACCATTCCTGGGGAGCCACCATCTAAGCCATTGCCCCTTGTCCTTTTACTAGCTGCCCTTGTAAAAAGTTCCTCCCCATCTTTCCTGTAGGCCCCCTTTAGGTACTGGAAGGCTGCTATAAAGTTTCTCCAGAGGGGGAGCACCTTCTCTTCTCCAGGCTGAACAGCCCCTGCTCTCTCAGCCTGTCCTCATGAGAGAGGTGCCCCAGCCCTCTGATCATCTTTGTGTCCCTCCTCTGGACTCGCTCCAACAGGTCCACGTCCTTCTTATGTTGGGGCCCAGAGCCGGAGGCAGTACTGCAGGTGGGATCTCACCAGAGTGGAATAGAGGGGAAGTGTCAGGAGTGGGATGCAAACCCACCCCTCCGCTCCTGGCAGAGGAGAGCTGATGTCCCATAAAATGTACAGGGACAGGAGTAACATCTGACCACAGTGACTCATATCCACCATACAGAGAATTCACAGCGAGTGCTCGTACTTGATCACCTTGCAAAGTGATCAGATCAGCTATAAATGAGCATCTCTCTTCTGAATCACTCTGCTGAGCTAAATGGAAGAACTTCTCTGAAGCTTGTTCGTGGCTGGTTTTAATAGCAGCCGTCTCATCTTGGTGTGTGGGGCTTTAATTGTGCGTGTCCCATTAGTGCTAATGGAGTTACGTACCTGAAGTCCTGCGCATGGAGATGAGACTATAAATCTAGGGTTACAACCTCATTAAAGTTGTTTATTTCATGTGTAATAGCCCTTTTGCCACCAGGATACCTTAATTCATTACTTTATTTGTCCATTTGAATGAAGTCTCCTCATCTCAAGAACCTAACTGCCTCTTCTATGCTATGCCCTGAGATGACCAGCCATACTTTGCTCCATCTCTATTGCTCAGCGTGGCAAAAAAAGCCAGGACCCATCTCTGGAGTTATTGGGACCCTGATACAGAAATCTTTTAGGCCTCACCGATTTCTGTATTGTTTTCAGTATGAGTGCTGGAAGGTGCTGCTAGGCAGTGCTGTTTCTCAGCACAATTTACCCTTGCTTTTGGAAAGCCAGCTGTACTCAGCACCCCATGACGGGCAGTGAGTGCAGGGTGCAGTGGAAGCAGGGTACAGCAGCAGCCAGGCTCATGCTGGAGAAGGTGCGTGTGCAGATCGAGGAACGAACTGCTGTGGCACATGGGGTCTGGGGAAAAGGCTTTTAAATAAAAGCAGGGGAAAAAGACAAGGTGGGAAAGCTAGGAGAGGACTGGGGCTTGTAGAACTGAAGAGAGCTCACCTTCCTGAAGAACTAGTTCCATCAACTGATGAGATAAAAAGATGGATTCCCCCAAGTGTCAAAAGCGGGCTCCGGGGAGGACATTTACAAAAAAACGCTGGTTTATGAAGGGATGGAGCGTACTGATGGCAAACAGCGTATGAGGGTCACTGGGCAGAGGAGATGTCTGCTCTGGTCCCACAGGAGAAGAAACTTCTGACAAGTAGATATCTCATCTCTTGTATCCATCTTAGGAAGATGGATGCCTTTGTCTTCTGCTGTCTTGAGGTCTTTTCAGCTCTGAATTCTGTTTGGTTTTGAAGGGTTATATATATAGGAATAACAGGGCCTTTTCTAATCCATCACAAACCGATTACAACAGTTACATTCTAATGGCCTTTGTTTTGAACTTCTTATTTTTTCAGCAAGAATTATTTAGTTCATACTGGTCATGAAAATCTTTGCCATCTCCAGGCCAAGACTTTCTAGAGCAGTTAATAAGATGCATGCCTATCACAGGTTGTCTTAAAAAGACTGGCTTGCCAAAGACTTGAAGTCTGGACCCTCTAAAGGGGGTACAACAAGGTTAATGGTTATTTGCTGGCATGGAAGGGTTGAAAAACCTGCTTTAGGCCCATGTTTCTTGATTTGGATTTTCACGAGCGTTGTGCTTTCTGTGGGGCAACACTGAGCTTACAGGGAGCACTGTGGGGAGGCAAATGCCTATGCTTTGACCAGCCCGGTATGTTGGAGAATAGTGGAGATGGGGGTGCAGGGGTGAGCTTGGAAACAGGTTATGTTTCAGAAATGGGCAGGAAGGTGATCATTAAGAGGATAAGCAAAGGGTGGATTATTTAGGAAGGTCTTGGTGGGGAGAGGACAGGGGAGGAATTAGGAAGACACAGAGCTACTTACCTGCCCTAGCTAATTATCTGACTTGAAGAAATGCCCATGCATGAGGAAAACATTAAAGGCAGATGCAAATATAGATTTTCATATTATTGAGTGGGAAGACTGCTGCATGGGGGAAGCTGAAACTAGGTAGAAAAATCACGAATGTGAGCAGACTGGAGCCAATGATGAGCAGTCTGCTGCAAGCAGTTGGACAGTGTTGGTGAGCTGGGAGGAAAAAGTAGAGATTTGAGTAGAGGCAATGCTAGATGGAGATGAAATTGGTGGAATAGGAAACTTTTTCTTAGGTATTAGTTATTCTTAGGTCTAGTTCACAGATGACACTTATGGAGAACAGGAGTGTGTTCTTGCCAGTTAGGTCTGCAAAACTGGAGCCCAATCCCTTCCCTAAGGCCCCTGTGCTCATTGCATCCCCCAGCACCGCCCTGTGTTGTCCAATGATTGCTGTTTCTCTTTGTGTGTGTGAGTCTCTTTTGGAATAAGCTTTAATAGCATTACAGAGCTTCCACTTCACTTTTGCATTCAGTTTGCAATATACAATTCACTGAGTTAATTTGCAAGGGTAGTTATCATGGTTTGAAAGACCTCATTTGAAGATGGATCCAGATGAGACAGCAGCAGGTATTGAACTCTGTGTTATGCATCAAAATAATAACCAAAATGGAACTTCTTTACCTTGTTCTTTTCATTTCCATTTTATTTTCTTATTCATTTAAGTGAATAATTAAGATACAGGTTGCCCCCCAGTACCTGTTTCACCCAAGGCTGCATGGTACCCTGGGCAACTGGACCCACAGAAGCCACCTTAGAGGTGGCTTAAATTCTTTTAAAGGCTTGGTTATTTGAGGCAGCTCTGAGATTTCAGGTGTACTGAATGTTTTTGTCTGCTCCACTGTGATAAAGGAATGCCTGCCATTGGCATGCTTTCAAGCTACAGCATCACAAATGTAGCCACTATCTGGGCACAGCTCTCCCTTTTCCCATCCATAACTGCGACCATCACTTCTCAGCCATCCCTCAGTGCCCCACTGGCAAGGCAAGCAGCTAAGCAGGCCTTGCAGTCATTCAATTTGGCAAGCCTAGGGAGAGAGTGAGGACCCTTCACTGGAGGACTCTTCAGTGAAACTGCTGGCTTTACCCCTTTTGACAATCACAGACATTTATCTATTAAAAGAAACAAATTCAGATGCTGCCAGTTTGTACCAACTTTTTGTTCTCCCACGCTGATCTGGTTTGTTGTTCTGGAGCTGTGCAGGTTTTTTGTTGTTTTTAAGGTATTTTAATTTTTGACCAAATCAGCACAAAGTAGTAGTGGCAGTAAAAATCAGGCCATTTTATTTTAACATCTGGCTTTGAGTCGTGTTTGACAGTGGCAGGGAATAAATAAAGGCATTCTGTTGTTTCCCTGTGAAACAAGATTGATTTTTTTTTTTTTTTTAAATCCCTGGGCATTTAGGTGTGTACTGTGCTCTGCAGAAAGTGCATCCCATAGTTCCTCACAAAACTTTCATAATTGTGGGCCAGGTAGGATATATGTTTAGCAATTGACTTGGCAGGGGAAGCACTGCCAGGAGCCACCACCCAGGGAGCACCCCACCACCTACTCCTAGACCAGATCCAGCAGTACCGCTACCACTGAGATCCTGGCTGCCATGCCACCCAGGTTGCTGGTTGCTGGCCTGGGCAAGCCCTTTGGTGAGGCCACACAAGCTGGCTTTCATCTAGAGGCTACCACCTGCAAAGGGCTCTTGTGTATCACTTGCCCATGGCGCGATTCATCTCTGCTGGCTTCTGCTTCCTGCGTTGGAGCCAATTGTCTGGGTGCCTCTCTGTGAAGTGTGCAGTGGTCAGGGGACCAGACGTCAGCACCTACTTTCAGATGACATGTTTGTGCCCTGAGCTCTGCTGACTACAGAGGAGGCACAGAATCACCTGCTCGGGTGTAGAGAGGCCTTCAGTCAGATGAATACAGCCTCTGGTACCTCCAGCAAGAACACATTAGGTTGAGGGTCCTACCTGGTTTGTGCTGGCTCACCCATATTTTCTGTATGCGCTTTATGCATAGATGAGATCCATCTCTTCATCCTGGGCATGTGCTACTCTGAATTTCCATCTGGAAATGGGAACAGAGCAAGTCCACTTGCAAGGAGCATCCTTGCTGGGCTGTGGCACCCTCAGCTGCGTCTGACAGCAGGTGCTTTGCGTGTGTACTCCTGTGTGCTCTGAAAATTGAGTCCCCACTGATAATCAAACTTCAAAATATGGTACATGCCTGTCCTAGGGAGAGAATCGTGTTGATTACATGACGTGTATCATGTTGCTGGCTTTGTCGATATTTTTGTATAGCTACAAATATTTTCTCTCAAGTTTTATTAAGTGAGACCCACATACTTCTTCCAGCTGTGACCGTGTGGTCTGTTCCTACATAGCTGTTCACCCCGCCCTTCCTCAGCAACACTTCACAGTCATGCTGTGGTGCAGATGAAGAATTTGGGTTTGAAGCTGGCAATCTGATTCCCATTAAAGCTGTATGGAAATTTGCCACACACCTGCCTAGGAAGCTGGAATAAATAATTCAGTGCTGCACAGTGATACCTAATGGCAAGCAGATAACTTGAATAACCTTGTACTGTGTTAAGCTCATCAGTGCTCTGTCCTTTCATGACAAGAGAAGGAAAATAAACCCCAAGGCAGATGTGGAGAGGTTAAAAAGGGCTGTGGACTTTCTTCCCTGGAATGAGCTTTCAGCCCTACTGAAAGGAAGGGACTGACGTCTGGTACAGCTGAGGAATGCTGTGAGGAAAGCAAACTGTGAGACCCAGTAATGCTTGCTGGAGATAGTCAGCAGCAACGAGAACATGGCCGAGTTAATAGCTACATGTTAATAACCATACAAGGCAAAAAAAGAGCATGTAAATCTTTGTGTCTGACTCCCATTTTCCGAAATACCTTTGGACTTCCGGAGCAAGTGTCTTAAGTAGAATTTAGACTCTTTATCAATGGATCACTTTTGCAAGGAAGGACAACTTCATTACATACATCTATTAACCATTAACTTTGGGAACAACTCTTCTACAGGCATGACTGATTTGCCCTCACTTGGATGCAGCTACAGAAAGTTATTCTGAAAGCTAGGCATGCAGGAGTTGTGGGCAGAGACTTCTAGCTTTAGGTCCTGTGCTGCTTAGGAAGTCAGTTGGTCGTATTGGTTTCCTAGTGCCTTCTCACTTTTTTTGCTATCTACATGCATGTGGACAACTGGTGATTAATATCTGGAGTTAGAACAAGCGTCACCAGATCTAACTGTTGTTGTTTCATTTTATATTTATAGCTCTAAAAGGCTAGGCATCTTGCATGAGAGGTGAAGCCATCATATTTTTCTTCTGGAGTTCACAAGCTAATCTATGAGAATATAATCTTTACAAATCCTGGTTTACATTTAAAAAAAACTTTATTTGCATAAAATAATATTAGGTTTTTTGTCTGCAACATCTTTTAATTATCATTGGTTTTTTATTCTTGAAGGTGAAATAATCCCTGCCTCCAGGCTGTTGGTGATCTATAAGTTACATTGGAGACAAGATACCTAATTCAGCAAGAATGATGTGCTAACTCCAATACACAGTGCAGCCTGTTAAAAAAGATAATCTAATCTTGCTAAATATATGGATAGATTAAAAATGTAGTAACTTTAACAACTGAAGTTTGTGATTCTGGGCTCATAGGCTTCAATGACAGCTCTCCGTCCTGCCCTGTCACCAAGCCTACAACTGCACCCAACACACAGCAGATTGCTTCTGTTCATTATCACCAAAACCTAATACTGTTATCAGCTGCATAGAGGCACCTGTTAATCCTCTGCAACCCTTTTACCTACAAACTTGCCATTGCAGGCCTGATCTTGAATGGGGGCAATAAATTTTGGATGGCACCAGGTATGCTCACCCAAGCTGAAGAGGTGCCTCGCTGCAGACCTGTTTGCCCTACCCCAGCAGTGGTGGGCTCCCGTCCCCACTGCGATGCCCCAGGCCCCTTGCGGGGAGCGACCTCCTCGGAGGAAGGATGAACTGTAGCTGCAAACACAGCCTTGCTTTCAAAGCGAGCAGGAGAATAGCTGTAGATGCAGATAGGGAGATAATTTGCTGCCGAGGAAATTGTCATTCTCATAGTGTCGCTTTCCAGTGCTGTAAACTTTCTGGGCCGACGTAAATATTATCAGTGAATTAAACAGAAGTCATTTCTACTACTACATAGTTATTGTAATTATTTCCAAGTTGTATGGCAAAAAGATTTTTTCCGGCATGTCTGTGCTCAGAGGGAAACTCTAGGTAGGTCTGTGTGCTCAATTTCAGCATTTAATCTTGGGACAAGTAGGTTAACAAGTAGTCTCTCAATGACATTACAGTATATTGTGTTTACGATGTCAAACTAAGGCCGTTCTGATTTTTTGACTTCTATAAAACACCCCATATACTGTACTAGGAAATAGTCACTTTTTTACATATGATGTGCCAGGTTGGTATAGTGAGACAGTTTTGGTACATTTCCAAAGAAACTAGACTTCTGGGATTTTTTATTTCATTCCGCCCAATGCAATCTGATCTACTGCTGGTCCCATGTGAAGTCAGTTTATGTACCTTTGGCCACACAACCCCACATGATTACTAGCTGACTTTTTTGGCTCTTGGAAAAACTGTCAGGCAATTTTTTGATGTTAGCTCCAAACCAGGAGAAACAAGGAACTTGCTGGTCCTGGTTCTGCACACAAATAGTGGGGAAAAAGAACACATCTTTTCTTTAAATACAGGGTAATTAAAAATAAAAATCCCTGAACTACATTTTTCTTCTGTCTGAGCAATTATAAGATTCTGGTTTCTTTATTGGGGAGAAACAACATTCTCATACCCCTAATTGGAGACTGGAACAGATCTTGAAACAGAAAAATCTGCTTTACTAATAAAATCTATCAATCAGCCAAACATACATACCCAATAACTCCTAGCAGGTCATGCTAACTGCTCACTGGAAAACTGTGGGGTCTATAGTACTTGAAAACATTTTTTATATGTTATTATTTCTCAATCTTTGTTTTCATTTGGTGATGTCAGGATGCCAAATTTATAAATAATGGGGTCCTTTCACCTTTTATTTAACTACTGGACAAGCCACGCAACTCTGGTTGCAGCTGTGGTTTAACTCCATTGCACTGGAGACCCTTCAGGGTCAGGCATTTCTTGTCCTGTGCCTGGGCAGAGGACCATGGGTGGGTTGGTCCTGCAGAAGGCAGATGAAGCAGCATCACTGCTGGAGCAGCGATGCTGCTTGCTGGACATCTCTGCACAGTGGGGTCCAGTCCTGTCCCCTGCTAATGTTACTGTCCAGGGGATTTGGGAGCAGGGTGGGGAAGAGTTTTGAGGATATTTGACTCAAGATGTGGATTTTGCAGCTTGGACCTACTTCTGTTGCCAACCAGGGAAAATCCTACTGGTAGTTTCTGTGGATGGAGGGATAGTGGGGAGGAGGTGGCACATTCCTGATTGCAGTGGGAGAAGGCGCAGGCTTTGGGAGCCAAAGTCACAGCTTTGCCCTATTTCACAGAGGCTAAATGAGTGTTTCTCAATCTTTTAAAATCAAAGGACCTACAAGCCTTTTTGATCTGTGCACCAGCAGCCAGGGAGCGAACGGTGCCTGTGGGCAGGAGCTGACATAAGTGCCTGCCAACTGCGTGGGATGGCGTGTGTGTGTTTTGGTTTGGTTTCTTAATTATTTTTCTGCAATCAGTTCACAGACCACCTTCTGGTGCCTTATGGATTGTGGGTTGCCCATGGGCCCCATGGAGCAATGCTGGGCTGGATGAGTGTTACTTATGAACTTAGGCTGCACCGGAGGCATTATAGATGAAGGATTTATGTGCTGTTACATATATTCCCTGAAATAATCACGTCTGTCTCACGTTCTTTGATATTGATAAGTGGCTGAGGTAGAATCTGTTCCTATCTAGTCCTACATGCCTCGTTTTGCAATTATCCACTTTCATTGGTTTCCTCACATAGACTTAAATTTAGCAATTATTTCTTTGCAATGATCTACATTAATTCAGACATTACATCCAAGGGTTTAATCTAATGTGTGCATTTCAGGTGAAACATTAGAAACCTTCCAGCATCTGTAATAATTTTTCTGTATTAAATGAAGGAATTTTTTAATTTAGTGCTAAAAAAATACACTTAAATAATATGGGCTATCTTCAAAGTGGCTGCAGACAGGAAATTGGAAGGTGGATACTCTCTTTTTAGTCCATCTCAACATGACTTTTCACAGGAACTGGACTTCAAGGCCAGCTCAGTGTGGTCTTGGCTTGCTAAGTTTACTGCTTCAAAGGGAATGTGAAGTTCTTCCTGGGGATGGATGAAACTATGGCAGGAGACTGGCAAGCACGTCTCTGTGAGCTCTCTGCTGCTGCCGCCCTGTAGCCCTGTTAGCTGGGGTCCTTTCTGGGAGATGTTTGTTTCTGTTGCGCCAAATTAGTGAGAGCCTGTGGACATCGGAGTCGGTAGGTGTTAGTTGGTGGCCACCAGCTTAGACTGCAAATCCCACCTCCCCTGAGGAGGAGCCAGCAGATGCACAGGTCGGGGAGGGGTTGTCTGGCAGGAGAATGCATGGCCAGGGCAGCGAGTGGGAAGTGCATGATTTACATCACTGCATTAACCACCATTAATTCCTGTAACCAAGGCCTCAGGCAAAAGCTAAGAAAAAGCTGCTCTTGCCTCAGAAAAGGTACTGTGTACTGGTGTTTAATGTGCAGCTCGTGGCTTCAGGCTGAGACCTGGTGGCTCTGTAACAGTACTGGGTTCCTGCTCCCCACATTTACCTCCGTGTGGAGCGGTTCCTGGAGCAACAGAGGGTGAAGGTAGCCCAGGAAAGGCAGGTGATGGTATGAGAATGATAAAGAAAATGTAAATCAATTATAATGTGTGAAAAGGGTGATTAGCAAGCAGGTTACTGCCTAGAAGCCACGCTTTCTATCCATTTGGTTAGGTCAGTTTTTTCAGGAGTGGCTAATAGTCTATAATACTTGATCTCTCAGGTACATATATCTCATTCCATGGGTAACTGGCTAAAGTGATAAATCTGGCTACACTGCAGTAGAGCTTAACCCTGCTTGTGAACAGCCACTGTAAAAACATTTGGGGCATGTGCTGCTTTTTAAACATTGATGTCGTGGCCGTTTTTCTGCCGTTCCAAAACACTGGAAGAGACAAGGCAACAGGATTATATAGTTCTCCAGCTCTCTTTTGGTTGTTCCTAATCTTAAAGTGATTTTTTTTTTCCAGTCATAAACAGCATTCTTTTCATTTTCTGTTAATTTTGTCTGCTGCTTTGGATGTCAGATCTGGTTTATATACTTAGCATATACACACATTCCTTAAAATAGAGGGATCCTGCTATTTTGCCTCAGGCACTTTGCAGCCCATTTCTAGTTATAGCAACAGCAAATCTACTTGAAGAGCAATACCCTTCTGCCCTGCCAAGTACATGGCTCACAGCGGAGCTGGTGCAGGCAGCATTGGACTTCTGTGCTTTCTTCATACCCTGCCTGTCCCATAGCTAAGGAAAACTAAATCTTCCCTCACAGCTGAGCAATTAGGATTTTTTTGGCCAAAGGAGGGCATGGGGAGGCGAAACCTCCTCACCTGCCCTGTAGGAACATGACTCTTCTGTAGCCAATTGGAAAAATGATGGCGCAGCAATTTTCTTGCATGGCTCTTGAGGATGGTTATTTTCTTTAAACATCATTTCCTGTGAGTGCAGAAGAATCTCAAGTTTCATTTTGTATTAGAAGAAGGTAATTTTCTAAGTAATACTTTAAGTTTGTTGAAGACAAGCTTGAGAGAAAAACTTCAAGGCTCAAAACCCAAAAGGTGAACAAGAAACCCACAGGGTATTGCTATTAAGACAAACAAGACAACTGTCTTGCTTTAACCCCAGCCACTAATTATGCACTACGCAGCTGCTCCCTCACTCTCCCTCCACCCAGTGGGATGGCAGAAAGAATTGGAAAAAAAAAGTAAAAGTCGTGGATTGAGATAAAAACAGTTTAATAGAACAGAAATGAAGAAACTAATAATGATAATAATAAAAATAAGAAAATCACAGTAATAAAAAAAGGATTGGAATATGCAAAACTAGTGATGCACAATGCAGTTGCTCACCACTCGCTGACCAATGCCCAGTTAGCTCCTGAGCTGTGCTCCCCCAAGCCCCACTCCCTCCAGTTTATGTACTGGACATGACATCCCATGGTATGGAATATTCCTTTGCCCAGTTTGGGTCAGGTGCCCTGGCTGTGTCCCCTCACAACTTTTTGTGCCCCTCCAGCCTTCTTGCTCACTGGGCATGAGAAGCTGAAAAATCCTTGACTTAGTATATACTTAGCAACAGCTGAAAACATCAGTGTGTTATCAACATTCTTCTCATACTGAACCCAAAACATAACACTATACCACCTACTAAAAAGGAAATTAACTCTATCCTAGCTGAAACCAGGACACCAACCAACTAGCCAACCCAACTACTAAAGACTCTCTGGCCTGGTTTCTGATCGGGGCTAGCAATGCTATGCATGTCTGTCTGTCACACTGACATTGTCAATACTCCCTATCCTCCTCCTCCCCCTTGTCTTCTAGTTTTGTGAGTGATATTTTTATAACAGCTTCTTCTTGGATGTGTTTAGCATTGGTAAAAGGAGAGATCAGCAGAAACACCATCATCTGATCTGCTCTGGGCTTGGTTGTTTTTTTCTGTGCCTGTTTCTTGCTTGCTGGCCATGCTGCATGCCTCCCTGATTGCCTCTGTTCTGGGTCAGCGGGTGTCAGCAGCTTGGGAGGGTGCCAGGTCCTCGTAAGGCTGATCTGCTTGGTCAGGACACTTTTACAAATATGCCTTACATTGATCTACTTGTCCTCTGCCCTGACAGAGCTGACAGCCTTCAGACCTCCCAGGATGTCCCCTTCCCTGCTTTATGGCTTTCCCTTCATCATTTTCCATGCCACGTCTATCTCTTTCACTGCTAGAAGAGCTCAAGACTGAGCTAGAAATGGAGATACTGTGGCTTTATTAAGACAATCTGGTATTGTTATTGACTTTCTCCATGGTTCCTATACTAATGGCCATTGCAGCTCATGTTTTATTTCAGTCTGACATTTGACAATTCATTTAAGAATAATGGATGCTTAATTTCAGACTTTGCCTGAAAATATCCACAAGGCTTATGTTAGGAGTTGCCAAAACCAGTATCCCCATAGAGGGGAGGCTGCTGCAGCTCCACATCCCCCAGCCCAACCAGCAGCGATGCTGAGCATCTGTTCCTAGTAGGCACATAAGTGCACACGCGTACCTATGTGCAGAGCCTAAAAGTAACATGAAGTAAAGCAGAAAGAAGTGCACAAACCCAGATAGTACAAATGACCTAATCCTGTCACCTTGTCTGGATCAACAGGATTGAGGTCCATTAGTAGGAATATATAGATGTACATATATACAAGGTGGATGCCTTCTAGCAGCTGGGCTCAGATTGGATTCTAGTCTCCCCAGCTGCTGGCACCTGCATGTGTGAGGTCCCAAGGACACAGCCCCACTCCAGTTGCTGCACTCAGACCCCCTTGTGCACACACACATGCAGAAAAGAGAACCCCACACCCATAAAAGAGTTAGAAATGGAGTTGTTTAAGAAGCTAGGACAGACTGCTGCATGGCCAGACAAACATATTGACCAGACACCTTTTTATGTGCAGCTGGGCCCTTTGATGCCCTTTTCCCTCTATTTTCCCCACTTCTTTTCCTCCGCAAACCACATCAGTCCCTCCCTTCCCCAGCCTTTGGTTCCTTCCCTAAACATCCTATAATAAGTCTTGCACAATCCTAACACGTTCTTCCCCTGCATCCTGTAATGAGCCCTGTCCCCCAGGGCAGGGTTCCCCAGTCTGTGTGGTGCCCCAGAAAGCTGCCCCATGGACATATGGTGCTGGGTCTCACCCAACCCATGGGGCTGATGCTCTCCTGGGGCAGCCCTGAGGGGGGGGGGGGCTAGTACAGGGTTTCGTGTCTCTGACCAGGGCTTCCCCAATGCCTCTGTGCTCTTCTGTGTGGGTGGGGGATGAGCCTTTCACTATATAACTTAACAGGCTATTTCTGGAACAAGAAACTGTCCAGAAACACTAGAGATTGCCCCTAGGTCAGCCACAACTTAGGTGTGTTCAGAAATGCCTGAGTGACTTGGCAGCCTTGTGTCCTTCCTTGATATGTAGGAACATAAAACTCATTAAAAAATGGTTGCTGTTCGTGGTCCCAAGTTGCTTCCGAAGAGGGGGCTGGGGCTTTTCTTTGCAATATTTACTCCTGTTTTGACTAGTATTGCACAAGCCATAGATTTTGTGCTATGAAAACTGCTCCCAACACAACAATTTATGGTGAAACTGCAGCACATATTTTAGAAAAATAGAGACTTTGAGTCAGGACTGGATAAATAATAGAAAATGCATCACACCATTTAGCAACTTGTTCCAATAGCAACTTTGTTCTAACAGACAGTGATTTGTCAAAATCCACTGTCTAAAACTTAATTGAAATGGGTTGCATTGATTGACAGAGTTGTAGTCAACAACATTCAACGTGGAAATAAGAGGATATTTTCTTCCCTGTGTGCTTGTTAGATTAAAGAGCTCTCAAGGATCAGAAGACATGTCTCTGTCTAAGGAACAGAGGCATCTGTGAATGGTAGGGGTGTAATTTCCTACCCACCTCCAATTACACTCTCTTGTGATCCATCTGTCTGAGAAGCTATCAGGTATTGTGTTTTATAATTACTGCTTGTTAAAAATATCATCTTTGTTGGAAGTTTAAAAAAGGAAATCTCAAAAGACCCTCGAAAAATGAAAGCAGAGCTACTTTTAGAAAAAAAACTTTTAATGAGAAAGAGATTAAAAATGGGAACACTTTACACAAGGATTTGACTTTAAAAAAATACCCAAATAACCCATGTAGAGCATTTCAATGATAAAAGGTACATACTTATGAAAATGTTTTGTGTCAAGGAAGTGCATTAAAATGTTTAGATGAAGATGTCTCAGTTTAATTGTAGGATTGCATCAATAGGTGTCCTTTGCCTGTTCAGGTGCAAGACTGAACTCTGAGTTTGACCTTCAAGGTAACAGCTGTGCTCAACTCCCTTTATCTGGGAGCAAAGCAGTACATCTAATTGACAAGAAAGATGGAAGTATATGCTAATGGGATCTGGGTCCCCTTAAAGAAGTGTTCGATTTCCCCACAGAGCTGAATTTAGGCAGGAAGAGCAGGTGCCTCACAACTCCAGATTTCCCTTCAGCTAGGTAAGAGGGGACACTGCTAGCCCCCTCCCAACCTACATACCTGGATCTCCTTCCCACAGAAAGTAAAACTTGTGGCTGAGTTATGCGGCTGGACATAGGACCTGGAAGCTCTTCCTAAGCCTCCATTATGGATATAGCCAGGACTCACACTCTGGAGGTCTCTGAAGGTACTTCATTTCCATAATGAATATAAAAGTAATTAGGGAACCATTGCATTAAGCATTAGAGGAGCCTTAATTAAATGGATTTGATCCCACCTGGACTGACAGCCTCAGTGACACTATGAACTGTTTAAACAAGAGAAAGCATCATCAGGTATCAGGGACTGAAAACTCATGCATAATCCTAGTAATTGCAATGGCACAACTCAGTATACATGCTGATTTAACAACAGAATTTGGCCTCTATTGATGAAATTATGGCATTTTGATGCATATCCCATTCCTTATCCTTGTTCTGGTATCACCATTTGCTTCTATGGAAAACTAGCTGTCCCCAGCCAGGCTGAACCATGGTTTTGAGATTCAGTTGATACTGTCTGCTCTTCCCAGCTTACTCCTAGTTGCTTCCCACTTTCCTTTCTTGGTTTTCTGGTCACCTAGATTAGGAATCAGTCATCTAGAGTTGCAGTTACGTTACAAAATTTGCTTGTGTGCCCTCTGTTAGAGGAGCTGACCTGTCTATACCAATGGCAGCCTGAGAGGCCATCTAAATCCAGCTGGACTTGCCCCTTCCTGTGGTTGTACATGCCAAGGAAGTTCATTGGGGCAAGCAAGCTCAGTCCTCATGTCCAGGCATATACAGACAGACTGGAAGATGTTGGGCTTACCTACACTGCAATAATACAGGGTCTTGGATTTATGCAACCAAAACTGGCAGACAAGAAAGGGAAATGACCAACTGTGGTTCATGACCATGGTCTGATTGTTATTTTGGATCTAAGGCCATAAGCCATGATGTTGTGTATCTTCAGCATGGCACCTTCAATGAAGCTGTACCAATTTCCATGGGCTCATGAGGTAGCTTAGTAACTGTGTGGCTATTCCTTCCTCTGCAGATGGTCAACATGGGAGGGAGAAAGTGGGGTGGATTATCAGACCAGAGTTCAAATTGACTAGTCAGCATTAGAAAGAATAACCCTAAGCCTGCATAAGCAGGGAAAGAGTTAAAAACCGGAATTCCACTTTGGACATCAAGGGGAATCATGACTTTTACTACATCCCTCTGCCCAGCGAGTATAGTAACAAACTGGGTGGATGAGGATCTCTGTAGAGACTGAAAATTATGGTATTTGCACAGCAATAAACTGCTGTGGGAATAAAAACAGCTCTCAGATGTTTACTGTTGGCAAACAGGGGGATCCTGAAAAAAAGGATCACGTAAGGATTTATGTTTTGTGGTGGAGACATTGACAGTAAAATATATCTTTAAAAAAGTCAGTATTCTTACCTGATACCATAGGCAGGCTCTGCTTCTTCATGGTTTCACCCCACTGGACTGTATTTCACACTCTTTGCAGAGGCAGTACACTTTCAGTGCAGAATGAGACCATGACAACTTCGTTCATCCTCTGCCCTGGAGGCTTGTTAAAAGGAGGAAGTGCATCTGGAAAGTGACTGGCTAAATTACCTGGGAACCAAAGAATTGCGGATGTGAGGGGGTTAAAGTACAGTTTGTGGGTTACTCTAGTTAGTATCTCAAATTGCTCATCCCATGGAGTTACGATGGGGCAACCAGAAGACTGCTCTACTTTTAGTCGCAATTCAGGTGTTGCCCTTTGGGATCCCCGTGCACTGAATGGTCTGTTTTTCCTAAGGGAAGTCTATAATTAAAACAGTCCTTAAGCTCTCCTGTATACACCTTGAGTCCCTGGGGAACATCCAGAGGCAAGTGCCCAGCTGTAAAACCCCTGGGATTTCTTCTACTGGGCCATGCGCACGTATTTCTTCCAGGGCCATATGTGGTTTTTCTGGTAAATGTGGTCTGACCCAGGGCTGTCAGGGGCATGGGATGAGGTGGATGGGCACACTGCCTCACGGGGATGCTGGGCATGGCATGGGCCATAGCTGCCAAGTCAGGGTGCACGAGGAGGGGGCTGTAAGACATCCCTGTGGCAGCAGCTGGAAGTGGAGGGGGAATTTCTGCATCCAGAAGGGAGCCAGCTTTGCATAAGGAAATAATCTCATACGACAGTGTGATGAATTTGTGTGCATGTATATCCCTGCTCACTGCTGGAGGCAGTCCAAGCTACGTGTCTATGTGCCATAGGCCCTCCTCAGCTCAGAGCAAACAGAGGATCCCTTTCAGCCTACATGTTGGGTAACTATCCTCCTGGCACAAGGCATCCCTGGGTCATGGGTCATTTCCCAAGCTGGGCATTTTGGCTTAACAATACTCAGGAAAGAGACTTTGATTTTTGCTGGTTTTACACTAGCGAAAGCTCTGGAGAAGGAATGGTCGATTTTGTGCTGTTATGCTTAATTAATTTAATTTGGTATTGGCAGAGCTTTCTTGGTGAATTCCCTCTTTTTCTGGTGTAACCCAGAGAACCTGCCCATGCTGCTCTCCCCCAGTGAGACCCCTCCTACACAGGTAAGACCTGATGCGAAGGGGTGCTCAGGACCCGGCCGGTGCCCTCTGCTCTTACATGGAGGAGTCTGGCAGAAAATACCTATCTGCTTCAGCCCAGCAATGCACCACAATGAGAAACAGGTCGTGGACTATGTGGGTGACCGTGCTGGCAGCTGTTCGCAGCAGGCTTGAAGCCATCTGCCCCGAGTGGGCAGCGGGAGGAGAGCGGCTCTCCACCAGCGAAACTGGCGCAGGGCGGTGGGGCAGACTGAGCGATCTCTGTTCCCCACGCCGCAGCCACCCTGGCCTCCCTCTTTCCCAGTAGTTACGTCAGAGCCTGTGCACTTCGCCAGTAGGTTTGATACGACTGACTAAAAGCACCATTTTCCTGGTAAAACAAACACAGACTCCTTTTTAAAAACACCTTTTGATACTTTATGAGCAGGCTGGTATATGTAACCTATCAAGCCCAACATATGGCTTATTATGACATTTAGCTGATTAAAATAGTCTAGACATAAACTTGAGATTTCAGAAATGTTTAAGCTAAGTCCGAAATACATTTTAATGTACAGTAGATGTATACTGCAATTTGGGCCACCTGTGTCCCTGTAGGAATTATGGAGCAGGAAGTACTTTTGACTCAAGAAGTGTGTCTGAAAATTGAGGCTGTAAATTAACAACAGCTTGTCTATTAGATTATTTCACCCATAAAGGAGTCTGTATATTTCTAAATGCCTCGTGATTTTCAATACCTTGCTGTTGTTACTTTTATTAAAGAAGGAGGTTGGCAGCAGCCTGGGCTTCTATGTCGAGGCACATTTTTAGAAGATCGTGGAATAAATAGCAGCAGCCAGCCAGACGGTGGTGAAGCATACCTGTGGCCACAAGAGGAGGAAACCCCAGGTTAGCCTGTTAGTGGGCATCGTGGTGCCGGTGTCCCCTGGCATCCAGGAGACTCAGCCTGGCTTGCTGCAGATGACAGGTCTCCTGCTTGTTGGCCATTTCAAAGCTGAAGGCAGGGTGCTGTGTGTGCAACACTGTTAGCCGTCCCTGCAAAAGGCCACATAATTTACCTCTTTGTGAGCTTCCCAGTTGTGCTGCATAACTTCACGTCATCATCTTACTTGCCTTTCTTCTTTATTTTTCCTCCCTTCCAAGAGTTTGGTCTATTTAGAGTTGTTCAGCTGTCTTTGGAAAGGCCAGAATGGGAAACTAAGGGGAGGGGGGCAGGGGAAAAAGAGTCCTGCTACACGATCTGTCCCAAGCTTCCCTGGAGTAGGTCTTGAAGGGAGGAGCAATGAATCCTGAAGGCTGTGGAGGGGGAGCTCTCTGCAGATTCCTAACAAGGGGCATGAGTGTAAGGCTGAACAGGGCTAAGAGGTTTCCTCTTAGGCAGTGGGGGGACGGGGCTGGTGCAGAGAGAGAAATATCCACAGGGAAATTTCCATAAGGAGGAAGTTATTGGACAGTATATGCATCCTAGCCCCCATAAACTGCTGCATAATACCCATTTTGCTGAGCAGTTCTACCACATAAGGTAGGCCTAATAACTTGCACAGAGCACGAGAGTGGCCTACATGGGGGTGATTATTTTGGCAAAGAGCTGTGTTATATTCAGTCTGGTCATTATGTAGAAGGCTAGATACATTACCCCTCTGTGGTTCATCCTCAGGAGAGGTCTGTACCCCCTGCATGGACACCCCCCTCCCGCTGAACGGAACAACACGTTGGCTGAGGGATCCTGTTACACAGGCAAATGTTTGGCCCACAAGAAAAATGAAGCCACGGGTGACAACTCATGGAAACTCTTGGTTTGCTTGGGGAGCAGAGGGCTGTGGTTTGATAGCTAGTATTCCCACGGTCTTGCGTCGCCCCATCTGCAAGGTGGGTTGGTAGGCAACTGGCAGATGAAGGCGGGGGAGGATGTCTCCTTGCTCTGGATCTGGGCTAAGATACAAATGTCATTTGAACAGCCAATGCTACCTGGTAGTGGAAGGGTCTTGTTCTGCCTGCAGAGAGGTATCCCTGTCACATTAGAGCTAATGGTAACTGTTCAGGCTGCCTGAAGCATGGATGCCCTGTCTTGCAGCCCTTCTGATAGGCAAGAGCACGCTGAGTGCAGAGCCCAGATTATCTGAGGGGCTCCGGATGGAAACCTACAGCAAGTTGAGTTGAGGCAAACACACACGCACAAGACTGAAAAGTCCTCTGAATCTCCCCTCCTCTTCCCTGGTTTCTCCCTTTTGCAATCGCCTTGCCTTGTTGACATGGCCTTGCCCCCATCCCTGCTCTTCCAGGCTTGGTCCATCTGGCATGTTGGTTGCTAAATCACTGGTGGGCAGGCTTGCCAGGATGCCTGGCTCTGTCCGACCGCCTGAAAGCCTCTCACTGCATTTTAATCCATGAATGAAAGCTAGCCAGGCAGAGGGGAATATGCTGGCTTTGCCACAGGATGCTTGGTGTGACTGTGTCAAGCGCATAACGTAGTTTCTTCTTTGCACGTGCAGAGTTGGGTCAAATGGGCAGGCGTGGGCTGCAGCCAGAGCCTGCTTGCACCACAGCCCTGGCGGGAAGCGGGCAGCGATGGGGGGCTACTGGGCAGGTGAAGGACCCCTGTACTGGTGGGTGAGGCTGGGGAGTGGGGCCACAGTGGTGCCGGAGGAGAGGGAGCAGTTGTCACTCTGGATCAGCTTCTCCCATCCCAGAACACAGCATATTAAAGCAATTAAGAAAAGCTCTGCTCAACGCAGGGATTTTGAGGGGAAATATGAATGTAAGGATACAGCATTCCTCGATCAGAGGGGAGAAATAGCAGAGGGTAAATTAAACACAGCTGGAATGAGCATAAGAAATAGATTAATTCCACGAGATTTTTTTTTTCTTTCCGTTCTTTACAAATTATAGGAGCTAGGAAAACTAGCACTTCTTAATTCCACTTGGTATGCAACCCTTTAATCCTCTAGCCTCTCAGCCAGCATGCACTGAATAAAAGTGCAAGCCATTCATTCACCCCACAAACCTTTAAGTGGGGACACCCCATGCCCCGTGCACATATCCTTCTCACCTCCCCTTATGCTGCTGTAAGAACAAATACTGTGGACAGGGCAACACTGGAAAATATCAGGAAATTATATTTGCTGGTGTGTTGTGGTATTGGTTCAGAGCAATGGACAGTGCTTATTTGCAACAGTAAAATCAGGTTTTTCTCCCAGTATGATCCCCCCAGAGTGGGGATCATCCCTCAGTTCTGAGGCTGCATAGCACCTAACACAATGGTGTTGTGGTCCGTGGCATAACAAGGTCTTGGTCTGTAGCTCACGTGCAATATATTTAATGCAATATATATGGTAAATAATAGTAGGGTTTTTGCACTGAGGCTTGCAAGCTGCTGCTGCTGCTGTGGCAAGTGCTCAGCTCCTCTTGGTTCTGGGCACCTTCTGACAAGGTTCGGCAGGACCTGTGAAATCCTGAGCTTTGCCTGAGTGCTCCTAAGTTATGGGGAAGATAGAAATCAGATCAAACAGGAAAAATATAATTCTGCTGGTGCCAGCATTGCTGTACATTGCTCTCACTCTTACTGGATCCTAAGTAAAGTGGCTGGGGAAGCCCATCTGACCATTGCTTCAGGACAGAATCAGCTTCACGTTAGTGCCTATAGGGCCTGGAGCGTACACTGAGCAGGTAGGTAGCTGAGTCCAGGGATCTGAGTCCAGAGATGTTGCGGGGGGAGAGCTGGTGCCTGGAGCTGCCCAAAGCTTCAGGAGTATGAAGCACGCTCCCCTGCCCTCTGCCCATGGGTGCAGGCTGCTGCAGAGCCCCACAACCCGAGGCACTCCCCACGCCAGAACACACCAGCCCCTGGCTCAGCTGGCTGCCGACCCCCATCCTACCCCTCCGTCCCTCCATCTTCTGGGGGTTTGCCTCTCCCAGCAAGGTCTGTCCTTGGGTTTGAGGCTGGGCTGTTGGATACCACCCCACTACCAAAGGGCTTGGAAGGGCTCAGCCCCACAACTCTGCCCATGGCAACCTCCCAGGGATGGCTGGGCTGCAGCAGCTTTTGCTTAAAAAAGACAAAAGAGTCAGGAAGAGGATACTACTGGGTGCTTATTGTGGGCACTGCAAAAGCAGGAAAGGGTTTGACAGAACAGATGAAGCCTGTTTCCATAATGTACAAATTGGTACATTAACCAGAGCTGGACAAGAAATGCAAGTTATGGCTGGCACTCGGCTCTTACTTCATATAGCTGCCGGGTAAAAGCATAAAGGATAGCCTTGACTTTGAATCTCTTGGCTTCTCTTAACTTGTATTGCAGCCATAATATTAAGTAAATACATGTTTTCTTCTGGGAAGATATTTTCTTTTTTTTTTCTTTGGCAATGACAGTTTTTGTTGTTTTTTATTTAATAAAATAACATATGGTCATAAATTGCATATCATTTACCTCAACTACATGGATGGCTTTGTTGGAACTTGTCCAGTCTTCAGTTAAAGACATATTTAAGCAGGTTTAAAATACAGTATGTATTTAAAATGAAGTGAATAATACTTGAGGCATTTTGAAAATTGTGTTTAAGAAAAGTCTGTTCATGGTATATTTTGGTATCTTCCCCCCAGCCCACAGTTAAGTATCTAAGTGTCTTCAGTGATGCACTCAGGCTATCATAAATGTTAAACTCAGCAGGTATGTATGGAGTCCCATGCAAGAGCACAGTATAGACAAAATAACCTCTGGGAGGTCTGGGAGCCATGTCTGCATTTCCCAGCACTCCCAGGCACCTCCTTGGTCCTGATGGGTTTCTGGAGCAGCATCCACTGAGCTGTGCCGGGGCATCTGGGCACCTTCTGGCTCTCCATGCTGCCGTCTTTATACATGCCTCTTCCCCTCCCCATCCTCTGCCCTGGCCTTCCCATTGCTCTCCTCCCTTCCCTCCAGGGCCACTGGCTTGAGAGGGCCAGAGTCATTACACCATTCCCAAGCCAGCTGGCAAGCTGTTTTATTCAGATGATATTTCCTAGCAGAAATGCTCTGATGCCTTAAAGCATTTTCTTTTTGTTGGGGTTGGTTTTTTTTTTTGGTATCATCTGAGCAGTCTAAAGAAGCCTTAAAGGAGAAGAAATGAGACTACACTTCTGAAGTGAATGGATATAAATGTAATGTAATGCAGTATGTATCCCATAGATGCAACTGCTGAATTTTCGCATTTTAGTCTCTGTCTCTTCCACTTCCCTGAAGATGCTGATTTTCTTGCTTCCTGCTCAGTACAGCAGGTGCCCCAGAAACCTTCCAGAGCAATGAGAGGAAGATTTTGCAAGACCGGTGGGAAGTTTAAGGGATGTTCAAAGCACGCATTATAGACTTCAAACAAAGCTGTGCAGATAATTTAGGCTGCAGGACTGTAATTAGATAGAGGAAAATGTATGCTGTGATAAACCCAGCTGCTGTTCTCATAGCATGTGATTGATATAGCAGGCAAAAGGCCAGGACCAGAAAAGGTCAAAGCTGTGGTTAAAATGCTGCCTTCTAAAATGTATCAGACCTCATGCGCTTCTTGAGGATGATGAAATGCTGGTTCAGATTCTGCTCTCACCTCATTTGAGGAAGCCAGAGAAGATCTGTTCCAAACAGGTTGCTTGCTCCCCTTGCAAACCTTAGTTAGAGACTTTTCAAGACTGTGGCTGACTAGAAGCCGTGCAAAATATGGGTAAGCAGAAGAGGTCCTGATGACATGACCAGTTTGCACCAGCATAAATTCCGCATATTTTATCCAAAGCAACCTTTTGTGGTGGTTAATATCACTGCATGGATCTTGATCAATGGCACTTCTAAAGCTTGGATCTTGCAACTCCTTTATGACCTTTGTCATGCAACAAGGAGACCTCCAAACAGATGGGGTATGTCCAATAATTAAGACATTGTATAATCTCGATACTTGTCAAGAACAGGCAAAAACTCCATCCCTGGTAGCATTTTGGTGTAAAATAAATGTAAGAGTCACAACGAGATCACTGAGAGACATTCAATTTGAAGATATTATTTCTCCAGTCAGACTTACAATCATTGCCAGGTTGCAGTAAAATAGATTAAAAAGAAAAGCTTGACATTTAGCATCAGAACTGAAAATGAAGCAGTCATGGTCTCGTCTTATCTCTGACATAGGCTTGACTTGGCAAACAGCATGTCATCTAGTGTGTTGATGTCTTAGTTTTGCCATGTGTAAAATGATCATATCTATTCCGTTTCCTGAAGGGGCATGGGGGATGCATGTTTAGCAGCTCATAAATATAAAATTTATGTTTGGAAAAAAATACACATTTAATTGTATAAAAAATTAGCAATGAAGCAGTGAATTAAAAACTCTGATTGCCAGGAAAGCAGGAGCTGAATGAGACCTGCAGGCCTGTAGGTCAGCGGTGAAATGTGATGGTAAGACTTTATTTCTGTTTTTAAACTTTTTTTTCCTCTTCTCTCATACTCTCATTTTTTAAAAAAAACTAAATTATATCTTAGGGTTTTGAAATAGCATCAGAAGCATAGCTGGAATGGTTATAAATAGCTGTATCTTTTCTTGAAGGTGTGGTGGCCAAGTTTATTTCATATTTTGAGGTAGGGAAGTACTATAGGCCACGGGCTGCGGACGCTGCCTGGGCCTGGCTCCCTGGCAAGGCCTGTATTTACCCTCCTCGCTCGCTCATGTACCCAGGCCTTGCTCCTCCACATCCACCCCCTGTGCTGTTTTGCCCTGCTGGTAACCTGTGCTACCCATCCTGGGGGATGCCAATGTATGTGCTGGCTTGTCCCAGTGCCTCCCACCTTTGTCATCCACCATTGGTCTTCCCAAACCCTGCCATCCTTCCCGTCCTCACTTGCTGCTCCTGTTGGGCCCTGGCTTTCCCTTGGCTTTAGACACACGGGCAGAGCACAACTCCCTCCCGCATGTCTCCTTAGGAGAGACCTAATAACATGTCCCCTCCCTCTGTGGCGATCTGAAGGCTCCATAACCACATCCCCAAGCACTGCCTCTGGTGAGGCAGCCATCTACATGGCTGGCACACCTTCTCTGTGCCACACGTGAGCTTCCGGTAAGCTGTGAGCAGAGGGGAGATGTTGTGTCAGACAGCGGGGCAAAGCCTCTCCTTTGAAGAAAAGCATTGGAGACCCATGGATGTTGATCTGCAGAAGGGCCTCGGACCCTCCTCACAGCCTGAGGGAAGGCGGTTCCCCGGGGACGGATCAGGAAGAGCTGTGGGATGGCATCTTGTGGCACAGCGGCACAGGGGAGGGGCAGCTGGGAGTAAAACCCAGCGTTTCTTGGCTCAGAGTTTGCGGAATGAACTGTAACCACCAGCCCATAAATGAGAACATCCTAACAAACAAACAGAAATAAGACCAAACACACACACACACACACAAAAAAAAAAAAAAAAAAAAAAGAGGAAAAAAAGAAAGATC
>JANZLQ010000029.1:37800437-37850490 GCA_026212715.1 Elanus axillaris | reverse complement strand
CACACCACAACCCAAAAAAAAAAAAAAAAAAAAAAGAGGAAAAAAAGAAAGATCCAGGATGGTGCTGCTTTGACTCTGGGCCCTGTCGTCTTCTAGGACTGATGAAGCGACTGGGTGGTTCTTTAGATTCCTGTGGTCTGAACACACACCCTAGTCATCACTGAGATGAGCTTGGAAAAAAACAGTAATGAAAGAGGGCTCTGATTTATTTCCTGATAAAATAACCTTTGCTCTCAAAGGCTAACATTTCAGCTCCAGCTTGCAGAGAATGATCTTTTATTTCCATCCATCAAAGCCTACATCGTGCTGGATATCCAGAGAGTATTCTTCACACACAGCTGTGTGTTGGCCAATGAAGGAAAATTACTACCTATAAATTTTTTTTTCTCTGAGGGAGGAGAAAAAAAAGGGGGGCTGAAGTCTGCATTAAAGACTGGAATAATTACTATCCATTGCAACCCTGTGACTACAGTATGAGGAAAATTGCTTAAAAGTACTGTGCAAGCCAGTTTTTCTTTGCAGTGTAAATAATCTCTGTGTTTTTTTGTGGCATTTGATCTGAATCATCATCCAAATAATTTCTGTTTATTTTCGCCCAGGTAGACATCTTGAATGAGTATTCAGGGGCTTTCTGCTCTGCCACTGTGTTAGATCTATACCAGTACATCATAGGTTTGTCCATTTGTCCTGGTTTCGGCTGGGACAGAGCTAATTTTCTTCCTAGTAGCTGGTACAGTGCTGTATTTTGGGTTTAGTATGAGAGTAATGTTGATAACACACTGATGTTTTAGTTGTTGCTAAGTAGTGCTTATTCTAAGTCAAGGAATTTTCAGTTTCCCACGCTCTGCAATTGAAGAGGTGCACAAGAAGCTGGGAGGGAGTAGAGCCAGGACAGCTGACCTGAACTACCCAAAGGGATATTCCATACCATAGAATGTTGTGCTCAGTATATAAACTGGGGGGAGTTGGCCGGCAGGGGGACAGGTCACTGCTTGGGGACTGTCTGGGCTTCAGTCAGCAGGTGGTGAGCAATTGTGGTGTTGTTCATCACTTGTCTTTCTTGGGTTTAACCTCTCTCTCTTTATGTTATCTTCTTCTTCTTCATCATCATCATCATTATTATTAATTATATTTCAATTATTAAACTTTTCTTATCTCAACCCACGAGTTTTAATTTTTTTTCCTGGTTCTCTGCCCATCCCACCATGGGGGGTGGGGAGGAGTGAGCGAGCAGCTGCGTGTTGCTTAGATGCTGGCTGGGGTTAAACAACGACACCATTACAGGTGTCATTTTGATGTAAGGTAAGAGCCTGCAATCTTGACTGAGACCAACAAGTAAAAGTTAAGATTTCCAGTTCACACAGACAATTTCACTCCACATAGTGCTGCAAATAGCTACAGGGAACAGTCAGCATAAGTGAATTAAAAGCAAGGCAGATATTTATTTGCAATCAAAACATTAGCAGAGCTTGATACATAAAGAGCCAGAGGCACCTGCTCTGTAGAGGAACTGGTTTAAATAAGGTGTTGTTTTCCATAAAAGAGCCTAATTCAGCTCATTTTTCTGCAAGTATGACTTTTTTATGTCAGTGAGCAGTACTTCGGTAGAACAGAGTAGAGGGTCTTGCAGTGTTCAATACAATCAGAAGAACTAGCAGTGCTGAGCAGCAACCCTTGACGCACAGGCACTGGGGTGCTCATGGCTGAATGCCTTGGTACTCCTTACATGTGAGAGAACTGGCTGGGAGTGCCAGCTCAGATGTTAGCTCAGAGTAATGCCAGGGTTATCTCTGGTCTGTGATAGTGGATCTGTGGAGGGTTTGGAGCCCTCTGAGAAGGCACATCTCACAGAGCTCTGTTTTGTGAGCCCTTTTGTGAGTCTTTGGTGGGTTGGCAGAGCCTCTCTGCCACACGGGTTTGATGGTGTTTGCAAAGCTCTGTGAACAGGGGGTGTTGCAGGAAGAAGCTTGTGTGGGTGTAGAAAGCAGCAAGGGACTGTTTTTCTGTGAAGGTGGATAGAGGATGTCCATGGGTGCATGCACGGTATGCCATCCAGTGTGTGGGAACAAATGTTTCTATATACAGAGATCAGCACACAGAAGTGAAAGGCAGGAGGAGTGCAGAGGCCATGGTCCAAAGTCTCTGGAAGTCAGAATGGACTTCCTTTTTTGCTAGGACCTGAGCTCTGCTATTTCCTGGGAGAGCTCATGCTACCACAAGCTCACAGAGGAGGTTCAGAAAGGGTGGGATGAGGGGGAGAGAAAAGACTTTTGTGCAGATGCTTGGAGTCATGCTGCAGTAGGTCATCAGTAGGGACTCACCCACACCACTGGAGAAGCATAAACTTATTTCCTTTGAGCTAGAAAGAAGAGCACTTTCTAGTGGGCAACTGATAGAGATGCTTCCCACAGGGACCAGCTACTACAAAGAGAACAGTTACCTTGCAAATGCTGCAATAGGACTAAAGGTCAGCCTCCTGTGTGGGTACCTCCAGCAACAGTCAATGGGAGTTTTAAGGGCTGAATATCCTCACTGCAGTCATTTAAGGCTTTGATAAGGCAAGTTAATGCTGGTTTTATGATGAGACAATATAAGAATGGAATAGGCCATCTAGCCATTAGCATATCTACCTTCTCTATAGGGAAACATTCATGGCCCAAAACAGGAGCTGGAAAAAAATTGCAGAATAGCAGTAAAGAACCATAATTCCCTCATTTTCAAGTTCTGGTGTTAAGGACCTACAGGATTATTCCCCCATTCTCAGCTAACCAGTCCTCCCAGCTCTCGCTGTAAGCAGTTTTCACATAGCCTGACTTTCCCTCTAAATGTACCCTTCATCCACAAGGACCCCATAAAAAGTATTAGGCAAAGATTAAACATTATAAGCATATAACCAGCTCATAAAATGAGTTTTAAATGCTAAGCATGAAAGGGTGAACTTGCCTAAGGGGCCGGCTCAGAGCTCCATCGGCTCAGGGAAACTTGTTCCTCGAGAGACATATTTATCACTATAGTTTATTTGTATTACAAGAGGCACCACCGGAGACTGGAGACTTCACTGTGTGAAGTGCAGCTCAGACATCCAGTAGGAATCAATGTCCCCCCTATATCAAAACTGATAGGAGAGGCTTAGGCCAGTAGTAAGGGAAGGTTTTCTATCCCCATTTCATGCTGGGAAACAGAGGATCGGTAGGATGAAGGGCTTTGCCCAGTGCATGGTAGTGGTCATGTAAAATCAAAGGAGTTCAGCCCAACCCTACAGCAAGTCCCACTGCAGATCCTTAGCAGGACTGGTCCCTGACCTGCCCTAGCAGGTGATCAGGTCAAGGCCTGAGCCCTCTGCACCGTTCTCACCTCATGCCTTCCTATGACAGACTGCTTTTATGATCAAGATCAAATGTGGACAAGGTAGAATAAAGCTCCTGGAATATACTCTTCCTTCACAAGTGCAGCAGATGGCCTAGCCATTAGCTGAAGAAGCAAAAATGCTGTGTAGTTTGTGACTTACACAGCCAGAAGAGAAAAGAGGCCACAAAGAGGCTACAGGAGGAAGATGCATTTTTGCATGGATGATTTGAGATCAAGGATGGTGGGGAAAAAAAATCCAAAATGGAGATAGACCTATGTTTATAGTCCTTAATAATTGACTTGATTTTTCAGGCCTGCCAAACATGTGAGAGCTTTCCCAGAATAATTTATTTTACACCCCACTTCTCAACAGATAGCCTTTATGTCTGTGGAGCCTGCAACCAAGGAAGCATTGAAAACTGCATGTGTCAAAAGAAGAGTTAAATTTTGCATTAAATTCCAAGCCTTTCCTTTCCTCTAGGCTAGCTAACATTTCCTATCTTCGTGTAACCAGAGTTTGTTTTCATGTGTCATTTTCTTTTTCTATTGATGTATTAGTCTGGTAGGCTCAGTTTTCTCAGAGGGTGGACTTCTGTGCAAGTTTCATTAAAAATGTTTCACAATACCTCTCTAAAATGTGATCTGTGCTTTTGTGATGATTGAAAATTGTACAGCAGCTTGTTAAAGCGTATTATTTTATATTTCATCAAAACAGATATGTTTTAAATGGAAATCTCAACTATTATGTTTCTCTGTGGAGATTAAAGTGAGGTTTTTCAAACTGCCAATACAATTGCATTGAGCCTGGTTCTCTTGTCAGATATACCTCAGTAAATAAGGAGAAATTCTTCTGAAATCAGTGGAATTATTCCACTGGAAAACTTCAATGCATGATCTAGCAAGGGTCCTTGTTTTTATTATGTATCAGCCAGGCTGTCTGAGCTGTCCCACAGCTGCCCGTTAGTAGTGTATATTTAACTAGAACATTAACGAAGGGAAAAGTCTAAGTATTTGCAGTTAATGTATTTCTTTAAAACTTCACAATAGGAAACAACATGTTTCACATTACCACTTACCTCCTCTAAGGCAAGAGTTGTTCCAACGGGTAGACTGTGTGAGAAATTATGTTACATGCCACCACGGAGCCTCATGTATCTCTAAGCAATCTGAAATTCTTTAAATCTGCAAATGAAAATGCTTCTGTGTATTATAAAAAGCTGTGCTGTCCCATACCATCTCTTCTCAAGTCACAGAAAGAGATGAATAATTCACTAGAGTGTTTTCTAATTTCTAAAATAAATACTTTAGTGCTGTTCATTTTAATAGACATTGCAGAAGGTGACTGTTGTTTCAGAATCCAAGTGTTCTTATCATTGCCTCAGAGTAAATACTTTGCATTTTTTGTCTCCCCAATTTTTGTTGTTTGGGTTTGGTTTCTGAAGCTGTCCAGAATCTTGAGATTGGTTATGCTTGTCTGCTGCCATGTCGCCTCAAGCACTCATCTTTTTCTTTCCATTGAATAAGCAGACTTGGGCCTGCTCCATAGATGTATGGGAAATCTCCAAAAATATGTGCGGTAGGGAACGGTGTCATATATTCAGGTCCTGACTCTCCTCTCCCTGATTTAGCCTGGAACTGGAGGCCTCTTGAAATGCTAGAGAAAATTTTAACTGCTGGATTTTTCTCAGGAGCTGGATTGCTTGTTCCAGCTTCTTGATTAACTCATAATTATGGTGATTATGCTCTGCTCATCCAAAATTCTCTTATATAAGAGCTTAATTTAAAACCAGTTGGCTTTCCTCTCTTCTACCAACATGCAAGTATTGGAACAACCCACAGGTGCAAACTTTTGCTAAGCCAAACTTAAAGGAGGTGGGAAGTTAAAAGATGATGCAAAGTCTCCTCTGTCCATTTCTCCTGGGTTATGTAAACAGCAAAGAACAAAGGCTTCAGGCTCATTATCTTTGTCCTGATCTCTTTTGTGCAGTAGATCTGGTTGGAAAACAGAATTTCTTTTCACAGGAAATTTGACTCTTCCAAATTTGTTTTTGTTGTCAATGAGAAAGTTAGTTCTCCATTTTCTCACAGACCATTCATTATGGGGAAAAAAATAAAAGAATAATTAGGAAATGTCACATTATTTTATTTTCATTATATGAAATGTATTTTGTTTTGGTAATATGGAAATATTTTGTTTTGATATGCTGAAGAAGTTTAGTTTTTCAGAAAAAAACAAGAAGAGAGACTGACTTCTTTCTTTCTGATTTCTTTGGAGATTAGCTTATTTGTCCAACTGAAATTTTTTTGATTAAAACAAAGCCCAATTTTCCAAAGAAAACTGCTCTGTGGAAATGTTTATTAATCCCAACTTGCTTTTGCTGTTGCTGAACGTTGCTCAAAATGTATCATAGCTCCAGTTTCGGCCAGTAAGTGAACCAATCTCTGTACCCCTACCTGAGTGTGTGTATATATGTTGCACGTGTACATACACGTACACACAGGACTAACTTCTGCCTTCAGCTACGTATGTAAATCCCAGTGGAGATTTCCATCAGCATTGTGCATATATGAATGAAAGCAGAATTTGGCTCAGGATTTGTAATCAATATATAAGGCTTACTGAGTGATTTGAGATGCTTGGAGAAAGCTGTTACATAAATGTTAGTCATTATTATTTGTAATAATTACCTACAGCTGTAACTATGGCAAACCTCCATATAAAAACAGCTAGCCCCTGACATATGGCTTCTGTGCTTCAGCTCCAGATTCCACCAAAGTGCACAATAAACTCTTTCTTTAAAAGCATGTGCCTAAAGGGAACATGTAAACTCTGGCACACGATAGCAGCCATAACGACGAGGAGAGAATTATGCCATCCTTATTAGCAGCAGTCTGACTCTCACAGAAAGGAATGGATGTTGGACTGGACCCTATCATGTGAATAACATGCTCCTGAGATGCATTACAGCCATGGGCAATGTAGGCAGCAAATTAAATTCAGGTTGCAACTGGGTCAGGGCTGAAGAACATTTTGTAACCATATTTTTCCAATGTGGCTGCAGATTAGCTGGATCCTTATTTTGGGGATGTCTTCATTCTCTTCAGTTTTACTTTAAAATGAATAAAAAATAATTACACCAAACCAAACCAAAACACCCCCCCACCCCCTAATATCCTTACAAGATACATAAAATCTTCCAAGTGTCCGCTTACCTTTTCTAGCTTCTCCCATTTCTGACATGGCCACTACAGCCATTTAAAAGATGAAACACAGACACTGTTGAGCAGCACACAATGCTGCTACTCAATAGTCTCAGGAGGAAGTGAGGAATATGGCATCTGACTGAAACTGCTTGGGAATTTAGGCAAACAGCCTGTAATTGCCAAATTGATTTTGGCCAGGAGACCAGGGCTAACACCCACAATAAGTATAAAGTGCCACGGGATCTTTAATGACCCCACTGCTTTGGACACAGTTTTACATTTATTTAATGCACATTTTATGTTTGTGAATAATATACTCCATAAAAAATATACAGTCAGGAAATGCCAAACATTGCCAGTTTCCCAAAGGCAATTTCAGAGCTTGCAGAGAGCACTCTCAGGCCTCGATTCATGATAGTGTTAAACTTTGTTTATATGAGGTAATCCAATATTTTATTCATTAAAATGCACCATGCACCTAAGAGGAATTAAACAAATGGTTTACTATGCACTAAAATTGTTCTTCCCTCTTCAGTGAGGATTAAGCAGGAATAGTTCACGGACCCCTGGACCTGGCGTGGTCAGAGAGGCTGCGGATGTTGGCTCTGCTGGCTTCGCAGCAGCCCTCTGGATCTGCCGCCAGGTCCTTGCTGGCAAAGGTAGGGCAGAGAAGCCTGGAGAAGGCAGAGGGAAAATTGTGTAATGAGCTGCAGTCAGGACTCTGAAAGCCCTTGGGATCCTCTTCACCACTGGGGAGAAGCTTTTATCCAAAGATAGCGGGTGGAGATCCTGCCTTGCCTTAAGATGCTCTGAGGCTGCGTATAGCTGAAGGTAAAGAGAGATGGTGGGTGCCATGCCGAGGAGGAGAGACACATACCAGTCACGCAGCATAATGTAGCATTAGCTGATTAGTAACAAAATGGGGGAAACATCTGCATGTCTGAATTCAGAGTGGTATCTTCTACAGGCTGCTCGGCTCAGGGGTTAATTGCCACTGAGTAGCTATGATGAGGATTCAGGTTTTTCTCTGTCTTTAGGCCAGCTATAACAGCCCTTTGTGTTATACTGATGGTAATTTTGCTTGGGTGCAAGCAGACCAAGATTTTCAAAAATAGGTCACTAAACTTAGGCTCCAAGGAGTTTATATGTAGACATTTAAGTCAGTGATCTGATTAAAAAAAAGCAATCTGAGTGCCCAAGGTCTCCCAAAGTTGTCAGATCTGTAGCCAGGCAAACACAGTAAGCTATAATCAGGTCTGTGCAATTATGTACGTATTTGTAATTTTAAAGATTATGCTTCTATTCTGGTAATGACTTTGGTTTTAAACAGCCTTTTGTATTTACTTTTTTTTTTTTTTTTTAAAGGAAAATGGTGGTGATGGTTTCCTGAAATCTAGATCAGGTGTCTTTGGGAAAGACCACACTCTAGTTCACCTATAGCATCCTGATCTGTATCCTGCTGAGCACAATCTGTAGCATCTGGAGTCAGTGTCAGCACTAGATCTTCATCTGTCTCTAAAGATCCAACCCCCTATCAGTGCTGAGAGATGCTCAGACAGTTTGCACTCAGCAGATGGATCAGATATGACTGCAAACACCACACATCTGAGAATAAGGCTTCATTCTTCCATATAATTTTTCATGCATGAATTCCAGTGCTTCTAGAAAAATATTAGCAGTGAGAAAAGCTGTGCAATGTTTTTGGGACACAAGTAAGCATTGTCCTGAGAGTCACCCCAGCACAGGTAACTTGAGATTTACCTCCTAAAAATCTTTCTGAAGATTGACAAATGAAAATGTCATCTTGTGGCTTGAATTAATGTAAGTAAGGAAAGGTCTCTTTTTTTCCCCTTTGGGGGGTAGTGAGAGTTGAGGTTTTTTCTTGTCAGCCCCCATTGCTGACACAGAGCAACTCTGGACTTTGAACACCATTTGTAGTTTTCAAGGATCACAGACTTGCAATACCCAAGGTGCACTTCTGATGTGGATGTGCTATTTGGAAGACATCTGTCCCACAGATCCTTGACATCTGACCTTTCACTGAGACTTTGTTCTGATAACAACTGCATCCAAACCAACCTGATATGCGCAAATGCGTCTGTGTGTGTCATCCGTTTATGTTTGTGCTTTGCTGTTCCTCTTTGCAGCCACTCCCTCCTCCTGCCCACCAAGCTCTGCAGGCTGCTGGAGGGAAGGGAGCATTGCCAGTGCCTCCATGGCCAGCCGCCGGAGCAGCTGTTTGACAGAGGCTCACTCCTCACGTTTCCTTTTTAATGAGACCTTCTTGTGCTGGACTTAGTCTCTGCTTGGGACTCTGTGGCATGCAGCACAGAGGAGGTCAGGGTAGGTAATCTTAATAATTTATTTGGCCTAAAAATCTATTACTCTCCTCTGTTTCGTTAGTCACAGCCCCAGGAGCATTAAGACGGGGTGTTGCCATGATGATGGTTGGTGTCGGGAGACTCATACCAGGAAATGAAGGCCAAGACTGTCAATTTCCAAATTTGATATAAAGTAAAGGGTGTTTCTGTAAAAATTATCAAAGCAGGGACTGATCTGGTGTGGGTATTTCAAAAAGTGTATTTGGACCAAAGAGGCTGCGAGCACCTCTCACACAGTAGTGATGCTTGAAACTGATCATTCCCCCTTTTTAAATGTCAGGTCTCCAATATATCATTCAGCAGGAGATCCTCCTAATTAGTTTAGACTTTTCTCTCATGGGTCACACCCTTTATCACTTCCCACTCTGTATGACTTGACTTATGGAACACTTGGCTTCAGACACAGTCTCAGTCCTGCTCTTTGCATGCTATTTGCACACAAATTACTTACATCCTGGTATTAGTCATTCTTCTGCTTCAGTGATACATTTTTTGTATGTTGTGAGTCTGAGGCAGAAGGAGTATCATTTGGCTATGTGAAATCACTCCCAGTGTGGGAATAAGTCTTAGTTCTTGATTAAAAAGTAACACTTCAATGCATGTAAAAGAACATGGATCAAGTCAGCTCAGCCTGAGCTGGTTTTGTTGCTCTGTGCAGCCCAGGTCTCAATCTGAGCATATTTGTTCTTTGAAACATTGGAAATACAGGATGAAAAGGCACATTTGGTGTTTCTCATGTCATCTGCATAAAAGTATCGTGGGCCAGGGGATAATACCTGTCATGGTTTAACCCCAGCCAGAAACTAAGCACCACGCAGCCACTCACTCATTTCCCCCCAGTGAGATGGAGGGGAGAATTGGAAAAAAAAGTAAAACTCGTGGGTTGGGATAAAAACAGTTTAATAGAACAGAAAGGAAGAAAATAATAATAAATAATAATAATAATAATAACAACAATAATAACAATAATAATAATAATAGTACAATAATAATAATAAAAAGGATTGGAATATACAAAACAAGTGATGCACAATGCAGTTGCTCACCACTCACCAACTGATGCCCAGTTAGCTCCTGAGCTGTGCTCCCCCCAGCCCCACTCCCTCCAGTTTATATACTGGGCATGACATCACATAGCATGGAATACTCCTTTGGCCAGTTTGGGTCAGCTGCCCTGGCTGTGTCCCCTCCCAACTTCTTATGCCCAACCAGCGAGAAGGCTGGACAGGCACGAGAAGCTGAAAAATCGCTGACTTTAGACTAAACATTACTTAGTAACAACGGAAAACATCAGTGTGTTATCAACATTCTTCTTATACTGAACTCAAAACATATCACTGTACCAGTTACTAGGAAGACAATTAACTCTATCCCAGCTGAAACCAGGACATACCTGTGTCTCTCCAAGCCCAAGGGAATGCCTTAACCACTAGACTCAAGCACCAGTTTTCCAAAACAGAGCAATGTCAGCAGTGGGGTTGGAAGACCCCCTATGCCAGCGAGCCCTTAGTCTGCTGGGTGGGGTGTCTTCTGTGAGGGGATAAGGTGTGAGTTTGAAGATTTTTGGTTAGAGGGCTAGATGTGAACCCAGGTAAGTGGACAAGACAGCTACTGAAAAAAAAGACACTACCTCTCTCGTTTTCCTCCTACTTTGTTTTCATGTAGTGCCCAAAACTACAGCATGCTATATCATGCTCAGACATATGGTCAGAGCATTGCTATTAAAGTGGCCACCAGAAGGGACATAGCCCAGGTGATGACAATATTAGGATACTAGCTGGGCTTAGGAAAAAGAGTCACACATACACAGATCCTGAGAAAGCAGAAGGTCTTCTGAGCAACTACAAGATTTTTGATACCTAGGGAACTCTTTTGGCAATGAAACTATTTACATCCAGTACAGGGGGTATCATGTCAGTGGAAGTAAATGCCTGACATATCAGAAGCCAAGGGACAGCAGAGATGAGACTCACTGTGTCAAGTCCTATGCTACAGCCCCAACATCTGGGGCCTCTGCTCTTCTGGTGTCCTGTGGTACGGGGCTCATCCAAGCCCCTGCATGTGGGGAAAGGCTTGGGAATGTGAACGGGAAGTACCACACTTGAAGCACCGTAAATCAACAGGCACATAAAAGGAACTAAAAGTGCGGGGCTTTTCATATTGTGATTTTGGGGAGCCCTCACTGAAGGTTTTTAAGAAGTCAGGCTGGTAGTACTAATAACACTATGTAGCAGAGACTGGAAATGGGCCTTATGAAATCACTACTTTGAGATAGCTGTTCACCAGAAACAGCTGGAGATAATTCTTCATCTTTCACTGGAAACAGCTTTTTCAGTGCATGGAGGGGAAGGTGGCTCTGCAGCTCCTCTGACGTTCTTGTTTTTCATGGCTCACTGCAGAGCAGCAGTGGGTTCTCTGCCGGCATCCAGGTGAAATTACAAGGAGGTAACTGTGTCCAAAGGCTTGGTGGATCTCTGTGCTGCCTGCAATGCCAAGACTTGCCTGAGGCTCAGAGGTTTCATCTCTGGGAAAAATTAGGAGGTCTTGACAAATAATTGTAACATGCTGTTATAGAGAATCACAGGAAGGAATGACAAAATCCCCAAATGATTGGGTATTCTGTTCCTTTGTAACATTTTGCTTTTATTAATGAAAATTGTGTGCACATATGTTATTCAGTGACCAGTTTGCTGCATCCTATGTTTGAGTCCCTTGTAACATACATAAGAATTAATACATTTTTCTGCTTTCACCTATTCTGTCTTCACCTGCAAAAACTTTCTGGAAATGAAGAGAGACACTGAGCTATAGATAATCTGCATAAGATCATGCAAATTTTTCTTATGTTTCAACTGATGAGGATCCCTATCATATGAGTTTACCTTCTGTTTTGGCTTCAAATGAATCCCATGATGCAGAGCAAAACTCAGTAGAAAGAACGAAGTTTTCCATCCCAGATGGTAAATTGGTCCAGTTTCCCTTGAATCTTGGCTTCTTTGCAAATGTTGTTGCACTTGGCCTTGTAGATTATAATGACATTTCAAACTAAGATTGTTTCACTATGTAAATTAAGTATTGGGCATATTCCATTCCTGGATGGAGTAGGACTTTCCAAGCAATTACTTCTTTTATCTCCAGGGGCTACTGTGATATTTGGAGCTTAAAACATGGAGGTTATCTCTCTTGGGCTCTTACTCTTCCTACTGCTGGCACTGAGGTAATACGGAAGGGGAGGACTGAAAACGGCCTGCCCCTAACACCACGTGGAGCAATGCCAAGCCTCTTGGACAGGTATAGGGACACTGGGTGAAGGGGCTGGTGCAAGACCTTGGTTGGAAAGTGATGGGGCGGATAAAGGAAGGTGGACATCCAAAGCTTTTGGGAGTGAGGGCGGGAGGGGCAACTGGAATGTGGGTGGAGGTGGGACAACTCCTGAAATGAATGAGAGGGAAGGTGGGGTAAGGACAGTGTAGGGCAAGAAGTGATCTGAATGCAGAGGAGGTCTGTGGGAGTAGCAAAGTGTGCTGCCCTTGCATCCCAGCCCAGCTCTGCCCCAGGAGACATAAACTGGGAAATGACTAGCAAAGGTGTGTCGAATGCTTGCCATGGTGGCAGGCCTGTGCATGGGGTGAAAATGCACTGCTACCAGGCTCTGTCAGCTGAAGCGGCCAGGCCTGTGTAGGAGCTCTCAGACTTCTCTGCTTGCACCCTTCATGGTACTGCCTTTGGTTACAGCATCTCAGCCTGGGACACCCACCGAAGGGCTGCACTGGTTAGGGACATTATGGTCCTACGCAGGTCAAAGACCACTGGGCTTTGCAAGCTGACTGTAGTTTTCATATGTAATAATTTATGCACAATAGTTACATAGTAGCCCAGAGGAAACCTTGATCCAGGCCACACTTTTGTTTGCTGACAGGAATTTCAACCCTGGCTTCAGTGCCAGAGATGATAGTAATTTTTTCTTGACTTTTGCATCAGCAATTCTATGTTTTGGGGTAGGAAATGAGGTCTTGTTCTTCTTGGACATTAAGGAGCCAGAAGATGCCAAGATATTTCTAAGCCCCAGAAGTAGAGGCTACAGAAATGAATCAGAAGCCAAGCCAAAAGCTTCTCTTTTGGACAACCACAGCTGCTGCTTTCCTCGAGCCTGAGCAGATACTTCTGAATAGGCTGTCCTGAGCACTTTCTGTTTCATCTGGCATATGGGGTTGAGATTTCGTACCAGAGTTGCACTGATTTTGTCCAAAGTTTTATTTTTTCTTTTGCCAAGATTAAGATGCACTCAGAGGTTCTTATCCAGCCAGCTCTCCTGCAGGTGCCAGGACATGACTGGATGCTTTAAAGGCTTACTCTTTCTTATAAATGACATGCCAGCCAAGCTCCATTGCTGCTCCAGAGAGGTCCAGAGGAACTCATAGCATCTTAGGGAGACAGGGCTGGAAAGGATGTGAGGTGACTCAGTGCATGTCCTGCCTCGAGCCACTGTGGCTGTGTTGTCCACAAGTGGTAATGTTTTCAGAAGCACTGAAGTTCCATTTTCAGTCACCAGTTCCCTTTGTTAAGTTGGAAGCAGAGACTTGGGCAGGCAGACTGTCTTGAAAAAACATGTTCATCAGGTGTTGAGACTACTGACATCTCTCTGTTTTCAGGAGATTTTTTTTTGCAGTCAGGTACAGCACTCAAAATACCTGTCTTTAAAATCAGAAATACACATTGTATCCTCTATATTTAGCTATGTCAGTTCTGTTTGAATGAGATAAATCTACCTCAAAGCTCCTGTAAATTATCTCCAATAAAATGGTGAGTTATGTGATTAAAATAATAGGATTGTGTTCTTACTTTCTGTTGTTTATAGTTCAAGTCATGGCTATGTTCCACCAAAACATGCCTTGAGATTCAGTCATTAGCTGCCTACTTGCTATTTGAAGTTATATTCATTGTGCTTCTTACAAATGTAGAATGTTTTTAAGTGCGAGGAATACATAATGCAATGGGAAATTTCACATCCTATCTGACTAATACCAAAAACCTTTTGATTTGAAAGGTCACAGAAAAAAACAGTGTACACCTCTTGCAGATTCTTCAATATTTGCCTGTGGTTTAACTTCCAGCCTCTCTATTGTGCTACTTTCTAAGCACCATTTCCCCAGTGCCTCTGGAAGACACTCCCTCTGCAGCCTTACCCCTCTTCCTCCCAGCAGCCCTGCTTCCTTGACAGCCTTCAACTCACTTGGGTTGAGGTGACAACATAATGGAGCTGCCGATGGTCAGGTTTCAGAAAACAATCAAGCCCGTTATGAGAAACAATCACTAAAACACAAGCACTTAGAGGAGCCAGAGATAAAAGAGTCTCATTTTCTTGGCAGCCCACGTAGATGTTCTGCAATGACTGATGATATGACTGTTATCTTGACACCATACTCTCCCATGTTGAAACTGTTTATGGGAAACAAACATCATGTGAAAAACAGATTGCCAGACACTAAGTAAATCACTCTGATGAGGAACGAGTCAAGTACTGCCAGTTTTACCCACACTGTCATTGTTATGATGTAACACATTCCTCATGACTGATATTGTATCCAAATTAGGGCACAAAACCTTCTCTTGATCAGTTAACCAAAATTCCCGGCCTTGTAACAACAACTGCACACACACACGCACGTGCTCGCTCACACACACACACACACGCACACAAAACCTGAGTTAGTACAAAATGACACCCCGTGTTTAGTGGAGGATTAAGAAGGTGGTCAGAAATTACACAAACTGTAAATTTTATCCCCTGTCCTCTTTAATAAGCTGTTGCAATTTTCTGAGTTCTGCTAGTAATGATTAATAAACATTTGGTGTGCTAAACATATGGAAAAATCATCCCATCTGGACCATTTAAAACTGGGACGTAGACTTTATCTTTGTTTATTTCATCCTTAGCTAAAAGGCTTATTATGAATTGCAATAATCCAAGAAGCCAACCATGGAAGACAGACAAACTCTTTAGATAAAACCAAAAAGGCAAGTTTTCTAACCGAGGACCAGATGTATTTTTGGGTATTGCCCTTGTACATATTTAGCTGAGCTTTTCAAGTGGTGAAGATTTGCATGTTTGTTTTGCAATACTAATGAATATGTTTTAGATTTACATTTTAGAAAATGGAAACTTTTATCTTCTTGGGGCTTTGTAAGTTAATGATTTCCAGAAGATAGTTTGGTATCCTCTTTTAACCCTTCACCATTGAAAACATATCACTTTCTGAGGCACAGGGATCTAGGGCAGGCCTGCTGAACTAAACCCGGGAGATATATGTGACTCTTTCTATTGTTTATTTCTGGAATTACATAAAATGTGGGTTTTTAATTTTCAATCTAGTGAAAACATATGTAAATGGCAAATTATTTTAAAACTAACTTAATGTATTTCGTGGGGTAGGCATTATCGTACACACGATCCTTTAATCAGATAAATAAGGAAAATACTTTTGGAAAAATACAGTTTTGAGACACAGTATCTTCCATGAATGAGTTAGTTTCCTCCAGGATAAAGACTGGTTTAGTGTAGTAAGGAAAATATGCTGTATAACAACATTTTTACTTCTAGTAGAGAGAGCAAAGTTGCAGTTTCATAACATAGTTTTTCACCCTTTGATTTTCTTTAGAGAGGTTATGAGAGAAAATAATTAATGAATAAAACATTTTTCAAAGGCTTACCCTCACTGGCAATTTTCATTTGACAAGAGCCCTATCAGAAATGAAAAATTCTTCCTTAGGGAACAACAGAGCATTTTAATACAAGAGATAACTAGAGCTTTGAACTTTGGGTGGTTGACAAATAGTCTAAACCAGCCTTTCTTCCAAATTTTTCCAATTGTTTATGCAAAATATGATTGGAAAGTAAGTATGATCTTGGAACAAGATGCTGCTTCTTTTGCTTATGTTATGAAAGGTTTCGAACCCCTATCTATCTAGGATGCTAATGTGAAGGTGTAGTGCCCTGCAGAGGTCCTGGCCTAGAAGGCTGTGTTGTCTACAGTGCAGAAAGGCTTAAGTCATGTTCAGTGAAAACACTTCTGGTATTAACAGTTTGGTTCCCAGGAACCTGTTGTACAGACTTAGCAGGGCATTCACACACGTGCAAATGTATGTATGTCTGTTGATGTGTATATATGCACAGGTGACTATTAGGCCCTCAGCTGCATGTGCATTTTGGGGAAGGGGCTCCTAGAACCCAGCTAAGATCCTGGCCACACTATTGAGGTAATTCAGTAAAGTAAAATGTTTGACACTTCTGTTTTTAAAGAAAATATCAAAGTCAAAGACCTTCCTCCTGTGTGCTTCTGGCACAGCAAGGGATGGCAAGACATCATGCATGTGTGGCCAGTGGTGACATCTCAGCACAGTGTCTCCAGAAGCAGGAACATCCAGCTCCTCTGAGCTACTTAAACCCTGCCTCAGAATTGGCCTGGCAACCTGTCAGCTACTGGTGGGCAGGTCCTGGATTTCTGGGGCACTTTTAACAGCTATAGGGCATAGAGGTATGTCTCAGATGAGATGGACAGGGCACTCCAGGGCCATGCAGCTCTGGTTGGTAGATTGGGGTAGGTAGGGGGTCTTACAGCCATCGGCTGGCCAAAGCTGGCTCAGACTAGTCCACCACAGGGCCCAGAAGCCACTCTGGGGATCCTTTTTGAATCCTGTTTCTATAACTCGGTACCTTCTCACCAGCATGGGCATTGAAGACCTGCCTGGGCACAGTAGTGAGAGGCACACAGCTGCCAGTGGTGTGTTCATGGGCTTTCAACCAGGTGTCCCTCTTGAAAAAGGCAGCGCTGTGGAAAGAAACGTCCTGTGGGCAGAACTGACCCCAAAGCCACTGGTAAGACCATGCTGACTAATCCCTGTACATTGAATTATAGGCAGTTTAAGCTGCTGTGTAGCCCAGCTCAGATTTTATTTCAGGTACAAAATTGTGGAGAAAGTGCCCTTACCTTGGGGCAGTGGTGTGTTTTTAACAGAGCCTTTTGGTGACACTGGTCTTCCATCACTGTAGCAGCTCTAATAACTGCATGGGCATCATGCTTTTTCTCTAGGTGAAACTGAGGTCAAAGCAAATTCAATAATCCCTATTTACTTTACGTTGTTACTGTTTTTCCTTTTTCATTGTCTGTAACATTAATACCTCCGTTTCCATCAACTTGTGCATCAATACGAGTACTGCTGGAGAACTGACAACCATGCTCTACTGAAGCAGTAATAATATTGTATTCTAACACTGCAGATTTATATTTGCGTTAACTTGAGAGTGGCTTATGCACCAAGAGGCAGAGTGTCATTCATTGTGTGTTTTGCAGGGAACAGGGGCCCTGCCCAGACTAGAAAAGTGGTCATGCTATGGTTAATATGAACTAAGTGAGCTGGACTTAAATTCATCCCATTTCTTTGGTGTGGATGTAGGACATATTGTCTTGGCCTGAATTAGTCCATGTTAGTTAAATACAACCTAAACATTGCTTTTCCTCTAGGCTGGACAAAACTGATGCATTGCCTACAGACCTTTCACTGTCCGACCTTTAGTACCTACATGATGTGGCACTCTATTTATTTCATCTTACTCCATTTTTCCACAGGACTCCTAATTCTTCCACTGTATCTGTGATGGATAGAGAATGAAGCAGGCCTATGTCATCTATGAAGTAGGAAGAAGTGGGATAGTCTTATGGTTAAGGTAATTGGGTGTGATCTATGAGAAGTAACTTTTATCTCTGGTTCTGTCATAAAGTTCCTGTGTGAGGCTGCATAGAACTCTCCCCCTAAATTTTTGAAAGTAGTTGCTAATATTTTCTTCATTATTTTCCAGGAATTCCAGGTAGGGCATTGAAGCCTCATTTTCACCAGCTGAAGTCAATAATACCTGCAGTTGTGGGGCCACTCTGAGAATTTGAGTTCTTGGGTGGTTGGCACTGTACATTGAGTACCAGAGGTGAAGAAAGAAGGTCTTAAAAGGTCTAAGTTTAGGTTCCCTCAGATTTATTGCAGAACTTCTGTTCCATCTTGCCCAAGGCAGCTTATAGCCATGTTCAGGCAGCCCTAAAACAGGTTTCTTTCCCTCAACTGCATGGAGACCAGAATCTAGCAGAGCTGGAGGGGAGAGATCTGAACATCATTTCTCTTTTGACTTGCGATGCTACTGTAATTGTAATGCCAAAGGCAAACACTGTTGGTAACTATTTGCATGTAGACCTCCATTTTCTAACCTCATCTCCCTCCTGCACAATAATACGGTTATAAAGATAACTCTTACTTCACATGGATGCAGTGGCTACATCTACAACAGTAAATTCAACAGGTCTGGCACTGTTCTCTGATGCCAGTTGGCACAAGAAGCTTTTGTCCATGCCATTGACCTCTCAATCTCCAAAACAGGAAGGCTGCATGCAAAGTTCCAATTGAGAGTGGCTCCTGATCTCTGATCTCTCTGAACTGTGCCTGGAAATGGCTTGGGAAAATGCTGCTTGTCCCAGCCTGTGTGCATGCCAAGGACCATTCCAGCAAAGCAACAGCAGCAGTAGCAGAATTGTGGTATCCAGGAGTGATCCCTGGCATAGTTTACTTTCCTACTATAGATGAAGCCTCTAGCTACCAAAGGGAACCAATAAAAGAACAATATGTCCTCAAGCCTCTGCATGAGAGGAGAGGCATATTTCTACTATAGGCTAGAATTACATTTCATTCTTTGCTCTGCTCCAGGTGTGAGGAGCACATGTGTGGCAGGAGGAAGAAGGACTGAAATGAGTAAGTCTGGCAACTCTGACTCTAGGTGGTAATTAATTTTTTCACCACTCAGAGTCACCTCAAGAGACCTAAGCAAACCTGAGCAGGTATACAACTTTGCAACAGTCCTTTCTTTTAGCTGACTTAGTAAGGTAACACTTACATACAAGCAGAAGGTCAGACAACCTTAATCCTCACACATACACATGCTTGGCCCTGCAGCCTAACTACTGCAGCTAGACCCGAGCTCGCTCTACCTATTCTCTGAGTTGATAGATGTAACCCATCTTGGGAAGCCATATGTTCTGCCTGCCCCAGGAGTCATGCTTTAAGTTAAAATGTATGTCAAGACCTGCTTACTGCCAGAACCCAGGCAGCCTGTGCATCTGCCTTGTGTGTAATGCATTAAGCCCCGTGGAGAGGCAGGAAACATTAGCAGGAGTGCCATACTGAACTGACGGGGCCGTGCAGCATCTAGATGGAGCTGGCAAGCATCCTGCCATACTGAAGGCTAGGCAGGGGAACTCGAGTGTGACAGCTTCTGCCATATACACAAGCCATAATATCAGTTTAGCTTAATAGTGTAGTAACCCTCCAGTCAGGGTCATGCCTTCACATAAATCTGGCTGTTTTTTTGCTGTTTTGTTTGTTTGTTTGGGTTTTTAAAACATATTTTCTCAGGAGCTATCAGGCGGCACTGTGCAGTCTACTTTGTTGGGATTCTCCAGTCCAGACCTTAAGCATCACTGGATGGGTTCAAGTGATTGAAAGGCACTTTGTGGCCTTAGCCAAAAAATCGCTATGGTCATTTTGAAACTTTGAGTAATAAAAACTTGACACACTTCTGTAGAGCATAATAGCCAGATTTTGTCCCAGGTTACATCAACTCAGCCTGGCTGAAGATCCCCTCAAAATTATTGTACTGATGGAATTTAGGGTTTACTCTTTCACCACAATAAGCCTGCTCCTCAAATAAGAGTTTTCCATTGACTTCAATGAAAGTTGGATCACATTAATATTTTTTTCCATAGAATTAAAAAAAGCAGTCAAAGTCTTGCAGTCTCCTCTTGGCCCATTTTCAGGCAAAATTTTCACTGTAAATCAACTGAGAGGTTTACCAGAGAAAGAGCCATTGGAATTGTCCCATCCCCATGATATTATTTGTAGTGGCCATTTCTCATAGTATTTTCAATACTGATAATTTACTGCACCAAATTATACTTCATTATACACTTTCAAGCCATGGTTCTTCAGATTGTATGAGTGGAAAGTTGGCATAAAGACTGCAAGCCCAGATTTTATTTTAGTTTTTTTTTTAAGAAAAAAGATATTACTGATTTATAGGGCAGAAACCCCTACACATTTTATATAGAGTTCCATGTACCTTTTCTTTCACAGACTCTGGACTAAAGCAGGTTTATTTTTAAATACGGAAACTGATTTTTGTTAGTTTTCTTGCAAGTTCCAGGGTTACCATTTCATACGAGACTTGGTAATTCTGACATCCCTTCCAAGGGTGTTTCCTGTAACTTGGGGCTTTTCTGAGAGGTGCTGAGTGCAGTCAGCTTTGATTTGTTAATACATTGGGACCTGATGTTGTTCTGGATAAAAAATAAAGAGAAAAAGGCACGGGGAGAGCTCTGCTTCTCAGCACATGACAAACCTATTTTTCACCCCACTCCAGCAGCAGCTGTTTCAGGTGTACAGCTGCATTTGCTGCTGTGACATAATAATTCTGTATGGAGAATGGCTTCATTGGGCCAAAATTGGTCCCCAGATTGGATAGGAGGAAACCTGATCTTTCATGACTTTGGCTGGAGATGGATACCTATACAGCAGGTCAGACTTTTATAAGCTTTGTAAGAGCAGTGGCAGGGTTTGGGGTCCCTCAGATGACATGTCTGGAGTGCACACAAGTTTGGAGCACTCTTTCTGACCCATTTAGGTGAATGAAGGATTACCCCCTTATATGTTTCATAGGAAAAAGAGTCTGACATTGTCTCCAACTTATTAATAAAGAAGATTGAGGCTAGGAATGTTGCTTGCCTTTCTCAAATCTCACTCTGGGAAACACAAAGCTAATTTTTGCTCTGGCTTAAAAGGTCTTTACAACAGCCTGAGAAAATTTCCTTTCATTTTGATGTTGTACCTTGCAATAGCCATTAGTTCTCTTGTACAGAACCCCATTTAAAAAAAAAGGGGTGTGTGTGTGATCTTGCGGATACAATTCCCATGAGAATATTGGGTAGTTAGGATAATACACAGTCAACTAGAGTTATTTTGCATCTAAGGAGATAGAACAATATGGAGCTATTCTCACTTTTTCTGGAACTTTTCTCACTGAGAGAACTTTAGAAAAATCCATCTAATTTATAGGACTCCTTGGGCCTGGGGACCACACATCAAGCTGCAATATTTAACATATCATAGCAGCAGCACAATACCATATAAAAATAACACAATAAATGATTAATAGACTAACTCTCTCAAACTCGTTCCCTCCGATTATTTCTTTACAATTAAAACAAGTTGGTAGGGCGCTTTCAAAAGAATAAGCGATTGCTCTCTGAAGCTATCCACTGCTGGTATTTGTTTAAGTTTATAAGAGCAGGAGCTCATTTGGCTGTCTGCTCAGTGCTGTGTTGTGCCATATAGACACCCCTCCTAGTTTCCAGACATACCTTCCCCACTCCTCACTCCCACTGCCCAGATACAGAAGCATGGCTTGTGCATGCTGTACTCTGGCAATACCGTCCTGGTAGATGGCTGCTGATCATTTCTAGCAATATAAATGGGACAACCTTGGGGCAAAGCATGGTCCAAGCTAGTCTGCATCTGCCTCTAGGATTGAACTAATACAGAAAGCCTGGGAAGCTGTTTCCTCTCAGCTTAAAGAAATCTGGAGAGATGCACCCAGGCAGCCCAAGGGTACAAGGCAGTGAGATGTAAGAACTTGGGTAATGCAAATATATTTATATTTCATTGTTTTGTCCAAAAATGTGTCACTGCCATTAGCACTGAGCTGTCAGGATACATATGTGACAACACTGTGGATCTTCACCATGGGCAAATTAACTGAAGAAGGACTATGATACAAGTACATTTCCCAGGGACTTTCACGGCAATGGTAGATGCAATACTCTCTGGGATATAGCATAGTGCTTTATGGGAGGTACTGTTGCATGAGGGGTTTGTGGGTGCTTAGGGACAACCCTGCTATTGTGCAATTTTCTCTGCCTGTCTTTTAGTGTGCAGAACTGGATGTGACTGAGACATCCCCAGTTGCCATTGCTTCTGGGCTCATGGAAATAGCATGGAACAGTTCAGAGTACATCTGAACTCCCAGGTCTGGGTGCAGCTGCACCCTCTGATCACACCCTGGTGACATGCATGTTGCAATGGGGTCTTGCAAGGCACCATCCCTCTATCAGAGGGAAACCCATGTGTCTCAGAAAGAAGGGAAATGTGTTGTGCCCTAGCAGGTCTGTTGGTCTGGATAACTAGATTGCAACACAAAGCAGCAAAAACATCTGCCGTGCAATGGAGACACATCTATTATGATACATGGATGAAAAACTTTGGAATGATGAAGTGTCTTCTCTGGAAACATACACTACTGCCACTGCCACAAACATGGGACCAGATGTGTTAGCCCAGAAGCTGGTGTTGCTCTGCTGTGGAAATACTGACTCCATTGACTGTTGCTACTTTGCAGAAACCAGCTGAGATCAGGAAGTCAAACAACAGTCCCAGGACATTGCTTCCTGGGGACAGTTGGAGCTCTGAAAAAAAGTGGAGGAAATATTGGAGAAGCTTGAGGTGATGGAGTTCCTACAGTATATGTAGGTATGAGCAGTTGTCAGAACACACGCTCCACTTTTCTGCCTTGAAATATTCCTGAGTGCATCAGTGGTGCAATACAGGTACTGACAGACCACAGGCAATAGCTGACAAGTGATAATGTGATTCATGGAGAAAGGTACTCAGAAGCACACACTTGATGCAGATTTTTGAGAAGGTGTTAGCAGGGATTTTGCACTGTGTGTGTCGGAAAGGACTCCACTTTCAAATAATTTTGTGACATTGCTGAAAGAGGGAGATCTAATGTTATGAGTGAAAGAAAAATTCATTTTTTTTGTCTTCCTTTTGCCTATTGCTCTCTACACACTGATCTTGACCACAGTCATGGCTTTGACCCATGGCTTGAGATGGCTTGAGACCATCCCAGCAAAAGTGTCTGTGTTGCCTTTTTTTTTTTACCCCAGAAGGGTCTCTCTCCTCTTCAGAACCTAGAGGCTTCCTTGGGGTGGTCACAGTCACGAGGGACTTCTTGCAATTAGGACACATGACTACAATGGATTTACTTACCTCATTTTAGTAAATCTCCCTGTAACTCTAATAGAAATACCTGGTCCTCACCTGGACCTGTTTCACCTTGGTTCACTCTTGTGAATTCCATGCTTCCTCCTGTTTCCTAATGAGGATTTCTCTTCCTGCAGATCCAGGGGGAGCGGGATTCACCCAATTCCTAAACATTGAGGGTATAAAAATGGCACTTTTTGCTGATTCCAGGCAGGAACAAGGGTTTAGTGAGTTGTCTCTTTGTGGTAAGTTAAATGTACCTGCTCACACATGGAGTCTGTCAGGAAAAGAAATTTTTCCAACACAATATGTGATTTTAAAAAGGTACAGGGGAAGTGGAGCCAGTGATCAATTTAATCTCAGTGAGCAGACTTTGAAATTGTGGCTACAGTAGCCAGCGCACAGCACTGAGGGGACAGATATTTGCTGAGCAACTGTTGTGGCTAAAATGGAGCAGAAGCAGCTCACAGTGCCTTAATGCTGGCGATCCCAGACAAATACAGCCTTTGATAGTTTGTCCCCCTATAACTCACTTATGTGTGGGCAACACAAGTGTATGAAGAGGTTTGTGTCTGTAGCAGTAGGATTTGCCCAATCCCTCATCCCAGAGGGTGGAAAGACTGGCATTTCTTGTTAACTCCAGGCAGGAATGAGGGGTTAGTGCATGTTTCTGTTTCTTGTAAGCTAGAAGTATGTCCTCACATACAAAGCCTGGAAGAAAAATTAAACCTGCTGATGTGATCTTGCCTTTGCTGCTGCTCTGTGCAGACTGGAGCTCCCTTGTGCCTATCCTCTGAGCTGAAGAAAAAGCAGCTGATAGTGGTAGCAGGGTGCCAAGCCTGAAATAACACACCTAGCCTCTCAGCAGGGCTTACCAGCGCTGGCTGGTTCCATACTAACGTGGTCACGCTCCATTCTTGGCTCCAAATACCAGCAGAGCCAGCTTGCACCCGCCTGCAGTGTGCTGTCAACAAGACTTTCTAGTGCACACCAAGCTTCAGATAAAATCTTGAAGGTGTTGGATGTTTTCCTAGGATGTGCTGAATATCCTCTGCTCCTGTTCACCTTGGTGGGAACTGAGCAGCATTGCAGCACCACTCATTCCCCATGTTGCATCATGGAGGTTCAGGATGTTAGTATGTAATATTTCTGTACACAGTAACACGTTACTCAGTTGCGCAATGAGGTGTGGATGGGTTTGATTTCCTGGCCAGAATTAGCTGTTTATGAGCTGGCTCGCATCGCCTCCATCAGTGTGGTAGAGAGATGTACTGGTGTGGATGCCTGTTGGTTCCCTAGGCTTAAGGGTGAGACTGCAGGACTGCGGCCTCATCACAGCCACAAAACTTGGAGAGAAAGCTAATTCCTGTTTGCAGGTATAGCCCCCTCTTGTCTCCCTATCATGATGCTGAACACAAGTAGATGTTTATTTTAATGCAAAGTGAGAATTAAGCATTAGAATAGTCTAATATCTCTTTAGATTGATGCTGAATACTGCAAATGTTGCTGCCTGTTCACTAGTAAGGTTACATGAGAACTCTACTTTCCTGTCAATGTTAATAAAGTGTGAGAGGTTTTGTTATTTAGCTTGTGATAAGGAAATCATTCCTTCTTGTTAGTCATGCAGCATGCATAGACCAACTTAATGAGCTTTCATTGTCATTTGCTACAAAGATAAGGAATTGAAAACGAACAACATATGGGCACATACAAACACAAATATATACATGCAAACAACCCACAACCAACTGAACAGACAAAAATAACTCTGTTATTCCATAGCTGTTGTATCTTAGCCTTCTTTTTCAACAGGGGAAAAAACTGTAACTTATTATTTTTTAAAGTTTAAAAAGCCTTAAGCAATTATGGCACTCGTTACAAGTTACACCAAACAGTCATTATCCCCGAGCACACAGATCTAGCTATTTTTGAATAAATACAGATGAAAAGGCTCTACTATCCATATTAGTCTTACATACCACAACAGGCACTGGGAAACCAGTGTGAACTGGGAAACAGAGACCAGGTACCTGCCTCTCCTCCCTGTGACACCTGATCATGTGCTTGATCTCAGGTGAGTCACTTCACGGCTCCTCCTTTTCCCCTTTCAGCCATCCCCTTTATTTACATTCAACAGTGCAAGAGTGATACCAGTAAATCTTTGCTGCTGACTTTTATAAACATACCAGTTAGACTGTGGATCCCAGTTCTCAAGGGTGGTGTTTATCCAGTCACGATCAGTTTCTCCAGGCCTGAATGATGCCAGAGAATAAGGTTGTTTTTTACAATGCAACACAGCTGCAACTCTAGCCTCCAGGAAAGGCCTATTAGAAATGCTTTAGGCAAATTAGGACCTGTTGCCTCCCTCTTCACCCTCAGGACATTCAGCCTACCCAAGATTTAACTTGCCCACTGGAATGCCTTTTTCAGGTGAAGCAGCTCTCTAAAGCAATGTGACAAGGTGCTGCCTGCAAACATCACATGCACCTACCTGGCCTGTCCCAGATGGTGAAATCAACCTAAATTTCCTAAACTGATGAAGAGTTCCCTCTTATGTGGAGTGGCAGAATGCTTTTAAGTCTTCCCTCTGCTAAATCAAAACTCTATTGATAAAGTAGAAACCAGAGCCTGCACCAAGCTTTTTGATAGCTGAGGAACAGAAAGCATTTGCTTTTATGCTACCTCACTGGAAAATGTCATCCTTTACAGTGATGCTACAGTATTTTGCAATGAAGAAAGACAAGTGACATAAATCAGCTACTAATTTTACTGTGGATGAAGCAATTATTTTAAATAATTTGTGGTCAAGGTTGTTTGCCACTGCAGTTTTATTCAAACTCATTTGAAGTAATGCTTTCTTAACCTCACTAAATAAAACTGGGAAAACCAGAAAGTAATCGATCTTCATTAGGATCCCATGTATATGCGTCAGCCAAATCATTATCATTAGCAAATCCATCAGACATATCTAACCTTGGTCCAGCATTTAGATTGAATAAGATCATTGACTGTTTCATTTACATCATTACTGAAGTTCCCTGAAACCACCTTTTTTGGGGCCATCCTTTTGTTAATGAATCTTATATATTACTAGTTCAAGAGTGAAGACAAGACTGCTCATGTCACTTGGATTGCTGAAGAGTCATATGCCAATGCTTATTCAAGGGTACCCAGGTTTCTACATTTTTATTTTAGACAATAGCATCTTTTGGAGGAGAATTAATAATCTTTGTGAGCTAATCAGAGGAAAAATGCTAAGCAAGTCTGAACACACTCATAAAACTGATAGATATGAACAAAGAGGATCAAGAGAAAAATGTCTGTAGTTCTTGAATGGAACAGAAGAATTGGTATTTGTTAAAGAAAGTAAGTCTATCCTCCAAATTCACTCAGTGGAAGGGAAAAAATATACTGTCTAGTAACAGACCAGCCTTGCTAAGTCAGTAATTCTTTAGCAACTATAAAACTGAAAAAGAAATACAGAGAAAGAGAAATCCAAGTCAAGAAACTAAGGATAAGTATAAAAGAATAGCACAAGCATGTAGACAAAATGAGAAAGGCCAATATAAAAATAAGATAGAAATATAAAAGGTAACATGAAAATACTATATAACTTCCTTGGCAGTAAGAGGAGGACTAGAGAAAGCATTGGCCAGCTAATAAATGGGACAGGAAAGCTAATAACAAAACATGCCAAGAAGGGCGAAGTGTTTAATGCCTTTTATTGCTTCAGTCTTCATTAAAAAGCCTGACTGTAATCAGATGGTTGACACAGTTAGCACCAGCCACAAAAGGGTAAGAACTCAGACAAGAATAGGGAAAGAAATGTTTAGAAACTGCTTAGATAAATTAGATTTTCTCAGATCAGTCAGGCCTGTAATTCACCCTAGGTTACTTAGGGAACTGGCTGAACAATCCTGAAGGCCATGGTAATTATCTTTGAGAATTTGGATGATGCTGGGCTAGAAAAAGGCTGACAGAGTGCCTATTAAAAAAAGAAAAAAAAGAGGACACAGAGTCCTGGTTGACCTGACTTTCATTTCCCAGAAAGATCCTTGGACAAGGGATCGAATGATGTGCGAGATTGCAGAGCAAAAAGTAGTTATCAATGTGATTTGTCAAGACCAGATCATATCAAACCAGCCTGTTTGTTTGTTTGTTTTTCCTATGACTGGGTAACAAGTCATGTGGATAGGCATGAATTTAGTAAGGTTTTTGAAACCACCTCAAATGGCATTTTCATAAGCACCCAGGGAATTGTGGTCTGAATCATAGGCCTCTAACTTTGCGGGGCTCAATGAACAATAATACTGAAAAACATGCTGCATTGCTTTCCATGTCAGCTTTGGTTCAAAGGTCTCATGAGCACTCTGCTGCCCAAAAGTCATGGCTTTGGGACCACTGGTTCTTGACAAGGCCACTCAAAATATCCACAGTACTTCTTGGCAAATGACAGCCAAGAACCCGCTGTCATCAGTTCAGTATTGCACTGAAAGGATTTATCAGGTAAGGCTCTGTAAGGGACTGTCCTGGGATCCAGATCCACTGTTATCATTACAGTGACTTAATTGATGAACAAGAAAACACATGTTTTAAATCTGCATATGACTCTAAGCACTGACAAATTGCAAGCATCTTGGAGGACAGGCCTGAGAAATTGGAGAAATGCTCTAAAAGAAACAGTATAACACTGAATATAAACTGGCATGTAGATAGGGCTAAATGCTTCCCTGAATACTTGATGGGAAATGAGAGGAGAGGTAGCAAAGATCTGGGAATTGTAGTGGATCATGAGCTCAGCATGAGTCAGTAATGGCATCCTGTTGTGAAAGAAGCAAATATTATTCTGGGATATATAAACAGCAGAATTGTACAAAAGACACATGAGGTAATCCTTCCATTGGTAAAGTCTCCAGTAGGGAGCCGATTCCAGTTTTAGGTACCACACTTCAAGAAAGATTGCATAAAGTCCAGGGGAGAGAAATGAGCCTGGTCAGGGGTTTAGAAAACATGCTCTGCTGGGGCAGGTGTCAAGAAATGCATCTGCTTAATCTATGCAGAGAAGGCTGGTGAGAATTGTGCCTGCCAGGCTTTGAATAAATAAAATGCTGCTTCAATGAGATGGTAATAAACTTTTCTGTCTCTATTCATTGTGGATAATACAATAAGTTATAAGCTTAACAAAGACTTAAGTTGGCTTTTAGGAAAGCCTTTTCTCTGGAATAGATTCTTTCAGAAAGAGTAGCATCCCTCTGATGGGGACCACTGAGACCAGACTGGTGAAATACCTGCCAGGGATGTTGCAGGTAGAGCTGGTTTTGCCTTGGACAAATTGATGGATTATGCCCATTCTCTTTGTTTCTATAGTAATGGGTTGCTTTTTTTAAAAAATTCTGAGTTCAGACTGGTATGTATTTACCATAAACAATCTCTGTACTTGTCATGAATATGAACTATGAAGATGCAGTGTGTGATATTAAACTTGTTGATGCGTAAATCAATGTGTAAGTCAAGCACATGGCTAGTCTAAGTGCATTCACTTCTTTTGGTAAACTCCAACTTTCTTTCAGTCAAAATACCATTACTGGCAAAGGATGGCCATGGACACAGGGTACCCCTGTGCCTCTCTGTCCTGAGCCTCAGAGTCCTGGGTCCTCCTCATCCAGAGGAATGGGAGGAGAAACTGGTGTCAGGATTGGCAAAGGATGTCCTAATCACCTCTGTGGTCCTGGCCCCATAGGCCAGCATCATGGTAGGGCTGGGGAGGTGGAGGAGACCACCCCTGCCCTTACTTGCCGCACTGCAGAGGTAGCAGGCAACCTTTGAAAAGCCTGTGTGATCACGAATGGGATGGTAATTAATGTTAGCCATCTAACTGTAGGTGCCTAGGTCAGGCACTGCATGTCCCTGCACACCACAGAGGGAGTGAGTCCTCCTCTGCTCCTCTGCAGCCCTGCTCTCCTCTCAGGCCACCACCCCCGGTCCCACCAACCATGGCTGGTATTGTGTTTTGAGGTTGCAGAGGGGCAGAGTCAGCACAATTCAGTGATCCAGCCAAATGGTAACGCACAGAAACTGGATTAACCTCATCCAGACAGCTGGGTAACCTCTCCCAGTACCTGCACGGGCATTAGGTCCAGTGTGAAGAAGAGGGCAGAAACCTGAAGCCAGATGGAGACAAATGCACTGGATTGCTTCTTTCAGTAGCAGCCTGCAGTTAGATAAGGCTAAAGTGACATGTAACAGCAAGTGCCCTCATTTTGGCCTGAAAAGACAGATTTTGGTCTTGTACATGGCTAAAAAATGTGAGCCAGGAGCCATAACACCCAGCTCAGTAGGCAGAGTCAAGTTGTTTTCTCTTTATTGCAGTGAATGATGCCAATACTTCGTTGTTTATTTTGATTGTTTTTATCTTATCCAATGTGTTTTGCTCTGGGCAAAGATACAGGCATTCAGTCAACAAAAGGACCTAGGTGTTGCAACACCCAGTGTTGGAGCCCTTAACTGTTAGGCGCCGTGCCATGTAGTGGAATCCCGAGCTCCGTCTGAAACACCCGGGCTCCCTAAACAAAGCATGGGGTTTAACACAATGATTTATCTCTAAGCATCACATGAGAATGTGTCTCTGCCATTTAGCCATTTATTATTTCCCAGCCAGGAAAGTTAGAGAGGAGGAAACAGTGTCTCATGTGACTTGGGAGAACCTTACACCCACTGAATAACAAGCAGCAATGGGGGAAGGGCTGGAGGGAAGCTGAGCGGTTTGGAAACAGCCTAAAGGCAGAAATTTGACACAGAAACTCTTTGGCATAAATTCCTCAAGAACAGTTAGGCTGATGGAGGAAAGAGGGGTTCCTAAATGATTTGTGAGCAGAAGGCAGGGTGCTAAGCTATTTACATAATTTATTCATAACAGTTTGTTCAGCCAGCTCTACCAAGGATGTGGATACTGGACACTTTAAATGTTCCCCGTGGGAGGAGTGAATCTGACTGTTTGAGCTGAGCCAAAGGCTACTGACATCTCCAGGGGCCTTTCTGTCTCCATCCATGACTTTTGGATCAAGCACTGGGGCTGGTGCTGCTTGGTCCCATGCACTGATTTTGTACCTGTGCAGAGGGGGAGCTGAGCACTCCCGCATCCAACCCACTGCTGGACTTCTGTCATTTATTTTTGTATTCAGCCTCCATATTGTAGGTTAGTACCCCAAGCTCTCAGGCAGTGCACGCTCTGGGAATATACCATCAACAACCATCAGTTATGAAACACTCTCACATGCCTTTGACTGCCTGAGCCTATTCAGAGCAACACTGTTCTGCAGGCACACGGAAAAGATAAAACTGCCCCACACAGCAAGTGAATCCCACATTGTGCTGGGAACAGGAGGGTCCCTCACTGCCCTGCCGCTCCCTCCTGCTTTCTCTTTTTTGCTATGCAAAGTCGCATGGAAATGAATTAGATGCTTGTACTGAGCATTTCAATGGGACTTCACATAATAAAACAGAAACTCAGTAATATTACCTGTCAGTGGGTCTCTGGGAAGCAAAAAGTTCCCTGCCAAGTCCTGCTGGATCTTGAGCAATCTGTGCGCGGCGTCGGCATGGCAACCCACAGATACAAATTCCATGCATCATTTGTCTGGGGACTAGCCTCTCTCCAACCTTCAGCCTGGAGCTCGACATTGGCCAAGTGTCTAGTTAATCTGAGTCATTGAATTGCTGGAAGGGACTATAGGGTTAAATTGGGATAACCTAAATAGGCTGATAAAAGGCTATTCAGTAGGAGATGCAAGTGCCCAGCATCTCCCAGGTTTTAGCCCACACACTCTCGAGTCCTGAGCTGAACTTAATCTAAAAGAATAAAGGGTAGGCACTGGAAATTCCCCAAAAGCTTGGAAAGGCACCCAGTATGATCTTAGTCTCTGCAAGAGCTGGAAAGATTTATTTTAGAAAGAGGTTCGGATGGTTAAATATTATTTGGAAGTGTGGTTTCATTTTGTATGTACAGCATTTTTTTACTTAGTTCCTTTCCTGTTCTATAATCTCCTCTGTTTCTTCAGTGTAATTAGCCGTTGTTTTCAAAAGGCTGCTGATTGTGTTTCTTACGTACGTGTGAATTGGACTCATTATGCACTGATTTAGCTCCCTGAGCAATGTGTGTGTGTGTTATGTATGCTGCCTGTGTGGTGTGATCCCTGACCTGTGCCAGAAGGAGCTTTGCAGGATGAGAGATTTGCTTGTGGCAGTGGGCTGAGGAAGAGGATAACGCAGCAGGCTCTTGGCTTAGCAGCTTCAAACCTGGGAGCCCCAGCTGATGGCTCTGGAGTCACAGCCCCTTGTCCTGGAAGCATCAGAGTCTTCATCCCCAGGCCAGTCCCACAACAGGAGCCAATGTAATCATAGGGCTCTGTCAGGGAAGTGTTTTAGGTTATATGTCAGAGGTCCAGGTGCTCAGCAGATGTACTGCAGTGTCTCTTGCAAGATTTTCTAAAAGATGAGTCCTTGTCAGATGCCTGATGTTTCTAGGTCCTGCTCCACACCAAAGCCTTACCATATAAGCACTGGAAAAAACCCAGAGTTTCTGGCGCCAGCATGGCACCTGGAATAATGGTCCCTGAGAAACTCTATAAGGCTTTTAGACTATAAGTCCTGCTTTTGTAGATGCTTTGTGGGAACAATCTAGAGCTAGGCTTTCAAGGGTTTTTACAAATCCATGAGTCTTTGGAAAGCCTGGCATGGTTGGCTGACTCAGAGCCGTAGGTCTTACCGTTGTGGGTTCCCAGAGCTGGCATTACTTGTCTGATGGAGGTCTGCTTTTGGACATGCTGACTCCCAGCTGACCTCAAGTCTGCCTTTGATCTTCTGAAACTTGGAGATCATTTGGGTTCAAAAAATCACTATTTTTGGCAAAACTTTTTTTGCCCCCAAACTTCTGACTAGCAGTACTTCAGAGTGGTACACATTTACCGGGGGAGAGTGTTCAAGGAGGAGAATGTTCAAGAGGGATAGTGTTCAAGGGAAATAAAAGCTTCCCATTTGGCTTCTCAGTATACTTAAACTAAGTTCTGGAGGAGCTGCCTTGTCAAAGCACAACCTCGTTGTCCTTCCAGTCCACACTGTGTGTGGCCTGCTACACCCTCACAGCTCCCATTAAATATGACAAGTCTTGTCAAGTCACATGTCTCCACAGGATTAAGCTTCCAATTCACAAGAGTGTAGAAAAGATGCCATTCCTTCATTTCTCTTTCATATCACTAAGTTTTTGAAGTGCAAAGGACTAGCAAGTATGGATATGTATTGTAAAATATTCTCAAAAAGCTCCCTAATTTTCCTTCTGTGAAGTGATCACCGGTGCAGTAATGCACAGAAACTAAAGAAGTTTAAATCCAGATTATGGTCAGGAGCAAGGAGGAAAGCAAAGAAAATTGCATTCCTTTTGTCTTCTACATACAATCACTAACAGGAAATCTGTTTACTTGGTCTCTGCTTAGGGTAATGTGAATTTCATTCTTAAAGAATGAGTATTTATTCATTTGGTGGAGCAAGTCAGAATCAATGTTAATAAGATCGCTCCCCCCATGCAGGGAGGTACTGTAGCTGAAATGAATGTTATCAAACATAAGTACCATCTATGGATGCCAGGCTCCTATTCCATGTTGGCATGACAACTTTCAAACTGATACTTGTTTTAGCAGCTAAGCGATCAGCCAAAGTGACAATTTCTTCTTGAAGACAGCTTGACAATCCTGCAACTTCTATTGCTGTGTTACTACTTAGACGCACAGTATGAATCAGCACAGTCACTTTATATTTTTATAAGTGATAGTGATAAAGTATATTGCTATGTAAATACAGTGTATAAATTCTTCTCAGTCCTACAGTACCAAGAGGAGGAGAGTGATGGACAGCCACAAAGGGAAAATGATCGCATCGTAACAGTGCCTGCTTTTCTTTTATGGAGCTCATTCACAATGCCTACAGAAATTAACAGCATGGCAAGGGAAAGAGAGATGTGGACAGTAACTGCCATTCCTGTTACTGTGTTGCCATATCAACCTTCATTTTGATACTTAACTAATCAGTTTCTATTAATCTGAATCATGCCTTTTAGAAGGGAAGGGCTCTCAGGTTCTTGCTGCCAAGCATGCAGTGGGGATCTCTGGGCTCAGGATTGAACTGTGCTTGACTTGCAACTAGCAACCATTTCTGGAAGAAAATGTTTTTGTCTATGAGTAGAAAAAAATAAATCAAAAGGTTTAGGTTTACAATGACATTTCTGCTGGTAAATTGCACCCCTAACCTCAGATTCTCAGTGTTTAAGTTGCTCAGAAGAAGCTGAGCCTATGAGAACTTGTGAGGTAGGTGGGATCAGACCTATCTATCTATCAGACTTATCAGACCTGTTGTCTCTCTTACACTTACCATGATGCCAGGGTTTCCCTCCTGGGTTGTGTGTAGTGCAGGTGCAGTGGGTTGGCCTGATCTGCTGACCAGCTTCTTAGGTGGGAGGTGCCAAGGAAAAGGAGAAGAAACATGACATTGCAAGCACAACCAGGATAAAGCTCCCAGGGTCCTTGCTGAGAAGGCATCATCTTCCACCACAGCCAAAGGCATGGCCACTCCCTCGACTCATGAGTGCATGCATGTGAGGACATGCCTATGACTGCATATACAAAAGTGTTTCCATCACGTGATCTGTTGTTCATTCCCAGTCTCATGGTCCAACATGAATCATCCAGAAAGCTAAAAAGCTTGGGAGGTGGTATGCTCAAGCCTTTGGGGAGGCCTGATCCAGCCAAAAGAGCATTAGTCTGGGACTTGGAATGGCTACACATATTTTCCTTTCTTGACCGTGGTCATCTGGATGGTGATTCAGCTGTCTGAATATGATGCCCTTTGAAAGACTCCAGGGTATCCAAGCTATGCATGTGAAGCTGTCATGTCTGAGTCCCACAGCAGACCCATAGGATTCTTTCTGGATCAGCAACTGGAAGTCCAATGTATACTTTAGAATATCTCAAATGCTGGGATTTGACACCTATACATGATAATTGAATTGCACCCTTAATTTAATCAATTTCTAACTTTTTCAGGAATGGAGGTGTTGCTTCTACAATAACAAGAAGACTGGAAGTCTTAGTGGTTTAGGAACTGTGGAGTCATTTGAATATCTTCATAGCATTAGACATAGGTGAGTGGAAGGATGTAGGACATACCAGTACCGGTAACAGTCTTACAAATTTAGCTGTTCCACTTCTGTTAGCACAGCTAATTTAGCTATTTCTGCAGGGCCCTGCCTTGTCCTGCCAGTGCTTGGGAAGACTTGGCATGTGGTGGCACTGGCACTTTCTACTCTTGTTAGTGAAAGCACAGAGCACAGGTCTTTGAGCTGCTTCAGGCCAGATTGGTTGGGGTCCAGGTGCTGGTGTTAGCTAATGAAACATGCAGGATGTTTAGGAGGATTTCAGCTCATGCCCGACACCTAGATAGAATGCTTTGACTATGTCTGGACTGATTCATTAGTCAGCTTGCTGAGTTGTGCCATGTAGGCTTACCATGGGATATCTACTCACTCCAGGGTGTCTTGCCTGGGGTCCCCAAAGTTCACACAACTGTAGAATTTTAAGGACCAGGCACCTACTTCCAGCTGGCTTTACAATGAGACTTAGACATAGAAGTCAATTAGGTCATGCAAAAAGAATATAGCGAGCAATGTTTAACATATTTTGAGTGTGCTATGGCCTACACAGTCATAGGAAGTGTCATAACCACTGCTGTTCTTCTGCCACTGTGCTGCCTTAGTGACAGTAGCAAAAATGTCAACGCATAACCTAATGCCCAGGGTAATGTCCAATGGCTCTGGAGAGCCTGTTCTCTGGATATTAAACCTGTAAAGAAACTGCCCTTGTTACCTGTCCTAGCCAGTTTAATACCATCACAAATCACACCACCTCATTCATTTTCCTGTGTGGAACTTCCTGGTCTGTCTGTGCTTTTGCATGCCAGTGCAAATGAGGTATAAAAGTAGTTGTGTTCTTCAGAGGTATGAAAGGCCATGAGATACTGAGAAACTGGAGTAATGAAGGCTGAAATTGAAACATTGTCTGAATGCATACCTCATGTTCAAAAGCTCACATCAGGACTTGAGATCATTTTCAGAAATGGTTATATTATATTCTTCCCAATGGGAGGTACATTATGCAGGATGGTGCCATTATACTTGTCTATCAAACAGGAAAGGAAAGGATATAGTTTACAAATAGGGGCTTCCAAAGGCAGTCCTGTAATATGAGGAAGACCATAGAAATGTGGCCAGCAGTGGAGGTCTCTCAGAACAGAGCATGCTATGGCTCCTGTCCTCAAACACTGTTGATGATGTTCTGCATAAACTCAGAAACCCTCGTGAGATGCACATCATCGCCCAGCGGGACTGGAGGAATTGAAAGCTGGAGCATTTCCTAAGGAAGAAAATATTCAGTCAAATAAACATAAATCTCAGGCCTGAAATGATTCAGATTATAACCTGTGGAAGCTCAAAGGCTGGGAATATTATCAAAGGAAAGAACAAGGGATGAGAGATGGGATCTCTGTTGCGATGCAGCAAGCAAATACTTGCTCTATCTTGTTCGCAGTGACGTTCAGAAACTTAGCTAATAATAGCCCAGCCTTGATATCGGAGAAATCAATCCCCACGGACTGAGCTATTGCCAGATCTGATTTGTGTACAAGATGTTTAGAACTGCAAGTACAAATTATATGAGCCAAATGAAATGTAAAATGTGACAAACTGTCAGATCCCTCTTTCCATATTATCACCCCCCATAAAAGAATGGCACTAGTAAGGTACTATTTCAGTCACCTAAGTACTGTTTCATGTACACTTACTTACAAGGATACTTGACCAGTGCAAAATAACTTTAGTCAGAGAGCTGATGGTTGTCATAATATGACATTATTTTATTTAACACAGATGATGACAAGCATTTTTGCTGAACTATCTGGCTTATACCTACATGTGAGTAATCAGTTGTGGAAATGTCAGACAGGATAAAGGAATGTGGTAAGGAAGGAAAAGTTAAGTATCAATCACATTCAAAAGTCTGAGCCAAAACAAGTGAACAAACAAACTAACCAAAAATCCACAAGCGAGCCGTGTTCTTTTTAAATATATTCTAAGACAAGAACATGTCTTATAATGCTATGCAAGTGGTATCTTCGGTAGAGAGAATCAAACTGCTCTTCAGAGAACGTTCAGGAGAGTTGGGGGAAATATAAGAAGATAAGGACCAGCTCCTTCTTAAACCCTCAGGGGGACAATTGGCAAAATTTTAGAGGTCTAATTCCAAAACGGTGAGTCTGAAAAGCCTGTTGCCTGGCACTGAAGCACTGAAGCACCAGGATTGCTTTGATTTTGACTTTATAGCTCCCCAGATGGCAAGAACTGCTCTAATCTTGACAGAGCTGAGCAGCTAGGCACTGCGCTCGCATTAATCGTGCTCATTGCAATCATTAAACAGTCACTGGATAAAATAGAGACAGAGATCGCAGAGTGATGACTGCAGCACTCTGGACCCTGCTTTCCACCAACACCACAAAGCGGTATCCAGCTTGCTGTTACCTCTCCTCACTCCCCCCTGAACTTCTACCTTTCAGTCTTGACCCCCGTATAGCCTCTATGCTAGTGCATACTGCAAGGAGGTAAGGGCTTAAATCCCTCCAGAAGGCAAGAAGCTCACATTGTATGTCTGAGCTCTGAGGAACATGCCTGGCTGTTGCATAAAGTTCTGCCTCCACTTCTTGTATGGTTCAAAGGGACAGAGTGTGTTGGCTGCCTTGGTCTAGTGTGATGGCCTGGTGTCTGCTGGTGGGCAGGGATCTGAGGCCAAGGAGTCTTTGCTCCTCACAAAGGTTTATCTCAGTTGCAAATGCACACCTGAATTAGAAGGAAAAGTGGTATTTCAGGTAGCACCTTGTATTGGGTTTGCTTGGCAAGGTTTTGGTAGTGGGGTGGGGTGGCTTCTGTGAGAAGCTGCTAGAAGCTTCCCTGATGTCTGATAGAGCCAATGTCAACTGGCTCCAACAGGGACCGACTGCTGGCCAAGGCTGAGCCCATCAATGACGATGATAGTGCCTCTATGATAACATATTTAAGAAGGGGGAAAAAGCTGCTGTGCAACAGCAACTACAGCTGAAAGGAGTGAGAATATATAAGCGAAAAAACCCTGCAGACCCCCAGGTCAGTGCAGAAGGAGGGGGAGGAGGTGCTCCAGGCGCTGGAGCAGAGATTCCCCTGCAGCCCGTGGGGAAGACCATGGTGAGGCAGGCTGTCCCCCTGCAGCCCAGGGAGGTCCATGGGGGAGCAGATTCCACCTGCAGCCTGGGAGGACCCCACGCCGGAGCAGGTGGGTGCCTGAAGGAGGCTGTGACCCTGTGGGAAGGACCCATGCAGGAGAAGTTCATGGAGGACTGTCTCCCGTGGGAGGGACCCCATGTTGGAGCAGGGGATGAGTGAGGAGTCCTCCCCCTGAGGAGGAAGGAGCGGCAGAGGCAAGGTGTGATGAACTGACCCCAACCCCCATTCTCTGTCCCCCTGCTCTGCTGCCGGAGGAGGAGGTAGAGAGATCCAGGAGTGGAGCTGAGCTGGGAAGGAGGGAGGGGAGGTGGGGAAGGTATTTTTAGATTTAGTTTTTAGTTCCTCATTGTCCTGCTCTGATTTTGATTGGTAATAAATTAAACTAATTTCCCTGAGTTGAGTCCGTTTTGCCCATGACAGTAGTTGGAGAATGATCTGTCCCTGTCCTTATCTTGACCCATGAGCCTTTCACTGCAGTTTTTCTCCCTTGTCCTGCTGAGGAGGGGAGTAACAGAGTGGCTTTGGTGGGCACCTGCTGTCCAGCCAGGGTCAACCCACCACACACGTCCAGAACTCCTTTTGGATAGTTGGGCATCCAGCAGTTGGACTGTATGCACATACATCCCTGGGCTCCTAGACTGAAGGACTCCTATTCCCAAAAGTGGCTGGGGCTGGCCAGGCATGTGTAGCTGCAAGCTCTCTCCAGCCAGCAAGCTGGTGAGATGGGAGATGGCTCAGCGTGAGGAGCCACTGGATGGGAGCTGCTGGGTGAGCAGAGATGCCAAAGCCCATCTGTGAGAGAGTGATCGGCTTGACAGGCTGCTTTTACATTGCTGATGAGTCACATCCATAAGATACAAGAGAGGCTGGAGCTGGGGTAGACCTGTGCAGAAAGCAACGGGAAAAATAGAGGGAGTGGTTGGGAGAGCTCCTTTCATGAGCTGTGTTTTGTGTACAGCACTCTGTTTTTTCCAGTGTCTATCTATCTATATCTCTACTAATATCTCTATCTATAACCAGGCTGCAATTCTGCAGTAAAGTGTGCCTGAAAAGATAATAGTTTTAATTTCCTGTTCACTGTGGTTGTTCAGCTCTTCCACAGTCAGTCAGTCTTAGCTCTATGGTTAATAACAAAGCAACAAGTACAAATTAAGAAACATTTATGAAAACCAAAATAACAAATATAGACTGTAAACATAATCTCCCAGATACTGAACCCCTCCAAAGATACTACTGTGTTACCTGGTATGTTGTGATGTCCTTTTAACTTATTAATATCACATTTCCTTTCTGGTTCCTTTTGGGATAATCAGCAAGTCCAGTCTCTCCTTCCACTGAACCTTGGTGAGGCCTTTCTGTTAGGACTGCAATCCTGAGTCATCCTCTCTGCTTCCTCCAGTGTCCTCCTTTGCTACAAGACAGAGCCAGGTCTTCTTATGGTCGTTCCAGCTCATGTCTGGCTTCCTGTCTCCAGATACTCTGCTCCTGTTAATATTAGGATAGTCCAGGTTCTCAGCTGCTTTCCCCTTTTGCAAAGCCTTAGCTTGGTCCTATTTTTTCTAGCCAGGCAACAGTAGGGGTGAACCTTCACATCATCCTAAACATGCTGCATTCAAAAGAGTACTGAGGTTAACAAGAATGAAACTCCTGGGAGCCCAGACAACAAGCACCCACTGTGAGCTTCCTGGTACATTTTCCCATTTATTTCTTTGTTTGTTTGTTTCTTAAATAAATAAAAAAAACCCTACAAATGAAAGCAACACACATACTTTTTTTGATGTCAGGCAATAGGGAAACTCCTCTGAGCTTATTCAAAACTTGAAAACAATCTGACCTCAGTCTCCTACTACAGATATGTCTAGACTAGAATTTGCTCTCCTGTTGTAACTTGCATTTATTAGTTGTTTGCCAATTAGCTAGTAGAGTTGGTGAAGGCATTTGCAATTGTAAAAGCTAATCTAAACATTCCAAGAAGATGTGTTGTAGAAGTCAGACATTTGTGGTTTACCTTCAGTTGTGCACTGAGGTAACTCACAAGTGTTTGCCTCATGGAATGAGCACTTGTGGACTGTTTAGACTTTCATTTATAAGCATGCTAACCAACTTGAGGTAAGTGGCAATCAATTAAGTTGGGCCACACATCAAAACCCATGTAATATCCGCTTATTCTAACTTCAAATTGAATTAAAAAAATCAGTTAGTATAAGCTTGGCTAAGTGGTCACAGTGATGAAGAATGGGAGATATATGGAACACTTCACCCAGAAAAATATGTTTGAGGAGCCCGTGGGAGAGGCAGAGCAACCTGCTGGATGGGGTCCCAGAGAGAAAGTGGGAAGCTGGCTGCTTGCTGGAAAACTGAGAAGAGTAGGAGGATGCAAGCCTTCCCACAGTGGATAACAAATGCCTACTATAACATAACGGTTTGAAGGTGTAGATTAAAAAATGGTAGATTCCTTTCATAGAAATAAAGTAACTGGCCCTAGCAGTCTGTTTCATTTAATGGAAAAAATCAGAACAGGAACCAATGTCTTAAGGTAAAGGGGGCCCCAAAAATCAGCCAATATTTTTTCTACAGAGAGCATGGTGAACCATAGCATTGGCCATTGGATTGGCTATTGGACATAGTTGTGATGGTAGTGCATGATCAACATGTTTTGGGGTGGTACAGTTTAACTACAAAATGAGATCTACTTTACCTCATTGACATCAAGCAAATATTTCAGAGTAAAACTAACAGCCAAACAGAGCTGGTACTGATGGTATTGAAATAAAATGGATCATAATGTACATGCTGCTCCAATAAATGTTTATATTACAACAAATTGAGCATCCTCAGCCATTTGTTTTCATTCTATAGAGAACAATTAGAGGATAAGATGTTAAGAAGGATATACGAGGCAATAAATGGTTTTCACGGATGCTTAAACACCAAAGGGAAATGAAAATATTTGATAACTACAGCCATCGTTTATGGCATCAAACAGTCCCTTCCTCCACTGTAGGCACTGTCATTATTATGTAACAAGACATAGGATGATTTATAAGATTAAAAGAAGAGGAAAAAAAATGGGTTTTTTTACCTGATGAGATTTTGAAAGTCCCATGCCAAAGCCAGCTCAAAGGCAAAACTCAATTTTGTGTCTCAAGAATATAAATTCTGGGAGACCAAATGAGTGGTGTGGGAAGTGAAGCATCCAGTGGGGACCTAAGGAGCTGAGAAAGGCCCATGGGATTAGGGGTGATGTTAAATTACGAAGGTGAAATTAGGATAATATCTCCCCTCCCACACTAATGCCCTGACCTCCCTTAGGGGTGCCCTGCCTCCAGCCAGGTGGAGGAAAGGGATAACCGGGTCTATTGGACTGTGTGGATTCAATGGCCTGGCACATCAGACCCACAGGAGTATAAGCCCTGACCAGCTCGCAGCTGGTCTAGCCCAGCTCCCTGCCCTAGCCCAAGCTGATGTGGTCCTGTTTGCAGAGGGAGACTGTAACCTGTCCCCTGGAGTCTTGTCCCCCACAGCAATGGGGTGGTGTCTCCAACCCTATTGTGGCCAAGAGGAATCCTGGAATGTAGGTGCCTTCTCTCTGTTTGCACCCTTTGGCCCCGGCTTGGCCACTGCCCCATGAGATACAGCTTTTCCCTTTTCTTTTCCCTCTGGCAGCAGCTGGAGGAAAGAAAAGGAGTTTTGCTGTCTTGGGAAAGTGAGGAACATCACCAGCTGGGAGAAGGAGAGGAAGAGAGAAGCAGCCAGCCCCTCTGCTCCCTCCCTCTGGGGCAGGGAGACTATGCAGGTAGTGCTGAGGGGTGGTTTTGCAGAGGACCACAGCCGCTGGGCAAGTGGTGGCCCTAGACAGCTGCCTCCATTGCCATGACTGCATCCTGATCCTGCCCTATATCCCTGCTTTCTCAGAAATAATTACCAAAAGACAGAGCTAAAATCAATTAGCTGATGAAGGGAGTGACCTGTGTGGAAACTCAGTGATGTATCTGAACTTAGACTATGTCAATAAAAGCTTCAGTCATAGCACAAGTTGAGCCAAGAGTGAGGTACGTTTTCCCATAACTTCATGCATAGCCAATTCCTTAAGATTGAACAGCCATGTTCAGCCCACTTTAGGGCGTAGTCTTTTCCACCCTGACTACATATTTCTATGGTAACTACTCTTACCAGACACATCTGTGTATATATGTGTGTATGTAAATAAATAGTAGATAAGGGACTAGAAAATGGTGCTAAAACTGTGTCAGTTCCTCTGTTGTGTTGCAGACGTCTCCCATTGAGTGCTGCCAGCGCTGGTCTCCATGCAGGTCTGTAGAGTCTGCATTTAGCAAAGACTCAGAACAAAGAGATTTTTTTTGGACTTGAAACCTTTGTTGTGGTTTACCAGCATCAGAGCATTGCTGCACCAAGCTGGCAGGGAGCAGTCCACCCTCCGTTGCGATGCCGACAGGGAAAACTGGAGCTTCTCCGACGCCTAATGCACAAACCAGGCAGCAGTTTCAGTTTTGGACAGAGAAAGCGAGTCAGCCAACGTGGTTGCCCTGTGTAATGCAATAAGGAAGAACCGCTTCCTAATTTGTCAGCTTTTGGAGCTGGTATGTGAAGTAAGGCAGCTTTTCTGTCTCTAATAATAATTAAAAAATCATCAGTAGAAAAAAGAGGTTTTCTCCCATATTTCCGTATCGCTTGGCCCCATGAATACCCCTTCTCACAGGATGAGGTGGAAGCTGAGCATTGGAGCCAGGACATGTTTGACTGTATGGAATACTTTTTTCATTTCTTGGATAACTTTTTTAACTTTCTTTGCTCTTCTTGCTTCACATTTTCCAAAGCGTAATGGTCTGAGAAGTAACAGGCTCTGTCATGCCTTTAAGATGCTAGAAACTTTCCGCTTGCCTCAGAAGTCTGTATCTTAAGGAACGGGCCTTAGACAACAAGATCGAAAAAGCAGCAACTTGTATAATGTCGAGGTCAGGCAGAATTTGGCACTTATGTAGGGGCTTACACCTTATTGTGAGTGCAGTCCCAACCACAGCAGCCCACCTAACCTATTCACCTTTCTGAGAAACTGGATACACTTTAAGTTGCAGCAGAAAACTTCTTTAGCTTCCTTAATTTCTGTTGCCACTTTTGCCCTGAGGTCCCTTCCTCTTGGCTGAGCTAAACACTCAAGTAACTGCTTTTCTGCCTGGGGCCATCTATAATTCACAAAGTAGGTGCTCCTCCACCTCACTCCCCTGAGGGGGATCCTACAAGATGTGCTCCCAGACCACGATGCTCTGCTGAATTCTGGAAAAAGGCATTGCAGTTTTGGCTGCTTTAATAAAAACACCCCAAATGCACAGATAAAGAGTAGAAGATCTCTGTTGTGTGTATGGTAACGGTCAGAAAACAGAGAGGGTATGGAAGACCTGAGTTTAACTTTTTCTTCTTTTTCATGCAGCAATCCAGAAATGAGAGCACAGGCAGTGTTAGAGACGTAAGAGTCTCCCCTTTTCAGCTGATTAACCTTGCAATTATGCAGCAGGATCAGACTCACTTCTTCTGACTGTCTCCTGGCCCCATGGCTGAAACACGAAGTTTCCGGGTGGACATCAGAAACACAAAGTTTCCGGGTGGACCCCAGCTGCAGCAAGAGCCCCCTCTCCAGCTCCTCCCTAACGCGGTTGCTCCCAGGGCCGGTGCGTTGGGGTGTGAGCCAGGCTCCCTGCCAGCCGGGCAGCACACCCCACACCGCGGTCCCACGCTCACGGGACTGTCACGCAGCAGGTGGATCCCAGCATCACAGGGTGTGGGAGCGAGGCTGTGGCAGCAGCAGCTGAGCTTTTGGCAGAAGTGGCCATAGGATGGCACGAGCAGTCAAGGGACACCCAGGCTGTGACTCCCCGTTGCTTTCAGGCCACTGAGCTCAGCCGAGGTGACGCTGCCTCTGGGTGTACGCAGTAGCAGAGCTTAGAGATTTAAAGCAAATCTTCAGTGCCTACAGCCTCTCAGGTGCCTAAACAAGTTAGGTGAAGTTTTCTTTGGCTCGCTGTCCTCTACGTAGGCATCTAAATTCTGCATAAGTTGCACATTAGGTGCCTTGCTGTTTTCTTTGGATTTTGCCCTCGGCTGTGAGCAGCAGGACAGGTTTGCTCTGGCACGTGCTGTAGTAGGACAATATCACCCATTGACTACACCCCAGAAGTCCACTCCCTTTTGCCTCCTCTTCCTTCCAGCTCTTAAACCTCGTGACAGCAATTACAAAACTCTGCCTACCATTTTGTTCCTGCTCCCTTGCAACCAAGCCTGTGAACTCGACTTCTCAGTTGTTTGATGCAGTTTAAACTCACAACTGCCAAAATCATTCTCTCACTGGCAAAACCTCCACTTTCTCCTCAGGTTCTCCACCCTTCCCACATATATACATATGAAGTTCATTCTTCAGTCTGGATTATTTGGTTACTTTAATAATAAGCCCAATAAAATTGTCACTCTCTCTTTGAGGAGCAATCTTCCACCCCATACTGCTGCAGAGCTGGGGAGCAGCCAGGAGAACCAGAGGGATCTCCTTCCTTCAGGATTTGGGTCTGGCATGACACAGGCTACAAAACCTGGGCTTGTATGATAACAGTCTGCACTTGTTTAATGATGGTCGAGGATCTCTGCAAGCTTTATTTTACCCTAATTAATTTTCACTCCTCTCTGCTTTCGTGGTTGACCTTTTCCATCAAGTCTTACAAAACAGATGAATTGTCTGTGAAACTGAGGTTGTGCAGCCATTATCCCTATAGTTGTGCTCCTTTCCTCTTCCCCAGGGAAGCAAACCCATTGAGACAAGCTGTTTAAGATATTTGTAAGGGAAACTGTGAAGTATTTGGCCTTGTTTTTCAGTTTAAATATTTTGGCACACAGCATAGGCCAATTAAAACCCCATTTTCATGGATATTTTACATACAGTCCTTGTATAGGTGCACAGGCAATTTAAGCCACTGCTTGTTTTAGATATAAGTGCTACACCGTAATAATCACTTATCATCGCTAGTCAAAAATAATTCTAAACAGACTCAGGTTTTGTTTGCTGGAAGAAACATTACTTACCAAGGGAAGAGTGCATGGAGGGCTCTGCTGCTTGGGAAATGGCAAATTGAGGCATTAAATTCAAGCAGAAGTTATTTTTATTTTGTTGTTATTTCTGCCCAAGTCCTACGATTTATGCAATAAATTGGAAATAATGCAAGATCAAGAGGATTTTTAATGGATTTAAAATGAACACAATTATTATGGTATTGGTTGCCATTGACACATAACTGCAGTAAAGTGATACAGCAGTGGCTCACCCCTGGAAACTATATTTGGCGTGGGAACATTCAGCAGGGGTGCTAAAGAGTCAGAGGAATTGTGAAAGAAATGGCTACAGAAAATGGCAGAACTGTCACGGAGGCGTACAGAAAGCACTGGGGACTCTGCGCCTAACTGTCCCCACCTTCAAGTGTGCTGTTTTCTTACAAAACCCTTTTATCCCTCAGTGTACTTCTCTGGGGACTAGCTTGTAAAGTTTGGTAGAGCCAAACCATGGTAGCCTTTGAGTGGCTGTTTTGCAGTTTATATTGCCCTTGTGCCTTGCTGGTAAATAAAGTAATTGCTTGTTATGATTTCTGTTTGTTCTTTGTGAATATAATGACATGTTTTTACAGATAGCTACAGATTTATATATAGTCTAAATGACTTAATTAAGAAAAGTAACTTCCTTTGCCCCAAATATCTCAGTACTGAAAGATTTATTCATGGTAGTAGGCAAAATAAAATCACATTAGTAGACAGTTCACCCTACCTGAGAGATTCAAAATTATGTGTACATATTTTTTCATCCTGAAGAATGACTGGAGATGTGAAATTATATACAGTATGACTCCATCATCATTAGGAGGAAACCAGCCTCATTTAACAGTGGGCAGGAGGGTATGAAGATTTTATTCAGCCAAAAGAAGATGGTAGATAAATTACATATCCCTGAATTTGATCAGGACAAGGAGCATGTTTCATCTTGTGAAAGGCTATGTAATATCTTTAATAACCACAGGAATTAAGACTTCACTCCTATATGTCATATAGAGCTTCACCTCCATCAGGGAAGGACCATTCAAAACCAGCCCACGGCAGGGAAGAGGAGTATCCTGATTAATGTTGCTGCCGCATTTCCCTCCGAGGCCATGGCTGTTTGAGCAGCACTGAGACACGAAACCAACAAAGAACTCAGTGTCTCCCAGCAAACCCTGTATCATTATAGTAAAATTACTCCTTGCAAGAGAAATAAGGTATTCCAATAAAAGTGCTGTTTTGTCAGGGCTGCTGCTGGCACCGTAGTGCCAGACAGGGATCCCGGCTTTTCACACCCATAACCAGCGTCGTCGCGGTGCTGGCAGAAGGCTGCAGTGCGGCTCTGGCCTCAGATGCCAAACGAGACCAAGAATAGCACTGGGTGGTTCGTTGTGTGGAATACTGGAAAAAAAATAATGTATTTAAATCCAGTGTTTTCCAAAAGTAGCTAAAACCAGGAGGTTATAAATTATTAACCTGTAAGGCAGAAGGTTTAGGAGACTGCCACTTGTGTGTCCTGGAATAGTTTCTGCTACCTTTTTGGGATGGAGCAAAACCTTTCATTTAGTTATTGCTTTCCAGCTGAATTTGCAGCAGCTGCAGTTTATCTAATCCTTGCAGAACACTTTCCCTCTAGAAAAAAACAAACAAACAACAAAAACAAAAAACCAGCCTATTTTTTGCCTCATTATTTAACTTTTGTTGTGTTACCAAGTTTTTTATTACTTTTAGATTGAACCCATTAACTCCTTACCTGCCATATCCTAGCACTCTTTTGCAAGACCCTTTCACATCAGAGAAGAGGAAGGGAGGAGAAAGATGTAATCTGTGGTTAGAAACAGCCAAGACTAAGAAGTAGAGGCTACTTAATACTATTATTAGAGGTTCTTTTTTCCTCTCTGAAGTCAATTACGTCCATTAAGTTAAAAAAAAATAATTGATGGACCAATATATCTCTCAGCTATAAATTACCTGTTAATGCCTAACATAAATTTCTTTTGCTTTAAAAATGTAAATTTTTAGTTCCATAGTTGATTTGTGTGCTACTCGTTTATGAAAACAGAATACATAAGCAGAAAAAAGGCATATACTGATGATGGGGAAAGCCAGGATGAAATTAGGAAAACAAATTAACTTGTATATATTTAACCTAAACTCCTGTTTGCAATGTGGGCAACTTGGGGATGAGAAACTGCAGGACCCTGACAGGATGGGCGTCTTACAGCTCCATACCTGCCATGCTCTCCCTAGAAATGTGCATGTGTGTGTGTATGTATATTTATGAATAGGTATGAAGGAAGGAAAGCATGTATGTAAGCTTTATGACAAGTAGCATATGATTTACTTTTTTTTGTGTATATTGTGGATTAGAATGGTGAGATTGGATACAACAGATAATATCAATGACTTTTCAAACTGCAGAGCTGAAATTGTGACAGCTTCAGGGGTACAAAAAAAAGAGAATTTTACTGCATTAAATATGGAATAAAGTAATGCCATCAGTCAAATATTCTTTCTGTTTTGCAATTTAATATTACTTACTGTTTACTTATATTTACTTTTGCTCTCTAAATTTTTAACTGACAGTTTTTAAATTCAGGATGAACCAAACTGTTGATGGCCCAAACTATTTTCTGAAGTATTAGAAGAGAAAGTATAAAATGTAAGAAATATGGCTATACAGCATATTTGAGGAAGTGCAGGTTGAGGTCCAATTATTGGTACACATAGGTATATCTGTCTTTATCAGCACATCCTGTTTGGGCTATCTTCCCACAAACAGCTTAGGCGTTAGTCTCACAGAAGCAGTATATCATTCCCTTCCTCTGTTTATTTTTGGCAACTACAAATACTGTAGAGGATATTTGTTTCTGTAACACCGTAATGATGAAATAGATTTACTGGCTGCAGTCACAAGAATGCTAAGCAGATATTCATTTGTTTAATGTCTGCAGCTTTGCTGTAAAAATTCATAACTGTCTTGAACAAACTGTTAGGAAAAATTTGGACATTTGGGTTTATGGTTATGGGATATTTTTATAGCACCCAAAAAGGTGTGGGAGATAGCATGGGTACTCACAGCTATAGAACAACCAATAGAGAAAAAGGTACTAGTGCCACAGGCTTCATGGCACAAAGAAGGTACCCACAGCAGTGTGCTCTCCGGGCTGGTAGGACAGGCTGGCTTCACACTCTAGGAGGTATTTCCCATTTGGGTCTTCAATGGAAAGGGCATATGTTAGGCAAGGTAGCTGTATGCCAGAGGGAAGAAATCACCAAGCAGTTTTAAATTTCCAGTGCTTAAGATGGAACCATAACCCCAGATCTGGGGTTCAGCTATATGATGCCTTTCTTCTGTCAGGACTTTTTTTTGGCATTACCTTCCTTAATGGAAAGACACACCTTTGATGTGGCAAAGACAAAGAAAAGCCGCAGTCCCAGATCACCACTGATAACCATTATTTCTTCAACTATGAGCCCAGACTCACCCTATCTAACTTTAGGCACTTAATGAAAAGTGCTTGCAAGTCTGTACAGAAAGTGAATATCCTTCTGCAGAGAGACCTACAGCAACGGGGCTTCTTACTTGAGCTCCTCGGGTAAAGCTCTTGAAGTGGAGGGGGTTGAAAGCAGGTTGGTGTTGTAAGGCAGCCCTGAGTAGCAGGTCAGAACTGCAGCACTTCTGAGAGATCTGCTTTACTCCTGCCTCCCTGAGCTGAGCAGGCTCATCCTGCAAGCAAATCAACCCAAAGCTGAAGATGCAAAGAAATACAAGAAAAGAACAGCATGCTACTCCATCTGCTTTGCTTGCAGTGCTACCACACTTTTTTTCCCTCACTGATGGCGTCTAACAGGCCCAAGAGCTACTAGATACTGCTTAGACTCAGACGAGCTGTTTTGATCTGTCACCTTCTGCTTGTCTGCAGCTCAAGTGCTAAGTTTCCCCTCCTGATTTGCCTGTAGTAATTAGGTCAACGGGCTCCTCTTCTACGAACTAATTGTCAGCATTGTCCACCTTGTTTTCCTCCAAAGAAACAAAACCATGAACAAGACAACTCTAGAAACAAAAGGCAGCATAAGAAATAGGACTTATCTTCCATTTTTTTTGTTTCATCTCTACCGTTTTTATCCCAGTCTCAATACTGTGTGTGATATTTCTTCCAGCATATTACAGAGGACCCTGTTGTACGTGCGGTACCTATTGATTTACACCACACCGAATATGTAATTTTTTAAATTTTTTTTTTTCTGCTCCTTCTCTGAGCATTTTCTTTGCTGTTTTTTTGTTTTCTTTAACCTTGCCACTAGATGCAATATTGATGAGGGAGATGCAGGCAAATGTGTCCAGCTACTATAGCCATGAAAAAAGCTTCATTTTCCAGCTTATTAACTCTGACCTGAAGGGCACTTGTTGCAGTCACCTGTTTGAAGGTAATATGCTGTCTGTAGAAAGTATTTAAACTTTGCAGTTTCTTTCTGCTTCTTCTCTTGAATAATCTTTCATAATTGATTAGGACTCTAAACTACTAACAAAATAGGTTATTCTTACCTTTATATATATAAAAGAATCACCTTACCAACACACTAACATCTTGCAGAAATGCAGGGTTTCTGACAAAATTGTCTTTGCTTCAGATTTCTGACTTGGATCTACCCTGCAAGTACTCTAATCATGTTGCTATTGCCTGTCCTCAGATGGCTGTCTCCTTTTTTAGGTGAATAGTGTCAAAAAGCCTTGGCTTCATCCCACTGGGGAACTGGAAAATATTCTGCAACCTCAGCTTCAAGAGGAAATTCTTCTCTTTCTCCAAATTTATATTCATAAAATAAGTGACAGTGGGAACTGAGTAGTACATACTTCAGACCGACATAATGGAGAAGATTTTCAAGAACTTTTCTAAATGACACCTGCAAATCCACAGGAACATTGTTATTTAGTTTGGTAAGACTGGTATAGAGTCTTAACTGAAAAGAAAGACTCCACTGCTTTACCTGTTAAGCAGAGAAGCAATAAAAGATGGCTTCTGTTTTAAGAGCTTGTGGTGTACATGGCATTTGAGAGATGATGGGCAGTTAGAGGCAAGTGAGAATAAAACTGAAACAGTACCGCTCAGCATTTGATGTACATTAGATTTGAAAAGTGGAAGGGATAATTATTATCATCAAATTTGGGATATAGTATAATGCAGGCCTTATTTTTCCCTCAGGTCATTTGTACAAGTATATTTAGTTGCTGCTGGATAGCATTTGGCATAGGCAAATCTTTGTTTAATTTGGGGAAAGTAGGATTTTCAAAAGAGTCTTCAAAAGAGTCATCACAGAAGTAAGAGCAGTTAGGTTTTTTGGGTGGTGGTGGTCATGTTTTTCTTTTTGGTTTTTTTTTAAACTGGCCTTGTGAATTCCACATTTGAATAATTTAGGGTTTAACTGTTATTTGTTTTATTGTTTATAATGTTAACATCAGTCAGCAGATACTATATATGCTATTGCCTGTGATCTCTGAGTGACAGAGTTGAAAGATCAGGTTGACATTAGTAAATGAAGCCATCTT
>JANZLQ010000029.1:37782813-37800337 GCA_026212715.1 Elanus axillaris | reverse complement strand
TCTTGCAATCATGTAAACACATGTTAACATCTTTCAATGGACAAGTCAGACAGATAAGTATCTGCTGTGTCAGTGACTCGAGATTGTTTTTTTCAGACAATGAACGGCAGTTGCCCAGCAAAATTTTTATGTTTCTCCAGTGTCGTAATCTATTACCATTCTACTAGTGTTTACTTTCAATACACAGTTTGCTGGCTCTAAAATAATTTAAAACAGGATTTTAAACACAAGTATAGATTATATCTACTAACAACTTTATCTCCACAACAAATATATACAAATTTCAGAATTCATCACTCTCTAATTTTCAGCTGGTGCTTAAAGTAATTACACATTCTGTGGTGATAACACATTCAAGGTTTGTTGTTTTTTTATGATACCACAAGCTGGCGAGACACCTAGATCAGGAGTGTTAATGCTAATTGGCAGATAAAGCATAAATCTGAGGGAGTCTGGATTCCTGCCTTTTTGCCAGTTTTTTGTTGATTGGAAACGGAATTCTTTTTATCCTAGCTTTTGCTATTCAAAAATGCCAGGCAATTCACTGCTGTCTTTCCTCTGTGCATTTTAATCCATCAGTTCTGTTATTCCTTTAATGCCTTGTTGTTTGGTTTTAATCCAGTAGATTAAATAGGTTTTCTTTTTAACTGCTTTAAAATCAATCACACAGGACTTCCTAATGTGAAAAACAATTGGTTCTGATGACATAGCTATAACACTGATGAGGTTTTTGTTTCTTGCTTATTTATAGAGGTGCATGACCTAGTGATAATAGCATCGATAAACTTCATTTGAGATGTAATAGTTTTCCTGCTTGTCAGGTGAATATGCTTGGTTATTGCCTCTATAGCTCTTATATCAAATATTTCAAGCTTTCTGGAAATTTGTCTCCCATCAAGGGTATGAATCCTATTCCAAGACCTGATCCCTAAATATCCTGTGGTCTGAGTATATTCACCCTGTATTTTTTATTTTTGTTCTGCAAGTAAATACAATTTTAAACCAGATGAAGGACTCCAGAACCTGCTCTGAGGCTTGCATGGCATGGATCTTCTTGAAAATAGTTCAGTAACTTATCACAAAAGGAAAAGGCTAGAAGTTTCTTTTTGAAGCCAGGCTTCTTGTGAACTTAGCTCTGATCTTCATAAAAAATACCTGTCTGTAACTGAAGGACTATGTGATCCCACTAGATGACAAGGTTGTGAAGTAATAGCAGATGATCAGAGAAGACAAAATGACACAAAGGTTATGGATAATTGTAAACAATCAAGACAGAGTGCTTTCAAAAGTTGCTGTCTGCAGACGGAAGAAAAGATCCATTGGTGGCTACTGAAAATAATGGTATAGATCCAATACATACCTTAGAAAGCCCCTGTGGGATATTTCTCAGAAACCAAGAGAATATGCTGGGGAAAACCACTTTATATTTGCTTTATTTCTTATATTTTCCCATGAAACATCCACTGATAGCTACAGTTGGACAGAGGGAAGTGAGTGAGGTGGACTTCTGAGCTGGCCAGTATGGCTGCTCCTATGCTTATGACCACTTGTCAGTGGACAGGCAGTAGCTGACTTTGTACACCTTCCCTTGCCGTTAAAATGAAAAAAGAAAAAAGAAAAAAAGATGCTGATGAAAATAACTCATCTTGAAAAGATGGAGCAGCTTCTAGCTGACATATCTGCTGTCAGCTGAACTTGACCGGTTTGTGACTGAACAAACTGATGCTCACCATAGCACATAAAAATGATTATGCTCATTTCAAAGCACCAGCAGCCTTGAGTATCTTTGTTCTTCTTTTCTGAGACAGTATCTCATAATGGTAGAGTTGGCAGGAAATAGTTGCCCTTGGCTACTGAAAGTTTGCCTCAGATAATACACAATGTAATAAAAAAGAAAAAAGAAAAACAAGTTCAAAAGTTGCTAATAGACCTAGTGTGTGCCATTTGTATAGTATACAGGCTTGAAGAAGGTTGTCAAAAGCTGCTTTATTTTAACCCCTACATTTTTATTGTTAGTTCATCAGGTATCATTTTCAGTAGGTTTGAAGACTCTCTGTGATCTATATGTGGTAACATCAGACAGATTATTTAAGTCCTAACTTGCAGAGCTCTGGCTGTCAGCAGACAAACGCCCTATCCATTGTTCAGGGGAAATCAAGCCTTCAGGAGGTGTGAAAGCACCTGCCAGATTTGCAAGCTTTGGGTGGTAGCAAGGGAGACTCCTCATAACAGTGCAGACCAAGATCTACAGCCAGCTATGCTTGTCTTTGACACTAAAGTCCTCTATGTGTTTGTACTGTAGAGCTATTACTGTTCAATGGATTGAACACTATATATCATTTATAGATTAATGTACCACTCACTATGTCTATCCAAATCAAATTCCTTAAGCATCTTCCAGTAGAGCATCATATAGTCTTGGTCATGCTTTCTGTGGTCTCTCAGGGGCTCCTCTGACCAGGGGACTGTGGCTTGCAGCATTTTGCCATCTGTAGTATAACTCAAATGTCCTTTCTTTTGGTCCATGACCTTATATACAAGACAGACGATGGCTTTGTGCTATGTAATTGTGTTGGTTGCAGATTAACCTGGGTTTCATGCAAGGGAGCACTTAGTTATGTGAGAGACAGCTCAGTGCAGACAAAACTATGTTTTAATGAATGCAAATGGATTTTTTAAAAATTATCATTTTGTCAGGATTTTGGATGTACCAGTGATACTTTGGTGCCAGTACTTGCAAGAAATGAACTTACCTCGCAGTTGAATTTTGTTCTTTTATTCCTCCAGAAGATGGAAGTGCATTTAGTTACAACTAAGCAGATGTCCTAATTCAGGTTCCTTTTGGCATCTGTTTGCTTAATATAAGATTTTAACAAAAATGTACCTCCCCTAACAATTTTTACACAATTGATAGATAGAGGTTCAATTGAAGCTTTTATTGATACAGTATTTTATTCATTATCTTTTCTTTACCAGCCAGCACCATGCTGTCAATTTTAGTTTCACTGCATTGGATGGACCTATTATTTTCTCCAGCCTGTTGACAGTTTGCTTTATACATGTTTTGAAATGATGCCTAGTGCTCTGTTTTCTAGGCAGTGTAATATTTAAGCCACATGTAGGGTAGCGTTAATTTACTGGAAAGAAGTAGGAACCGGTTAACTTACCATTACCTACAATACATGGAAACCATCGAGTTTAAATGATCATAACAAAAAAAAAAAAAAAAAGGATTTTTTGTTTCTTATGGAGCTGGGCCATATCTTGAGACAGAGTTAGTAGTGAGATCTGTTCATGTGGTGACACAGAATCATTGAGCTGCAGAGCTGAAAAGGCCCACAAGAGTGTAATCCATCTCTTCAATTCAGGTAGTCCCAAATAGGCTTCATTGGATGGATGTCTTGAACAAGAATGTACAACATTGCACTATACTATGCTTTTACATTTCTTTTTGCAAGCTGTGCTCCTACAAGGCAATTCAACTATCTTATTGTCAAACATGGTATATTAGGTTTTCTGGGACTCATTTTCCTTCAGACACAGAGGCTAAACATCCTTGTTCTTGAAGACATGGTCCATGTTCCTTCCTGCATTTCAGTCTGTGTATTACTCTGGAAAAACATCCCTGAAACGTGGGAATAAGTCCTGCCTACTGGAGTGAACTAAAAAACTAAGTGTGGCTGGCTGCACTGACAGAGAAGCAGCAAAGTCCATTAACAACAGGTGGACATACAGCAGTGATAGGTCCCACACTGAGAGCCATAGAGCCATTGATGGCAAACACGGTCTGCAGCCCACTATAACTAAGCATGGAGACTCCTCTCCAGGTAAACGACAGGTACCAGTTAGGTTCTGCAAGAGCTGGGTATTGTCTGAACACATTCAGATATGGTTAGAAATATTAACAGAAACCTATCTTTTATGTAAAACCCTTCCTCAGAAGACTCCAACACACTTTGTAGAAGTCGCTAATGCTGTTATCAGGTTGTGCATTAGGAATCCTTTGCATGTGAGGAGTTTCAGGCAGTATGGATATAAATTAAATAAGTGGAAATTTGACTTTTAACTAGGTCCAGAAAACAGAAGTACAAGGTGGTTGTAAATATCAACACTTAGAACAGCAATATTTGGGAAATGAAATCTGTGAACCTAGTTTCTGAAGTGATGACTATGCTGTGCACCTTTTGCTAGTCAGGATTTGACCATGTTTCTAACTGAAGCAAGGTTTTGTTTTAACAAGGTGAAAAAGCTAATATTACTTGTGCTCAACAGAAATCAGAAACTGATGTTACAGTGTTGGTTGAAGGATTGTACTGGCAAATAAATGGACATTGTCCCTTGGATGGTTATTTCCTCTCTGCTGTAGTAGACAGCTCCACTTGCTCTAACTTCCGATTCAAACAAATAAGTTCTCAGGTATTAGCGATGGACCTGTTTTCTCTGGAAGCTTTTGTTCAGTGGTGATCTGTGTATAACAAAGAATCCCCCTGAAATAGAGGTATATCAATGAGCTGGTTTTATCTGCTTTCAGTACATGCTACTGAACTGCATTTATTCTACTACCACAAGAGCGTTAGACATGGTAAGATTCTTGAGAGTTTAACTGATAAACCAGTGCTGTTTATCAGGAAGAGGAAATGTGTATTGTATTTTGCACATTAAAAGCAGGCATTTGTGCCTACTTATTTTAGGAAGCAGGAACAAGATTATCAAGTCAGGTATAAGGATTAATTAGAGCAGAATAGGATATGACAAACTCAGTGAGACCTTATAGGAGAGGACGGTAATATTTATTTTAAAACAAACTGATTTCACTCCCAAATATGTATTCTCTCATGTTTCAATCAGAGAGACTTCCAAGCACCAAGACATGTCTGTTCAGCCAAGCTGGTCAGGATCACTGTTGAGCCACATGGAGGGTAAAGGACACCAGCCACTGAGTATTCTTTACTTTTTGATTGGCAACAACAAATCGTTTTTTGGATAGGTCTTTTATACCCTTCAGGAGTCAGCAGTTATTATAGGGTGACCTTCTACCTCAGAATCTGGCATACTTCATTCTCCATATATCTTAATCACAGCTGCTATTGTTTTTGTTTCCTAGTTTTGGGTACCTTTATGGCTGCCTGGCTTCTTCTTGGGACAGCAGGAAGAGGAATGGCACAGACAAAGGGCTGTAACCTCGCATCCTCCCTCTTGCTATCACTGCGCAGGTCTCCTGCTGATAACCCATTTGTGCCATGACTTTTTACTTCACTTGAAGGTAGGATGGCTATTTTACAAAGAGGGTTGGGACCAGAATTAAATGTGGCTTCTGAAAACATACCGTATTTTGAAGGGCTTACTGTATTTCGTATTTCAAGGCAAGTCTAACTTGCATCTGGAGTGATGGGGTTTGGGTTTGGGCTTTTTTTCCTAAACAATTCTGTTTGCTTTCCCCTGTTAAATTTGATCCTTGACCTTTCTCTTATTGTCAGTATCACAGATGACAACTGTACAAGATTATATATAGGATATAAGATACCTGTGCATCAGATCATAATTGTACAAGCTCTCCCACCCATCTAGGCAAGACTGTCACCTCAGTGCCTAAGGAACCTGAGACAGTTACAGTGGGGCTGTCATCTAGACAAGTTGCTGCTATAATCACATGGCAATTCCAGCCTAGGCCCAAGAATCACAGATTTATATTGATTATTTAAGTAGTGAATGAAATTTCACCAGGGTTTTTTATTACAGCAATGCCTAGTAGGTTTCTATTTTAGAGGAGGAGGAAAGGGCTGAACTCATGGCCTTACTGGCTCCACTACTGTTTGAAACTGAAGGTACAGCCTCTGGGTTCATACACACAGATAATATGTACAATATAGCACTTAAGGTGCTGCAATTTCCTTTGACACTAAATTGAATATAGCATGAAAATTGTCATAAGTGATAAATGCTGTGTACAATCTACCTGCATACTAGTGTGAACCCTAGTGAAATAAATTCCCCCATTTTGTTGTTTCATGGAATCGTTCCTGAGGAGCGGTCCCTCTGCAATCAGTGCCATTGATGGAAGTGGTGCTGGGAACTGTTGCTCCTGAAACCCATTTGAATCAGAGGAAAAGCACAGAACCTGGGTCTGTCTCTTCTGCCTTAACTTGTGTTTAGAGAGTTTCCTGTATACCTTTATTCGGCATACTAGATACAGAAGAAAATGTAGACAACAATGATTCTGAAACTATGGTCTGGAGAATTATAGAAAATGGTCCTTCATGGTCTAGCAAGCCATATTAAGGACTAAGTGTTGCAAGTTTATCAGTTCTGTGAAGTTTCATGGCTTATCAGTGGAAAAAGTTTGGCTGACAGTGGCTCAGTCACCCAAAAGTATGTGAGTCTCTTAAATGGTGAAAATCCCTTAGCCCTGCAATGGAATCTGGCAAATGGGAATGGAGGGCAGGTATGCAGAACATGCGGTTGAAAGTGAGACAACAAATGATGAATGAGGTCTCCTCAGGACTAATCTTCCTGGAGCCTCCCAAAGTCTGAAGGCTCTGACCATCACAGCTTACATCTGAAACAAGTTCTGTCAGATCATTGCATTAGTTTACCTCATGTTATTTTCCTTTTTCTTGGCTTTGATGTGCAGCCCTTGGCTATGATGCTAATTCTATCTGCAAAGAAAGAAAAGGAAATAGTCCACCTGACACTGAATTGGGTGTATTTCCAACTGTATAGTCAAGTAAATCAATGCCAAGGCTCAGAAGCAGTTTCTGTCTTGAAGAGCTAAGTGTGTTGCTTTACGTTGTGCAGAGCCATGCTACAGGACTACGTTCATTGTGTTCCTCTGCCACTAAATGAAAAGGAAAAGCAGTGTTTTGTAACCATGACATACCCTCTTATCTTCCCCAAGTGATGAGCTCATCCAGATTACTCCAAGGGGATACTTACATTTTATCAGTGGCGCCTTGTTGCACAATTTCCAGTTTCTTTCTTGAAGATACAATAAAAGATTTATGTCTGAAGGACTATGATGTGGTTTCAATCTAAGAGAAAAACAATTCCTTCTAAAAAAATACCATATCCCCAAATGATTTCATAATTGCAAACAGTGTTGATGAGCTCTGTGGCTTAAATGAGTTTATAACATATTTGCTGTGTTTTCTAGTGAATATTTTTTGATGTGCTTAGTAAGGAAAATAATTAAAATCCTCCTGCCATTTCAAATTGACACAAAATAAATGTGATCCATTAGTTGATGTATACTGTAATAAGTCTTTTTTCTAATTTAATTCAATTTTTTTATCAAAGATTTCTCTCTCAGATGTGTGTGTGTGTGTGTGTGTTAAATAGTTTCAGGTCTGAAAGTCAACCATGTTTCTCATTATCAGACATCAGAAAGGCTTTCTTCTCTTTGTGTTTTCATGCCACTTAAGGATAAGCAAGTCTCAGAATACTGCACATTTTTGATGTATGGGTAAAATTCACATCTTCTGTTCTCAGTGAAGAAAGCTTATCTGCACTGCAGATCTCAATTGCATATTCTGTTCTCATCCCCTGTGCAGGGCTCTGGTTGTTATCACTATGATTTCCACATGCAGAATATTCACGATACCTGTAGTGTGGACAGGAGAATTGGTTTGTATCAGTAATGTCCAAACGCAGAGATATTTTATAATATGTCTAGGATGAAAAGAATTTCTGAATCCAAGCTGCTATCAGAGAAGAAACATGAGATACCAATTTAAAATACCAGAGAGACGATCTCAGGCAACACTGTCTAGCTGGTTACAATTATTTTCTCAAACAATTATGGTGGTGGTCTTACTACTTTGGTTATTCTATTTCTTTTTTAAACTACTAGAATTTGATGTTAGAAATGTGTTATATTTTAGCTAGTCTGTGATAATGTCTGTTGATTTTACTTGAAAGACTTCTGAGCGCTTCTTGGAAATAATTTACTGTGTATCAGCTCTGATGCGAGTTATGCTGTTCCCTTATTCTTACTGCTACATACAGTAGAACAGAATGTATTTTTCTTTAGAAACTTCTTAGCTGTCTTGGATCAAATTTGTGTTCCTCTTTATTCAGGAAATCTATCATCTAAGACTGGGTATTCTGAGGACTAAATTAAGGAAAAGCTGCTAAGTTGATGTTCTCAGTATTGCCTTGAAGCAAGGAATTCTACAGCCTAGTAAGAAGGGCATTTCAGCTGCAAAGATTATGTCACGATGTTAATATTCTCAGGATTAGTTTCAACCTTTGTATCCCCATGTTACATACAAAAGACACTAATCTTTCTGGATCTGGATCAGGGTCTAAATTTTGCAAAAGTTTCTGAACCTTCACATTTTCTATTTTCCATCAAGGACTTCCCCAGGTCCCCTTTATTTCCCCTTTGTTTAATTTGTGCCTATATTAAGCCCTAGCTATTAAGCTAGAATATCACCATTAATGGCTGACAGAATAGGTAAAAATGAAGGAGGGTTTAAACTTCATACTGGAGGAATTTAGCAAATAAGGCAGGGACCCATTGTCCCTTTTAGTGATTCACTGTGAGATGTTAGTACAGCACCTAGTGAAACCCAGGCTTGGCAAGGTCCTGTCATTTTGGGAAATGACTTCTCTGGGCACAGCAGTTTCAGGTAAGATGGCTCAAGTTGGTTGTGTGATGTATTTACATGGTAACATCTCTCTGGTACTTCAGATCTGAAGGCTGCTCTATAACTTACACATGGACCAAGGAAAGCTACGGTCCAAGATAGGGCAGAGAAAGAATAGTGAATCAGACTATAGGCTTCAGAAGAAAACATCAAAGCTTTTCAGCTTCTTATTATAACTCCCAGAATACTGCATGCCTTTGCATTCAGATTCCTCATTCATGTAACCAGGATTGCAATGGGAATGGAAACAACAGAACATGAATCCACGGAAACAAAGGCATTTGTATTATTCTGTGTGGCCCTCAGAAGCTGCAGTTTGGATATAATTATGACTCAAATGAAAGGACATTAACAAAGCAAATGAAATACTTTGTCTCCAATCTGTTCCAAAGAAAGCTTTTATGACTACAGAGTTCATAGATAGCTTTGGCCGTTGGCTTTCAGAACACTTTATTTAAAACACAGGTTATTTACCCTTATGAACAGATCTATCTTTGCTGGCATCTGAAAAATTAGATTAAAGATGTCTATTATAGAGACAGTCTGTCAAGATTAAGTAGATAAAAAATGAATTAACATCAGTGTTGTTAAGGATAAAGCTGTGCTACAGGGAAAATTAGGACAATGTTTTGCCATGAAAAGTTGCATTATGGATTTACTTTTTCAAGAATTTTTGAGGAATTTATGGCAGAGGCACTTACAGCCAAGCTTTCTAAAATAACCTTTGGTTTTAGGTGTTTACACAAGGGTCTTTGATTCCTCCTATCTTGTCTTAGGTACTTAACAGAACTACCTAAGGAAGGAATGTAATTGCCTTCACATCCCATCATAATCCACAGAGAGACACATGTACCTGAAGAAAGTGATTCAGAACTGAGAGGTTACCACATGGCCAAGAAACTGGTTCTAGGTTAAATGGCCTTAAGAAGAGGATACATTTTACTGGCATCTTTTTTACATCTCATGTAGTGTAATTGGCATTAAGGTAAATGCAGAGTAGCTTCAGTTTTGAGACTCCCCCCTTTGCTACTGTGTACCTATAGTTTAAGGATTGGGTACTGCTTTGTTTGTTCCCATATAAACAGGACTGAGGGCTAGTTCCTGTCCAGAAGAATCTGTAATTCATCAGATGTAAATTGGGTGTTGAACTGTACATCCAGAAAGAAAAAATAACTTAGAAACTTCAAACTTCAAAGTATTTCAAGTACATTGACTCTAAGGGCATAAATAGTTGGGCAATACAAGAAAATCTTCCAGGTTCACAGTGTTCAGGTCCTTGCTCTAGCACAGACATGCTATAATGCTTTTTATACTGTCTGGGCTTGGCTACTAACTGGTCGTAGTCTGCTTGCTCAGGTGAAGGCTGTATTCAAGTAACATCTCCAGCTTCAGATCTGGTGCCCAGAATATTGAATTCTGAAGTGTCCTTGCTAAGTCTGCATTGAGATTCACAGATGTGCAATATGGAGCAAGGGCTATGGCTGCTCAGTCCTTTGCAGACCCACCTGTGCCCATTCCCCCTTCACACAGAGCCAGCTGAGAGTCAGCCGTGCCCTGCCTTGAAGGTGGGCAGTTACAGTAAGTTCTGCAGAGAAGCAGTTCCAGACTAATGAAGCTTTGCAGCTTTTGGACCAGCGCTCGCTTGCATCCAGCTGGCTTGAGGCAGGCATAGGTCTGACTGCAAAAGGTTTTACAGATGTACCATACCCTGCAGTCAGGCCGATTTCAAAACTTGCTTCAGTTATGGCCTCAGTGCTTGTTTGGAGGGCAACCTTCTGCAAACCATTTGTTGTTATTCAAGTAATACAGCAATTTGCTGCATATAGCAATAGGTTGTGTACTGAGACACTCAGGATCTTTTCTCAGCTTAGCCCTGATTTTCTGAGAGAATGCAAACAAGGTGCTTTACTTCCTTGTTCTGCAGTTTCCTTGCTTATAACAATGATTGCAGGTACCTGCCTCTCATAAAACACCCTGAGAGCAGCCAGTGGGAAGTATCGCATAGGTGGATAATGGAAAGTTTAATTGGGTTTTATTTATAAAGTGTTTTGGCATCCTGCGATAAAGGCTATTGACTGCTTTTATTATTAAAATATTATTAATTTATATTCAGAATTAAAGGCATTAAATATTAATTAATTATTATTTCTAATTAAAATTATAATTTTAAAATATTTAACACTCAGTGTTATTCTCTTTTTCCGGTAGCGTTACTAGCCCAGCTCTGAAAGGTGAGAGTTTTCCCCTCCAGAAGCTGCCCCAGTGTTACTGGGTGGAGAAGTGGAGTCTCTGTGCCATGCCAGATTACATAAAGCGGTGTCAGAGTTGGACTGCTGTCATCCTTGCTGATTTCAAACACAGAGCTGCCACTGGCACATTCACAGTTTGTGCCAGGAGACCAGTCTGAGTTAGTAATCACTATTTGTCTTGTGCTTCAGACTGGATGTCCAAATGATTCAGTCCATACATCAGCTGGGTGACACAGTGTTTGAGGTTACTGGCCAGAAGAGCTTGCCGATTTGTAGAACCACAGTTCTGAGAATCAGACTCCCAAATCTTTATCTTGTACAGTTTGGTGTGAATAACTCCTCTAGGAGCCTTTGTCCAGTGGGACTCTAGACACTGACATTCAGCAGTGCAGTGTGTTGTCTGCTGGATAACAGCCACCCCTGGATGAGTCTTCAGAAAGAAAAGCTGCAGGAATGCCATTTCTCATCAGCTGGTGTCACTGCTTGGAGCCAGATGTTAGCAGCTGGGTGTGGTAGTACAAAATGGTCTAGGAAAGAAAGAAGAAAATGTTTAATAGGAAACATTAACTTTCTGGCTAAGCTATGGGCAAATACAGCAATCCCTTGTTTACAACAATAACTACTGGAAGCTGCAGAAATAGATCTCTGACATTTTAAAGTAGTGTGTTTACTCATTTGATCAGACAGGAGATAATGTCATGTGCTTATTTTACCATAAACACTCCTAATAAAGACTCAGCATTTCAGCTATTGGCAAGAAATAGAAGAACATGAAGTATCTTTTGAATATTCAAACACCAGGGTGTTTGGAAATATGCAGTTGCCTGTAATTGTACTTTGTATTTCTTAAACATTATTCACAGTAAATGTCTTGATTTATGAAAGTGCGATAAACTGATTACTGGAAATCTCAGAAGTAAGACAATTTGCCTTTTCTGTTTCTTTCTAAAATAACCCACCCTCTGGGAGTGGGGACTGTTTATGGTGGACAACGAGGACTATATTAAAATTTAAAAATATAAATAAGGAAGTGCTAAATGGCCTTTGGAAACACAGCACACAATGCACACACAGTGCTCCCATGTTTTGGGAGGATAGCTATTCCCTTTTTCTATGAATATCTGAGCATCTCACAGTGGCTAGTGAGTCACCCGATATGAAGCAGGGTAATTCTGGTAGGACCAGTTTGGAGAATAAGAAAGGAATCACTGGGAGTTAAGCACCTAAATATGTACCAGACCCGGACTGGAGATGAAAGCAGCCACAAAAGGTTGTGAGCACTGCTGTGTTTGCCGTTGCTGCACAAAGATCTCGTGCACCTGCTTATTAAGTGAATTTACAGCTCCCAATCAGAGACTCGAACTTCTTATATAGAGAGCTGGGGCTTCAGAGTGAGATCTCAAACAGCCACAGACCCATTTTGCTAACTGGTAAAAAAGGCTGAGGCTAGCTGGATATCATGAGCCCTGAGTTTGGGCTAGAAGCGTGCTGTCCTCTGTTCAAACTCCTACACACTACATAGCCTTTGGCTTTCTGGAGTGAGGAGCCTAAGAATAGATATGCTTTGAAAACAGAATGGAGATCTTTCTCGCTTTTAGAAGAGAGCTGCTGTGGGACAGTGCTCCTTTTCATTATTATTTATTATTCAGCTCGGTGGTTAGTACACTCATTCAGGATGTGGGTGACCCAAGTTCAGTTCCTTCCTCTGCCTGAGGGGCTGTAAACTTGCATCCCATACTTCCTTGGAGAGTGCCGTAACCACCAGCTTATGGACTGTTCTTAGGGTGGGGGACACTCAGTCCACCCTCTTGAAGTGGTTCCTCTTTGCATGCTATCCCTTTTCTCCAGCTCAGGGAACAGTTAAGTATGCCGTGTGAAAAGGAGCAGCTTCGGCAGGAAGGCTTCACAGAGCCCTCTTCCCATCATTTCTTCAAGTTTAGCCCACAGCCTAGAGTTGAGAACAGTTTCCTGAAAAGTGGAAGATTTGTGTTTGACCGGGGCTGAGGGCTAAAATGTATCTTCCATGTTATGTGCAAGCACTCTGATCACTTAACCACAAAGGGTAAGACTAAGGATGTATAAAGGACAACCCCTTCAGGAGATCGAGCTCTAAATGACTTTCCAGTGCAGGGAAATTTGTGGTCAGAACCCCAGTGACAAGACTGTCCAAGTGTATAGGTACAAGTATATTTCAAGAAGCAATGCATCTGTAAAGGCACATACTTTGCTCTTGCCATCTCTGAAGCGAATACTTTTAAGACCAGCATTTTCTAGATTAAAAATTGCCAAACTGGTTTAAAACAGAAGCACACGTATTTTTCTTGTTATCCTGCTATAAAGATCTGTAGAAGGGAGGTGCTGCGTGATAACTTCTTCAGAACTCTTCCCCTATGAGGCACTGATCCTATACTACTTAGGAAAGAACATTTCTAAGCATCAGATATGAGGCAGACAAGGGGCAGACTCTGATCCTAGGTACCATTAAGGTAGCCTAGATAGAGAATTTCAGTGTGGTTATCCTGGGTTAGTTGAGGTTCATCTGACAGCAGAATGAACACCTACTCCAAGAAACAAAAGGATTTTAAGAAAAAGTACTTGCTGGCTGGGATAAGTCCAGGGTCCACACTGGACTTGAGGCAGAGTTGACTCAGCTTCAGCACTGATTTGAGGCTGAGAAAACTCGACCCTTCCCAGTGCTGTGGCCACACTGCTGCTCCTCAGGGACCAGTGCACACCCCAGAACAGGCAAGTGGAGGCAGCAGCCAAACCCCCCAGTCTTTGCTTGCTGCAGCATAGAGTATAGGGCAGTAAGACTTTGTGCATGGGAGTTTGCAGCACCAGGAAATGGCCTGTTGGAGTCCTAATGGTAACCTGCTGGAGCTCAGTCTGGAGCTTAGGAAATCAAAGACCCTAATCTGTACTTTATCTCCTGACTGCACTCAGCATGAGTGAATCACCATTTCCAAGGAGCATTGGCCTGCCAACTGCATGAAAGCTTCACTATGTCTGGGAAGCTATGTGTGGATCAGGCAGAGTCCACTTGAAAGTTATTTAACTTCTCTTACAACCCTGAGCAATTACATTGAATTGCTCTATCTCAAACATACCCACTGCTCTTAAACTACCTAGTTACAAGGCTTAGAGGAGCTGGATTTTTTTAATTGTGTAAACAAATGGACTAGTCAGCACAATATGCTGGAGAGACTGGGCTTCTTCATTGCTTTTAAATACCTTTTTCTCTGATGGCTTGCACTGTTATCTGCAGACTGGTCCCAAAATAAGGGATACATCTAATTGATAGCTAATGCCCAGTGTAGTTAATATTAGTTGAACTGCTGTTCTAATGAACCAGGGTGAAGATGATAAGCTATTGGGCAACTTACCCAGCTTGTTAAAACAGTGATAAATAGTGTATCACTTGTTGAAGCCAAATGAGGCTGACTTCTTAAGGCAGCTGAGGCAAAGCCAAGTGCCATCTAATCCAAGCCCTGATCTATATCTTATTTGAAGATCTCTGATTATCATAGTTTGAAATTTCTCTTGATAAAGGTCCACATACTGTGAATTTATAGGCCTGTTGTTACCACCACATTTATAACCTCATCAAGGTAAGGTTACATTTTTTTTTCTTTTTCTCGCTTCATGAAGCAGTCTCTAGGGGATCATTTCCAAGCAATCAAATTTAGTTACTTCATACAATGGTAGGTGAAATTAGCGCAAAGTAACAGGAGCTAGATTAATGTGATTTCAGGAAATAATCCATAAAAATCTTATGAGGCCTTTAGCAGATTGTAAATTGGATTTTAGGCACAGGGAGAGAGAAAGAAAACGAAAAATCCTGAGCAAAATAATCAGTCAGTAATGAGAAGTACTAACATTTTAACACTTCATGCTGAAATAAATACCAGAGTAAAAAACATAAAATTGACTAACAGTGACATTTTTTACTGGCATGAATGATTAAAATTGTGATTATAAATGTAAATAAATGCCTTCTGCTTTTCTCACCAAACAATTAATCCATGTATCATCAAAGAGCTGCAAATCAATAAAAAAAAAGAGATGGAAAGAAAAGAAAAATTTCTCAAACTGTTGCCCATCCCATCCCTGCAATGGGGAACTGATTTTTTTCATAATTTAAGCATGAATTTTTACCATGTATTGATAGAGTTTTGTAAGTGGGGAGCAACAGGTTTGCTGCCTTCAGTTTGAGGGGTCCCCAGCTTGTGCTCATTAAGACTTATTTTCTAGTTTTTCTGGAACCCTTTTAGACCTTCTTTCACTTGGAATGAGAAATAAATTACTTGAAAAATTGTGTGCAATCTTATGTTATAGCTGCCTTATGGCTAGATCAGGACAGAATAAGAAATCAGCTTGGGATTTTGATCAAAGCACATCCTTTCTGACATACTCCAGAGAGCTTTCTTATCTAGAAAAAAGTCCTTGATATTTTACTGAAAGTGTTTCACCAGAGAAGTAAGAGAATGGCTGCCTGAATTTCATCCTCAGTACCAGCATTTAGGAAAAGAAAGGTCCTGCTTTAAAATGTGGGTGGCTTCTCCAAGCAGAGACAGGGCAGATCCCTGTCCCACGGAAACAACATGTACAGGAAACACAAAGAAAGAAGGAGCTCTTTGGTTATGCCTTCATTAGCAAATTAAACAGGCCATGGGCTGCTGGCCAATTTTCGTGATGTGCATGCATTCATATGGCTAAATTATTTGTCTTCTTCTCCCTAAAAGCCTGGCCTTATCCCTACTATTTGTTGGGGCTGATCTCTGACCTGTGGTACCCTGTAACAGTGTGCTGGCATCAGATAGTATAGTGACAGCTGGTACAGGTCAAAACTGTGCCAGGGTACACCAACACGTGAATAGTGATGGTGATCTTGAACAAGAGCTCTGGGTTCTCTTATTTTACTGCCATACATGGCTGATATAACTACTCTGTCCTGATTGTAGATGTCCAAAAGTTAGCTGTCTAAGGCTTACCATTACTCATTGTAGAGTCCATTTATACAGAAAGACTTACTTGCGGGCAGTGATGGAGCTCTTCCATAGATGGGCAACTAAAGAAGAGAGAAGCCATCCTTTCTCTCCTTTGACTGTACAGAAAGCCAATATGCCCAACTTAGCTTTAGACATCTAACTTTATATGCCACGCATTACAGGAGATGAACCCCACTGTACCTGATCTGAAATGCGATTTCTTGAAATTTCATGGACCATGAAAATAAACTAAGACCCAAGGTTTTTAAGATTTGAAAAAAATCTGTGGTTTTGTCATCATCCTTTAATCAAGAGGGTTGGTCATTAGAAGGGAAATCCTTTCACAGAGGCCCTGAGCTTTTTTTTTTTTTTTGGTAACCCTGTAGGGGTTAGAGCAGGAATGCAGAGCAAGAGCTTTCATTAGTTGTAGAAGCTGTACTGAGAAAAATCAGGGAAGAGGAGCTGGTGGCAAAGACCATCGAGTTTGAGGTGGCTTGCTGAGCTCCTGCCCAGGGGAGGCTTGCAGTGACACCATGCTCTGACCGAGGACCAGAATACACATAAATCTGCCCCATTCCTGAAAGCAGATTCCATCTGCAGCAAACAGCAAATGTTTGGGCCAGGTGGTGATACCGGCTTTCAGGTATGCTTATTTATTTCTCATTTGGCCTCATCTACCCTCTAGGACTTTACCAGTCCATGGTTCATCTAGGAAGAGAGACATACAACAAACACCATGGGGAAGATTTGATTGTAAGGTTATAAAATTGATTTCCTTTCACACAGGAATAATTTTATAGATATAAAGATATTAGATGTACACTTAATGCCAGGATAAGTGTAACCATACCAGAGGAGGGAAGGAAGGGTTTATGCAGTTCATTTACTGGGTTAGTATATCTTGAACAGCATTTCCCTTCGTCTCCAGGTATTTTTGGATTTAACATTCACAAAGAATGATATTAACATCTGAATGCCTGTTGGAGATGAAGGAGAATCAGCAGAGCAAGTGCAAAAGAGAATAGCTAAGCCCTTGTGCGCTGCAGAGGTCTGCACACAGTGAGGGATGCAGATCTGCTAACGAGGGAAATGTGCTGAGCACATTATCGAAAGTTTTTAGTAACTGAATGCATCACGATATGGGAAGTTAAATAAACTAGCTAAGAATTATAGTAATGGACCTAAATGCTGGCTGGCTGTTTAACAGAGCTTTATGAAATTACTACAGAAATCCTTTCCTTTCTTTCCTCCATGTTGGAGGAGATTTGGTTCTAGCTAAAAGCTGGGAAACCAATTTTCAAAGTCCCTTTGCTGCCCTCCAAACTTCTGAATGAGGAATGGCTTTCTTGGGGAAAAGGGGCACAGAAAACACCACTGGGCCAGAGCTGAGCCACTAAATCAGCATATTCCTGATGAAATCCGTATCACTGCCAGACAAGTGGAGCATTGCACTGGGGACTATCTGCTGGAAAGTCCCCATTGATTGCAAGGACCCTCTTGAAGACCAGAAAAAGGATTTGGACGCATGCAAGAAAGGAATGAGGGAGTGTCCTGGTTTCAGCTGCGATAGAGTTAAGTGTCTTCCTAGTAGCTGGTACAGTGCTGTGTTTTGAGTTCAGTATGAGAAGAATGTTGATAACAC
>JANZLQ010000029.1:37753533-37782713 GCA_026212715.1 Elanus axillaris | reverse complement strand
GGGGAGGGGAAGGGGTGAGCGGCTGCGTGGTGTTAGTTGCTCGCTGGCGTTAAACCACGACAGGGAGGAACATAATGTAATCTGATTAATGTGAGCCTAGGAAAGAGACACAAGTGAAAGATGTCAAATAAGCTGACTGCTGTGAGAAGGTAACACAATATTATCTCAACAGACTAAGGAAGGAAAGCTATGGCAAGCTTCACTGAGAAGATGGGCAGCCGTGTTTTTCTGAGTCAGGAGGATCTGGGACATAAAACTGAAAACATTAAGGCAGTACCATACCCTCAGCCTGCTCTCCCATTTCTCATTTTGTTTCAGAACTGCTAGCCTTTCAAGTAACATGTTCTTGCGAGGTAGGAGTTTAGCCTTCAGAAAAGCTGTTTAACTGCAAAATACAAGAGTATAGATAATTGAATTTTCCAGTTTAGATTTGATCTAATTGTACAAGTTAGTTATAATGTGAAATAGCAGAATTTTCCAGAAGACAAAGAGAAGGTTTCATGCTAATTTAAAACTAAAAAAGCATATTCTGAAGATTTTTGGGGGTATTACTATTTTGAGGAAAGAATAAAAAAGAATCTGCAGGGAATGTTTTTAGAATAAACCAGGTAGAGAATGTAAATTGCAAATAAAAGAAACTATGCGAGAACACTGGAGCCGTAAGTTCATGAGTTATTATATCTGGCATATTTTGTGATGCCCTTATTTTCCAAGGGGAGAAAGAGTAACACAGCTCTTCCTTTCATTTATACCGCTCCAGTGAGGAACTTTAAGCTGTGGACTTTTTCAGAATGACATGTTTTCTACTGGGCAAGCAGATTGCATGGGCAGAGCACTTCTGTCCATGTAGTTTATATGAGACTGGAATTTATTAGCACAGTGTTTTTAAAGTGCAATAAAATGCAGCACTCAGATCTCTCTGGGGATCTGTATTATGTAGAGCATTGCGACTTAAAAAGAAGTGCTGTCATATTGTACTGTACCACCCAACTTGCAAAAGCAACCATGTTTAGGTAGTTAAAGGAAATATTTTAGTATCTAGAGGAAAGTCCCTGTTCCCTAGCAGACCAAACGTGCAGCACAGCTGAAAGAGGACTCTTCCTAACCAAGGGAGTGATCCACCTGCCTGAAAAGCTTGACATTCCCCAGCCAAGTGTCAGATGTCCTCATCTCCAAAAGTGCAGGGGAAGAGGAAATAGCACAGGCAACTCCTCTCTGCTGGCAGCACTTCATCTACCCAAAGGTAGACATATGTAATGCCTGTTTGATTGAGAACTGTCCTGAACTTTCCTTCTAACCACAAGGGTTTATCATCTGAGTGGCTTGCCCTTGTGAGTGAGATGTGCTTCTAGAAGCCAGATCACACTGCTGGCTTCTCAGTCAATCCCTGGGCCTCTGTGACAAACTGGTGGCACATTCCTCTTTCCCCCTGCATCAGGAATAAAAAATCTCCTTGGATAAACTGCCTATGTGCAAAAACAAAGTTGAGGTTTAGAACCACTCTAGATTGCAGTGGTATTGAGTCTACCTGGATGATATCCATGTGGCGGAGAGTTGTTCTGGACGTGCACAATTTATCTGCCCTACATTAATCAGTACTGTACTTGGGGTTGGGTTTCCAAAGTCCTGTGGTGCCTCTGCCTTCAGTTCTTCCTTTTTGGTTTCAACTTTACCTGAATAGAAGTAAACTGTTATTAAGAAAGGGAAAGTTATGTTTGGAGAACTCCAGTTTAAAGAATTTCAATAAGTATCAAAAAATAGGGATGTTATTTGGAGAAAATCTATTTGTGAGTTAGTTCCTGCACTGTAATTGCCCTGAAATAAGCAGAACTTACCAGTGTTGCAGATTCTGTTTGAAGATCAAAAATTATTTTTGGTTGAAAGCAAAATGTCTTTTTTCCTTTTTCCTTGACAAGTATTGAGGTGGTTAGTTGAAGGATTTCTCTTTGTGAAGATGGAACTGTTTCATTTTTTTACAGTTCTGCTACTAACAGTGATATTCTAATATAAATACCCATATATTATATATATATTTGTGTATATTTGTATTATTGGCTGACCTTGATGAAATGAAGCTGCAGCCAAGAGGTTATTTAGGTTAGCTTTGCTTCAGCTCTGTCTGCCTTGGTAGGTTTGCCTTCACTTTTTAATGAAAATTCTAAAGAAATAAGATAATGGAGGCTTATTTCCTTATTAAAGTTGTAGTGGAAGAAATGAACTTTCTTCTCATTTACCTCCTCCCTGAGAAACTGAATATTCCTATATAAACTTCTCAGCAGGAAAGCCCTTAGAAAACCTCTGTCCTGGACCCTAGCTTTTATTTGTTAAGGAACCCTGGAGATTTCACTTAACTTTATCTCTGTATCCCTTTCTATCCTTCCTCTCCCTCACCTATTTTACTAATTTCTCCAAGTAGAGAATATCTGCCAGCACGCAGCATATATCCGGCATATATTGTAGTCCTAATTAGTGTATTCTTGCATTTTCCTTTGGCAAATATCTATCGGAAAGCAGGCACAAATTTGCTTTCATTAGTGACTGTGTGAATGGTTTTGTGTCACTATGGGCTGTGTTTCATGATTCTTTAGCTGCTGCAACTGAAGAGGAATTGTGCATACATGCCTGCATAAGTTAGTCCTCTCAGTCTCTTGAGCCATAATAACTGAAGTCACTGGAGATCAAGGAATCCAACCCTTTTAGCAATGGTTAGAAGTTAGCATGGATCCACTGTAGGGGAATTTCATAAATTCCTCTTTTGAAAGGATTTGTGTTAGGTTTCTAGTTTTATTGCAAGCAATGGTGAGTGAGCCAGTATTTTTTCTGTGCTTACATCCCTGTGTATCTTGGAGAGCACAGAACATCAGAGCAAACAAAGTTCAGTGTCTTATACTAATTCATTCTCCTGGCTCTGTCAGCTCCAGAAGATAAGGAGCATAGAAGGTATGAGGACATTTGCCCCACTACACTGCAAGCCCAACCATCCAGTTAGTTACACTGTTGTCAGTTTTCACCCTCCTCTGGTGTATCAAGTACTGGCCTCCGTAAGATACTGGGTATGACAGGGCAATGACCATATAAGTTTTATCTTCTGAAATTCCTCTTAGTTATCCCTACTGGTATATGGTGGCCAAGTAAAATGAATAACCTTGTACAGTGATGGCATACCAATCTTTATTGGACTTGGTTGAACTGTTAGATCTTTTAATTGTCATCAGTGTGTGAACATGGTATATAGTAACACCTGTTCAAGGAAGTATGAGTAGGTCTCAATAATTTCAATATTCTGTTAATATATTTGGGAATTAATTATATATTCAGAACACACACCAAAAAAACCCCCTGTAAAGATTGTACAATTAAGATGTAAAAATGCCAGGAAGCAAAAATAAAGATAAGGATTCAGCTGTGTTGCAAACTTGTCCGTAAGGAAGCAAAATCTTAATATGTAAAGCATCAGGCAACCTTAATAGTATGTGACTTTACCAGCTGTTCCTTTAATTACAATATGGAATTTAACACATATTAATGGTAAGGTTTTAATCATCTAACCAGAGAAATAGAAAACACTATGGACATGACTATATTTATACAGAATCAAAAATGAAATTGTCTCAAACTTATTTAACCTTCCCTTCTCTGCCAACAGCAACAATAACAAAAAATCATCTGTGTCCTGAGGTTAAATACTCAGTCTTTCAGCCTGAAATGTGAATGTTTTGGCAGTGCTGTAAGTCTATTAAAGGAGAAGTTTTGTTTGAGATTGTTTTGGAACTTCAGCTATTTGGAGCTCTATTAGGCCCCATTATAATGGAGGAGTGTGTGGGCAGATGTTCAAAAGCAACAAGGTTGCCACATCTTACCAGGGTATTGCTCATCAGCTGAGTGATGGTAACTGGCTAGTTGCACAAACTTACCCTCCCTGGTTGTAAAGTAAAACCTATTAGCTTAAATAATGAGTCATTAAACCAAAGTAACTCATTGCTTTTGCTTGTATGCCCATAATCACAGACTGCACTGGAGCTTAAGTTTTAACTGCTAGGCACTATTGGTAAGTTTTGAAAAAAATTTAGAGTGATTTAGCATCCAAAGTCCCATTTTCAAAGGTGGCATTGGGGTTTCACTGGCTTAGAGGTTTAGCTCTCCTGTGTCTAAGTTTCCACACCATATATGAAGAGGGGACCTCTTCTTTCCCAAGGGAGGGAGCTCAAGTCACTCAGGCCAGGAGGAAAGCAATGAGAAAAAGCCCTGAGGTTGCTTATGGGGAAGGGAAGAAGTGGAGGAAATGACGCAGAGGATCCTGACCAACTTGTGTGGTTGGTGAGCTTTGGGAAAGATCTGGGGAGTCTCCAGTTTCTCATTCAAGGAAGAAATTCACCCAAGATTTCCCCTGCTTTGTTATACCACAGCTTTGGTTTCTAAATCATTCAGACACTTGGAAAATGCTGTCCTAAATTTCCACTCCTACTCATTAAAATCAGTGGGTATCAAAGATTTTTGGTGGGAATGGCAGAGAGGGCCCTTACAAAGTTGCAGTCCTCTTGCTTGTGACATGAACAGAGCCTGTTATGTGAATGTGGTGCTGTGTTCATTCCAGGGCCATCTATTATTCTCTGGGTAACAGAAAATACCATTTATTTCCATTTATGCAGACCATAAATCAACATGATATTAGCAGCATGTGATCTAATGCTGCACAGTGTGCATCAACATGAGAAGAACAAATCTGTTCAAAGTTTTGGAACACTTAAATGTCCCTTTTTCACTCCCTTTTTCTCCTTCCCATTGTTTTAAAACCATTTAAATAAGACCTTCAACAATCATTACAGGGTGGGCTTTTTCTCTCTGGGGAAGAAGCAGCATTGCTGGAAACTGCTCTCTTCTAGTTTGCAGGGGAGGAAGCCTTTTAACATCTCTCTGGTTTTCTATTATCAGGAGGACAAATATGTTGCAAATCAACCTCCCAGATGTGGTAAAAAATGATGACATTTAATAACAAACCACTGTATCCAAATTGGGAGGTTTTCAGTTATATCCTGGTTTTAATACTGTGACTCCATCTACTACAAAATAGGAGAGAATATTATCTGGTTGTTGGTGTCATTCATAGATCGCTAGTTGCTGTTGCTTAAAGAGAAACATATTTGGACACCTATGAGCCTAAGGAGCCAAAGTTAACACCCTGATACTTGTGAGATGACACAGTGCCTGCTCCAGGATGTATATACCTGATGCCTCCAGTGACCTCCAGTGAGACTGCTGCTACTCCCATCCCAAAATGACCAGTCTCTGTGGAGGTGCAGGATGACTTGAAAGACCACTAACTCCAAAATGATGTAAGCTCAGACTTAGTGTGTGCTAGCAGGGCTAAGGCCAGGGCTATGTTCAAGACTGAGCGTCTCCTTCCCATACTGCCCTGGGATCCACACATGCCTGCATGGCTTGACTGCTTTCTAACTGGATATAGAGGGATGGGATCCCTCTCCCAGTTGCTCTGTCTCTTGAGAGCTAAGAAAGGAGGCAAAAGCCTGGTCTTGACTCAATGCTGCAAATAGGGCAAAGAGTTTTGAGGGGAATCTACTTTAAAAGTTGATTTAAGAATAGGAAGGTGCTTAGAGCATGCCTAGGAGATGGAGACTTGTATAGCAGAGGGGCAATAGGGAGGAAAGGATAATCGCATCAGGCAGGTATCTGCATTGACAGAGTATCATAGTGATGTAATTCTCTTTCCATGGCACGGAGAGGTAGAACAGTGCTATCACAATTTGCAAGGTGCTCTACACAGGGGAGGTTATGTGGCATGCTTAGGGGGTCACAAAGACTTGGGCAGAAGAAAGACTGAACCAGAAGCTCTTCAGTTCTCTCAGGGCAGCTTAAACCCTTGGTTGTTCTTCATTTCTGGAGGATGCGGGTAATGCTACACACTTTTCTTGGAACATCCATGTACCTTAAGACACGATTCTGTCAACTGAGCTTAAAAAATACTTTTTTTGGACTGACTTCAGGTGAATGATGAAACCAAAGACATAGTTAAGTATTTTGTAGCAGATAGGGGGTGGTGGTGGGGGGGTGTTATTGTTGATCTTTACTTGACCTGGAGAGTGCCAATGAATAGAAAGTCCTGATGTGCCAGGAGCTGCACACATAATGAAGTGACTTCACAAATATACAAGCACATACATTTATAGCACTCCCTAAATAGGCTTCCTTAATGTCACTGAAATGCAGTTAATCAAGACTACCCAAAAAGACTTCTATCATCCTTTAATTCTGGCTAATAAAATCCACTTTATTTCTCTGGTAGTGCTCTCTATTTTATTCTACAGCATTCTTTAATATTCACAGCAGGGTGAAGGGTTCATATCGTTGTTTCAGCTAATTGGTACTGCAATAAAAGAATATGAGACTGAAAAGATCCTGGAGGAGGATGTTGTAAAACGAGCATCAGGGCAAAGTCTCTAAATGGGCATGCCTGGTACAAAACACCTGTGGCCTTTAATTTAGAGCCTCTGTAGCTCTTCCGGGGTGCTCCAAGGGGAGATTTAAAACATCCTCATCACACTTGGCTGCGGGCAAGTTCTCCTCCCTGTACTTGGTGCGCACCAAATGGAGCTAAATAGATATTCTGTGATTTTATGGGACACATGGGGAAGGATGAGGTCCTGAGTTTGCACCTCTTCTTTCCTGTTAGGTTTTCTGAACTAATCCCACAGGAAAAAAAACCCATTGAAAATCTTGGTGCTAACTTAATTTTGAGTCGGTTGCTGTATGTTTCTTGCATGTGCAGTACAAGCTCCACTAACAAGGAGGCTGACAAAGACCAGTCTATTCTTCATTATTCTTCTATCCTTACGGATGGCCCTTTTGGGCTTCCAAACAGCCATAAGCCTTTTCCTGATATTTTGAAGCACAGAAATCTTGTCTGGCAAGAGTTTGAGAATTCTAGAAATTTATCTGTCATTTTTGTTGGTACTTTTTGCCCATGCAAGTCATGCATGGTGGGTCTGACATGCAGTGATCTCATGGCACATGTTCATATACTTCTGTCTAGAAATCTTGTATGTAAATAGGCTGGGGAGACAAAGAGCTGCAAAGCATGGGTTTTCTATCTTTCCTCTAATACTTTTCCCACAGTGGCCTAAAGTACACTAAGGCTAAGCTAATCAGAAAGAGCCAACACCTTTGTGCACTGGGAGACAGATTTTTTCCCTCAGGAAGATGTCCATCTTTCAGCTGAGGTAGCTGGACTACACAGTTACAGTGGGGCTTCTTTTAGCGTCAGCAGCTGGATGGTATAGCTGAGGTCCCAAAGTAAAACAGAGCCTTTAACCCAGACAGTCATTAACTGTCAGGGAACACCTAATGTGGATGTCATTACTACTAGTATAAACTGTGAAAATATGAACAACGTAAAGAGAAGAGCAATATCACCTTTCTCTGTGTTGAAACATTAAAATCTTGTCTCTCAATTCTGTGCTGGCATATTTATTTATTTATTTATCTATCTGTCTGTTTATTCATTTATCTATCTATCTATCTATCTATCTATCTATCTATCTATCTATCTATCTATTTATTTTTAAAGTAATTTGATCTTCCAGTTGGAAGAACCAGTCTTTTCTAATAGTACATCCTACTTGTAGTTTTTGAGAATTTATAAATGCAAATGTTACCCAAGCAATCTTAGCTACAGGTGGTGCAACTGTCTTTGCCTACTCATTTGCATATTTTTCTGCCCCCATTTTTTGTTAAAAGCACATATATTTTGCCTCCATTGACAAGAAGAATAGTAAAAAAAAATAGTACATTGGCCTAAGGAGTCTGGATTGCTGAAATGTGCTTGCAGCTAACACTCTGAGCAATACCCAAGCTGAAACAGGCACCAGTATGCTGATTGGTTCTGTTATGGTTAGGGTATGACCATTTATGTCTCATTTTCTTATAAGAAAAATGTGGATTATAATATTTGAAGCATAGATTACATTGTTGCAAGGTGTTTTGATCTGCATTTGTAATGAGGGAAATGCAAAGAGCTGATGGCAGGTAAGTAATCACCTCAGACTCTGAACATGACTTGCACTGCTGCCACTGTGCAGCTCTCACTGCTCTCCTCAAAGGACAGAAATAAATCAGCTCTGGGAGGACGTGCACCATCTTTACATGATGAAGCCTGCTTTCCCCACCGTGTTACCACACTGATACAAAATGATGTCTCAAAAGCTGTCTCAAGATGCATTCTTGCTCCTGACAGATGCAAGCATGTCGATAGGGCCTTATTAGGAAATGTTGAGAGAAATAAGGCGGTTGCTTGAATTGGTAGTAAACTGATTTTCGACAACTAGCAATATATTTTATACATATGGAGCTGAACTGTGCAACTCACTTTCCTGGGATATTTTTCAGGCCAAAGGTTTAGCAAACTCAGGAAAGACTGGACATTTATATGGATGAGAAGGTCATCCCGAGGTGCAATAGAACCAGCATGAAAAGAACACAGGCTGGAGATAATTAACAAGATAACACAATTTATAATGTTATTAAGGTTGTAAACTTTGTAGGGATGGAGTTTTCTGCGTGTGCCAGGGATTTTCTTGTATCATCTTGCAAAACATAGAGAATTGACTGCTGTTTTGCATCATTGCATTCGATGATACAAACTCTAGTCTGGCAGTTGCTTCTATGCTTTCATACCTTTAAGATTTGGGTGTTGAAGAAAGAACTTTTACAGGCATCCAAAAGATCTCAGATACTAAAAAGCTCTTGTGTAGACATGGCAAATATGTGACTTAAATTACGTACTTGAAATTTACAGTAGGAGTCAGATAACTGTTGCAATCTGGCATAGGGTTGGGGGAAAAGTAGGCAGAAGGAGACATGGAGCAACAGTTATGGAACAAAAATGTTATTCCTGAGAGCAGTTTAACAGCTTTTCTGCTAAATAAAATTGCTGATGTGAAAATCAAATGATAAATCCGGTAAAATGGTGAAAACTTTGTCACTCTGCTGTCCATGAAATGATACATACATTTCTCATGTTAGGAACTTATCCTTTGTGTTCTTGAAATCACAGACAAGCAGTGTATAGCAATAGAAAAACTCCTATAATTTCTGATTAAGTAGCATGAAAGTGGCTACGTCTCTTTGGGAAATAAGTAGGACATAGGAATGAACATGGAAGTTGGGACAAAACTGTAAGTCTAATTGTGTTACGGAACAGTGAAAGAAAAAAACACTGCTTGAATGATGCAATCAGTTGTTCACTATGAAAGGATACCTCTCAACCTTTAGGCTTTCATTTGCTTAATATTTTACCAAACATTATTGCTCAACAGACTTTAAACAGGCAAGAAACAGATATAGTATATAACCTGAGAATATCATACAGAGTGGGATGGAGGTCTGGGAGGTGAAGGGAATGGAAATGGAAATGGGGTGTTGGTGCTCCTTGGCTTCAGCAGAGGGTGGAAGGTGAGGGTGAAGAGAGGTGCAGCAGTGCAGGCTGTGGCCTTGAAGTTGCTTGTCTTGCAGTGGCAGCCTTCAGGCTAGAAGTGTGACCCCAGTGTGTGTTTGTGCCTAGAGAGAGAGAAGGCAGGCTCAGCCCTGAAGAACTGAAGGCTTAGACTTGGAGAAAATACAGTCTTCCTAAAGGAAGTTTTAAGAAACACCCAGCAGTACTAATGCCCAAGGCACTGAGTTAGATAGTACTGGGAAGTCTTTCAGCATGTAGAAGAGAGGAAGATCCACATCTTAACCTCTCTTTGCTGTCTCCAAATATCAAATGTGATGACCAGCACATGCTTCATTCTCCTTGTTCCTCCAGGATCTCCAGACTCTTTGAACCTAATTTGTAAGCCTAAACTTCACACAGTCTCCAAAATCTCATCTTTCCGTGCCCATCACACAAATTAGGCCATGACTTCTTGACCTCTGCGGCTTGCCTCCCTACACTGGGCCCAGGATGAAGCTGCTGTATGTAGCTCCTGGCCACCATGCGTTTGCCAGTCATAGACCTCCTTTGGAAGCTCAAGGTTCTCAGTTACTTCCCAATAATCAATAACTGCTGGGGAGCAGGGGGAAAGCCTGCTTGGGATGGGTTAGCAACTGCCATAAAAGTATCTGTAAATTGTGTTAGGACTGTTAAAAACCCTTTGTCCAGAACTCCTGAAGATTTTTCCAGAGCCAAAGAAGTACAAATGTGTGCTAAAGCCTCCTTTGTACTCTGTGATAAAAGCTTCTCTGGAAGCAAGTAAGAATACATTTCTTAGTGTATAACCTAACAAAAGGTGCTTTAAAAAGTCAAGGAAATACAATAAAGCAGAAAACACCACAAGCTGTGACCATAATCTAGTTTCATTTTACCTTTACTCACAACTATTTTTCTTCCAGCTTCAAACTTTGCTATTTCCTAGATCTGGACTTTAGAGCCAAACTTTGCTAGTGCGAACCTATCTCTAGTTTGAGATATTTATGGTGATGTTGAAATCTTACTGTACTAGTGAATGAACGGTAGCGTGTTTTGTAGGAATAATGAAATCTCAGCAACATGAGACCTCAATAAAGCACATTGTTGTTAAATCTTTGCTGACTGCTGTTTTTACGTGTGAATTATAAGGTGTGCGGATAAGCGAAGTGCGAATTAATGAGGTTTCGCTGTGCTGAAATGAAACTGTGGTGGGACATGAGCTAAGAAATATAGTGTTACTGACTATTTTGTATTCAAGAAATTATGTTTTTTGAGCAGCTGCCAGTCAGACCATGGGTGGCTACAATGAGGGCATCTTTGAAACCATATTTTTGTATGCATATTGCTAGGGGAGATTTTTATCCATCAGTTTTATTCCCATTTATTCCCAAAGAGAAGGCTGAATAAACCAAATCTGTATTATAGCCCAGGAGGAAAAGACCCATGAGCAGGAAGCTTTCAAGAATCCTGTATCTGTTTGGCGTGCTCAACTGAAGAGACTGTAGGGAAGACCTACTCCCTTCTCTGCTTTCCTTCTGTGGTTTTGCCATGGAGTATCACCTGTATTCCTCTCATTGCTCAACCAACTGCTAGCCAGCAGTGTTGTGAGACAGGCATGAATGCCTCATCTGAGGCAACCTGATTTGCAGTTTGCTCAGTGCCTCCTTAGCTGTCACTGGGATACATTGCAATAGTCGGGCTTGTAAATGGTGGAAGAGCTCATGACCAGGACTTACTGAGCTTCTGTTTGTGTGAGAGGTTGTGTGCATAGCTTAACCTCTTGATGGAAAACCTCGTTCCTGATGAACATAAAGGTTTAGTAAGAAGTAATGGATGCTACTGTACTCTTGCACAGCTTGGAGGTAGATTTCCAGGATAGGTCTTGCCGTCTTCTCCTCCAGGCTTTTTGTATTGCTGATGCTGACTAAGGTGTCCTTTAGCTCCTGCAGTCACAGCTATCATCACAACAGCTTGCTCTTGGGGGGAGAGATTCAAAAGAAACTCAGGGCCAGATCGTCAACAGCCTTCGTACCTTACCTCTATCCATCCTCTCTATTTCACTGGTTCGCATCTCCCAGACTCTCTTTACCTGTGGCAAAGCTAGTCATCATGTTACTTTGTCAATCCTCCATTGCTATCCTTACCACTTCACCACCTGAAGACTTCTGTCTGAGGTGATGTTGAAGCTTGTAGATCCATTTGGCACAAAAAGCTCTACATCCTATGAGCAATCTGCAGCTCCTTTCTTCCAGACTCTGTGGAGTGAAACAGAACCAGGAGCAGAGTAGCTGAAGTGCATCAACATGTGCTTAAATAGGCTGGCTTAGCATCTATTTACTTAATTGTTTCTTTACAGTGGGACAACCCACCACAGTTGGATTTTTTAGGTGACATGGGGCATACACTGTGTTATAGGAGATGGCATGAATGCTTCTGTAGAAGAACATGGGCCAGAGGAACATTTCCCTCCCTAGCAGATCCTGTAGAGGAACTGTTTACTACTTAGAAGTTTTCCCTCGTCACATTTTGCATCATTGCTCATGATATAGTAAGCTTTTGTGCAGATCCACGAACTTTTTGACTAACTTGGTATTTTCTCTTGGTGCCCATAAGCAAGCAGATTAGTTTTTGCATGAGTTTTCACCGGAATAAATGCTATCTTTTTTTTCTTTTTTTTCTTTGCTTGTTTATATGATCTTGTTCTTTGTTCCCATCAGCTGACTGTGGAGAACCAGTTCTGGATTTCCTACCTGGCTTTCTGTTTTCCTGTGTAGACAAGATACTACCCTCTGGGTGAGTCTATCTGGTCTAAATGACCAGATGTTTTTAAGAGTTAATTAGGTTAGGCATAACACAGTTTATCTGTTGTGTTTATCACAGGTTTTGAAGTTCATCTGATTCTGGGCAACATGCGAAACAATTCCTTACTTCAAAACCAAACTACATCTATTTGAATTAAACAGTCTGTAGCCTTTTCCCACTGGTCTACTCTATTGCTAGATTGGTGAGCCCCACCTTCTCCTGATTTGGATTTTGGACGAAGAAGTGGTGTTTGAAAGCAGTTTTACAATGAGCGTGACTGGGTCAGAGTGAGGGCTCTGCTAAAAAGCAATTTTCCTCTCCTTTTCCCACCACGTTCCCATCTTATCCCATCCCAATCCCATACTGTCCCATCCCATCCCTTGCACGACGCAAGCGCTCATGTGACAGAGTAGTCAGACAGGTCATAGAGTAGATTCAGATGATTTTTTTAAAAGCTTCTTCTGTACACTAGACAGCTGACAGAGCACTTCACACATGGTTCAGCTGCCATCAGACTGCACGCTCAGAAAACTGGCCAGAAGCTGCAGCAGGTTGAGCACAAGACCACTCCTGTGTATTTCCCATCTAAAAGTCAATCAGTGCTTGAAGTACCAGTAACTTCTCAGGAAAGCTTATTACTCTTTTCCTCTTCAAATTTCCTGCCTCAAACTATGTATGAGTTGGTATGCAGCCCATCAACCTTTTTGCCATCCCTTGTTAGGTCTTTTTCCTCATGGCACACCACACATGTCGTAGAGTCCTCCCAGCTGTGGTACGCTTCCCCTGTAGCAGGTAGCACCTATATGGGTAAAGATACATTCAGCAGAAGTTGCAGGATGAAACACGTGTGGTCTTTTAACATCCCAAAGCAATGTAACTGCTGCAAAGTGTACCAGCCTGCCAGCGGTAAATTGCTTCTAATTAATTTTACAGAACTGCAGCAATAACAGTGGACTCCTCATATACTTCTTCTCAATGACCTCTGCTGACATGCCATAGACAATGCTAATCAGACATTAAAAGGCACAAGCCAAAGCTGTAGAATTTTACCAGGACCAGAGCTTTCAAACAAGCATGACTCACTTGTCAAGCATGGCTCTCAGCCTGTGGAAAATCCTTCTGAGGGAAGTAGTAGAAACACCGCTTTGGAGACATTTAAAGAGGTCCTTGGAGACATTTAAAACTAGACTGGACAAAGCAGTAGAAAGCGTACTGCAGGGAACAATCCTACATTGGCACGGGGGTTTGGTCTAAATGACCTAATAGGTCTTTTCTGCCTCTAATTTCTATGATTTTATGACTGGAAATAACTTCTAACTTAAGAGGATTTAGGTGGCAGGCATGGGCATGCATTATTTACAGCCGAACCTAAAGTAACTGCTATATTATGGAGTGTGCTATATTATGGAGCAGTGGTGGTGGGTGAGGGATTGTGCAGGTAAATATAGAGAGGAAAGCATGGGATTAGGCAGCAGTGGCAGAGCTGGGATAATGAGAATAGTTTTATTTGCAAAAGGGGTACTTCTAATTAGAAGAGATGTATGTGTAAGAGTCCTAACTACCATAGGTACCTTTTGATATATTTTACAGTAATTTCCTAGCTTGTTGTTGACTTTTTTAACCATTTCAGACACCTGCAGTGGTTGTTTTGAAGATATAACTGAGAATGCTTAAATTTACTTTCTTTGAGAGAAAGTTGAAGGGCTTCCTCTGATAGAGGCTGAGTTCCCACAGCTCTTAAGCTCTTGTTTTTCATATTTGGGAAGGACTGCTACTTAAAAATAAACTGCTGTGCCAAATTGTGACCTACTGATCACTCTCTGGACAAACCAGCTTGTAAATGCATGCAGAGAATGGTTTTCTCCTCTGTGCTTTCCTGCTCCCTTCTTATCAGCTATTCTTGACATTTACAAGTACTTTTCTCCCTGATGCAGTCATGGAGCAGGGTTATTTATGAACACTTCTTTGTGTACAGGAGTTGAGGAAAGGGGGGACTGGCACAGTGAGGAAAATCTGCCTGTGGCATGTATGCATGTGTGGTCTCAGCTAAGGGATATGTCCTGACTTTGTGATTATGTGGCCATAACAATTACATAGCTTATTTAATCAAGTAGCATCCATTCTGGTGTCTTCATTTTCTTTATTAAAAAAAGAAAAAAGTCATCACTAATTATCAGGTAGGCATGTGGAGCTAATTACTGTGACTTTGAGGTTCTGTTTTTTCTTCCTGACTTTTATGTTATCCCTTTAAACGGTTCTGCTCAAAATGCACTTTTTATGTATGTGTGGAACTGGGAAACTTTGTAATAGCTAAACTGAAAAGGGAAGTATTTTGATTTCCTGTCTGTTTGTGTGCACATCAACTAGAGACACTCCAACATAAGGATCCTGAAAATGTAGCAGGATTAACTTATAGTAACCTGTCTCACTTTCCCCCTTTTTCTTTGCAAAGGGAGGGAGTGTGGGATCAGGATTTCTGGATGGGACTGCAATTCCAGGGATGTAGAGTCTAGCTCTGACTCTACTGTGATCTTGGGTAAGTAATTTAACCTCTATCTGCCTTAGTTTCTCTTTCTGAGGGAAAAAAAATTGCAAACTCTTCTTCAGGCAACTGATGTGATGTTTAATTTATGTTTCTAAAGTGCTTATAAATCCTTAAATTAAGAATGGAACAGAAGAATAAGTAACTATTAATACCAGTCTCACCAGAATAGGTGTGTTAGCTTACTCCTAGAATTCACTGAAATGTCGGATTTTCCATATGTTGCAGTTTGATTGAATGACCAATCCTCCTCTCCTTCCCTTTAGCTTCATTAACCTGTTCTGAAAGAGGAGAACAAAGAATCAATTGAAATATGTAAGACTGGAAAGTTTAACATACTACAGCACTTAACTACAGTCTGCAGAATATTTAAAGTGTGGTTCCACTCTGAAATTGGCAAGCTGAGGCAATACCTATCTGGAGCATTAAAGCCGTTGGATGCTGCATTTTATTCTGTAGAAACAGAATTTGCAACGTTTAATGTTTATTGCCTCTCCATGATTTCTGTATGAGATTTGCTCAGCTGACAAATAAAAGGGGGTAGCTGCCCAAATGTCAGCTGTGCCAGCTTGTCCTGAGACCCCAAACTTGAGCTGACTCTATTCTGTGCACTGACAGCAGTGGTAAGTGTTCTGATATTCCGATTAATTCCTTTCCCAGAGCTTTTCTACTTACTCGTCTTCAAATGCAGTTCTTCTTCTGATTGCCTTCATTGGATCTGTGCAATGGTAAATGAACATAGTGAGCAGTTGTGTGGATGAGACATAAATGGAAGTTTTGTTAAAAATGCCCATTTCTGGTCAGACCAAACGGAAACCATAAGATCCTGCCTCTCCTTTTACAACAGAAATATGTCATTTTTATTGTTATGCGCTTCACCCTGCAAGTTTAATGAAAGTGTCGTGCTTCAGCTTTTTTCTACTCAGTTCAATTTTATCTGAACTTTGTCCCATTCATCTGCAGGGCTGCTGCCTTTGTGTTTTCACTGCTCGTAATTCATAATCCCTCCTAGAGATTTTGCCGGCAAAAAAAGGACTAGATGCACCTGCATCAGGGAAATACTGAGTTTCAGTCAGTCTTCCACAGACTTCCAATGTGTTTTCGTGTTCAGCTACTGTTAGCTGTAGGCAACAACAGTGGAAGGGGTACATTCATAAAAGCTGTTAGAATAATTCTCTTATTGCTTTTTCTTTCTTTTCTTCTTAGTTTGTACAGTTTGGAAATCATTATAAGCTACTCTACATGTTTATATACCTACACATTCACATTCTTTATTGCATACATAAAACCTTTCTCCCCTATGTGCATGAATCCATAAAAGCAGCATAAGGAGTGGAAAACACGACAGGTCTGGAGAATCTATACACAGAAGAATGCTGCAGCCTTGGAGAGAGAGAGAATATACAAATGCTTCTTTCTCAATACATTCCACCTCTTCAGTGATCTTGAGCATAGCACACACTAGAGTTGGGTTAAAGCTACTTGTCTGCCATCATTCTTCAAATAGTCAACCCCATCCTCTGCTACATGGTGCAATTGTCTTGGCCGTGTAACCACGTCTTCAATATTATTAGCTCTGTGATAATTTAGGCTATAAATTGCAAAACATTTCAGTCAAGGGAAAGACCCAGTGCTGTTGGAACACATTTTGACAACCATAGGCCAGGGCAGTCGAGAAAATACATTTTCTTTTTTCCTTGAAAACAATCTGGAACTCTTTTCTTTTTTTTTCTTTTTTTTTTTTTCTCCTTTTTTTTTTGTGATTGGCCTTAACTTGGAAGACACAGTTACTAATTGCTCACTAACATTGCATTTCACTGAAAATCTGACATCACCTCGTGTCAAACCTGGGATTTTCTGCAGATCACAAACATTTTAAAATAAAAAACTCATTGCTCCAGTGCTAGGGGGGGGGGAAATAAAAAAGGAACATTTGTGTTGCTCATGATTATTTGAATGTCAGTGCAGGCAAATATGTCTCTATAGGTTATAGCAGTTGAGATAAGTACTGTTTAGTATTGAACGATTTCAACATCAAATATTGTAAAAGACACCAATACCAGTTAGGAATTGGATTGCTGTGGTTAAAGAAATTGTATTTATAAGCTCAGAAGAAGGAGATGAGTTGGGAAGTTAGGTGTCCATCATTTCAGCTTCCAGTTCTTGCCACCGATTTGCTCTCTGGTAGGGGATATTGGGTAAATCACTTTGCCTGTCTGCTGGGCTGGCTCATGACTTTTCAGCTGTGTAGAAAAATGGTACTTTGTGGCTTTAAAGAGAGGCAAAGATAATTTTTCAGGGCATGACAGTGGCTTAAAACCAGGTTTGGATATTTTATAGTTCCCCTCTGTGGTCTTATTCACTGTCCTTCAATCTGTACTCTTAAAAAATTAGCCAGTCAGTCTTCTCTGAAAATTTGTTTCCCATTGACAAAGCAAGAATGGCAACTATTGACTGTGTATCTTTGAAATGTTTCTGCAATCCTCTCAAGGAGATATTCACATTCAACATTTCCTTATTGCTGCTCTAAATACTGTGCAAATATGTCTCAGTGTTCAAAAATAAACATATTTGATAGATTTAGGTTGGTTATCTTAATTGACAAACTGAAACTAGATCCACATAGATACGAAAATGCTGCGACTATGCTACAGTGTCCCGTGAAGCCAATCCCTTCCTTAAAATGCTAATTGTTCATTCTGGTATGAGACTGTACAAAGAACAATAGCATATCTTCTGATGGAAAGAACAACTTTTATATCAAATGACCTCCCGGAAGCTGAATACAGAACCCAGAACAAGCCCTTTGGCAAGAGCTCAGATGTTCTTGTATTCTTCCTTAAGGAAATCAGATCTTCTGGTTTCAATACTTTCTCTTTCCAAATTTCCAGACTCAATACATTTATGGTTCTGAATATTCCAGATCATCTGGAATGGGTTTAAAGAACAGATTGTGGAATGGAGCAGATTAAGACAAGCAATCTCTCATCCCACAGAGCAACCGACAGCATTCTCTGTTTCTAAAACCATTTGACACATAAAGAATTGCATCAGTTTAACTATTTTGAAACTAACACAGCTATACTGTTCTGAAGCCCTTGGTAGGTAGATTTTAAGAGTTCTAAGATGGTTTATTTCAGTATAAAATTTGGTTGGTTTTGTTTACCTTAGTAAGAAAAAAGAAATTAAGCACACAATGCGCACGTGTCTACTTTGAAATTTTTATCGCTTTTTTCCTAAATTGTCTACAATAAAATAACATAGTGTGCTTAGATTTTGCATAAATCAGCTCAAATTTTTAGTTAGACGAGTTTTAAAATAGGTCAGAAACAAACTTTTAAAAGAGTGCCCAAATAATTTTAAAAATATCCAGTTTCCTTTAACTTCCTCCACACTGCTTTTCTGTGTCTGTGTTTTTTACAGTATCTTAAATGTGGAAGGTGCACTTTCTACAGCAAACTTTGCTGAGTGAAGACATATCCTTGAATATTTTAATTGAAATACTGGTTAATCATAAGTTTTTCAAATGATTCATTCAAGCTTTGGTCTATTGTCAGATGTGGTTTGGAAAATTCCCACCTTTGCTTATGATGTATTTCTGAACCAGAGGCAACCAACCAAACAGCACAGGAAATTCAAATTAAATAACAATGTTAATTTCATGCTATGAGAGACTGCTGGAGATCGGAAGGAAAAAAATTTGCTTTTAGTGCTGCATCTGTCATTGTCCTTTCAAGTATTTTGATTCCAAAGGGAGGAATGGAAGGAGGAACACATTTCTTTGCACTTGAGCTCTGCAATATTTGCTCCCCTTCTATTACATACCAGTGAAGCTGTAAATAAAGAGATAAGTATAAACCTTATGCTCTAACTATATGATGAAGATTTACTGAGACAACTGAGTTGTCACTCCCTTGCTGACATTGACCGAGGTGGTACCGACTGCAGGAGTATGTAACACTGTTTTAGCCATATGAGCCCCATTTCTCCCTTCCTACCCCATTTGTGAGCTTCTCATTTAGCCTGGGATGTATTTGCCTCAGCAGATCACTAACTGTGGGAGGAGGACTTGCCTTGCATCCCAGTCCCCCACTATGTGTTTGGGTTTTCATTGTGGGAGAGGACAGAAAGGAAAAAATACATGTGCATGTTCAGCCCATGTTGATTGATTATTCCTTAGCTATGAAACAATTTTCTGTACCAATTATGTCTTTGCAGATGACAGAAGCCATTTAGTCTAATGACCATAATAATTAATTTTCATTATAAATCAGATTAGTTAATGATGCTGAAGTCTACATTCTTCACAGAACTAAAGCACAGTACCCTATGTGCACTCGCAGAATATAATTTGCTATATAAGGTAGTGCTTTAAATATTTTTGCCTCAATAAGAATGACATTGACTGCCTTTGACCTCCAGGGTTCAGTGGGAAGTGCTACTCTCCCAATGTCATCTCTTTGCTAATAGCTTTCTATTCGCAGCCACAGGGACAAAGAACCTAAGGCTGAAGATTCACTGACTTTATAGCATGTTAGTGGGCAACATGCCTTAAGCCATTATTTTTTCTCCTTCGCCGTAAAAAGTTATGACAGAGCAGACAGTATTCTGGGGACAAGGTAGTGCTTTTTTGTTTTATTTTCAGCATAATATTCTTGCTGGATTTTTCTAAACTTGTGGTCCTGTTGTCACTTTAATCCACATAAAGACAATCTGTAAAATGTCTACATGGGTAGTAAGCAAACAATCAAAGCTTAGTATAATTTTTATTTGGTTTTGTGTGCCATTTTGTCTTTTGCAAAAGACAGCCTGTGAGCTTTCTTCAGAAAGGTTACAGGCTTCTTGGATTAGAAAAGGTGAGAAGCATTCTCTACAACTATTTTGCATGAAAGCTGAATTTCTTATTTCAGGCAAGACTACTAAAACTAGTTAAATGCCTCACTGATGTATTTCATATTCTCTGTTCTCAAAGTCTGTGTGCTGAGCTGAATTAACTGCTTTTATTAATGGTAAATATGCAACGAAGCATGTGGATAATCATTGTGCAGCTTGTGGCTTTTGATGATTTTAATTTAGGATATTAACTGTCCATTATTTTTGGTGTTAAATGGTCCACCACATCATGTGATGCTCTTCTCTAACTGAATGCTTGTAGTCATGCAAAGCATTGTCAAAGCATAGATCAACAAACTATGATTGGTGAGTAACACAGTGAATCATCTGGTTTGCTCCCACATAAGCAGAGGGCGAGCAAAGCCTTGTAAATATAGCCTAAGCCACTGTGCCTACCCTTGCATTTCCGATGGGCTTAATGAACTTGGGACTCTGTTCTATTAGCTTGCTTCACTGAAGGAACTGTATTGGGTCCAAAATATGTCTATTTAAAACAAAAGCAAAAGAGTTAGAAAGGAAAGACAGGAAAACAGAAACTAAAGATCTATAAGAAAGTTAATGGCACTTCACTGATTGACATTTTTGACTTCATGTTCCCAGAAAAGTAAAAAGAGAGCAAGAGATTGGGAAAGAGTGATAAGTAGAAATCCTAACTGGAAACATAGACAAGGAAGGACAAGAGAGTGGAAGGGGAATTGCAGAGAGAATATGAAGAGGAGTTAAGAAACATTTTTGCTGGAGGGAACGCAGCTATTCAGGATATAGAGATGACCTGGCAAATCTGTGCCCGATTAAAGAAAGTTAGGAAGTACTATTTCATTAAAAAGTGCCTCATTTCTATTTTTGTCATTAGCTCATAACTGATTAAAATAATATTATATGAGCTGGCAAAGACTTGTCGGTTCCCCTTTGTACAAATACTTTTAAATGTGCTGCTCTTCAGCAATAACCCAGCCACATCCACTTTCTAGGTTAATTTATAGACTTATTTTTTAATCCATGTATTCCATTAAAAGTGGATTTTTTAAAAAGAATATCACTGTCAGGATTGTGGTATATTTCCTAGGTAACAGCACTGCACTTAGACTTTGAATATAGTGGACTACTTAAGCATCCTATTTTCTGAGATATCTTCAAAAAGGGGGAAAGAGTTAAAACCATACCACACTGGAGATCTGCAAAGGTCTTTGGTATTGTGTCTTGATAGAGCTGGAGGGAATGCATACGTCTTGCATGGGTGCAATGTGATGGCAGCGCTGTTGGCTTGCCTGCCAAAGAGCTCTTGCCTCTCTTGGGGCACAAGGAGCAATGCTTGCCACAGCGGGAAGGTTCTACTCTGCCAGATGTAACCAGCCTCAGGGACCACATGGGTACGCAGCAGCTCAGGCAACCTGGAAAACCTCTTCTTACATTTTAACTAAATGAGTTTTTTATAAATAAAAAAATTGTTTTCAAGTTGTTAATTTTATCCCCAGATATTTTGCTGGCCTGCAGTTGGGAAGTGGTTTCTTAATTAAAATTAAAAAAATAAAGTGAGGAATGTAAGGACACAAAGCGAACTTGGTTGATTTTACCAATACTTAGTTTCTAATACAGAAAAGGCCCTGCCATAACTACAAAAGTAGATACAGCTTTTGAGGTATCTACTTTTAAATTTGTCTCTGAAGGCCTGTAACACATGTCTGTGCTCTACAACTGAGGGGCTTCTGGGGTGGGGGAAGAACTGAATGCAGATTGCGCTTTTTCACTGTAAGGGAAAAGCAAAAGCACTAGAGCCCACTTTTATTCCTTCCACTTCAAAATCTGAGTCTCGTTTCTGTGTCTGTTTGCTTCAAATACAAATAGAGTATTTTTGTGGTTTCCTTTCCCTTTCTCTGTTGTTAAAAGATGTTACTAGAGAAAGGCAAAAACAGAAGGGGAAAAGGCAGTAAGAAGTCAAATTTTTTTTTTCCAAGAAAAAATTGTAGTTGTTCATAAAGAAAGCTTATGCAGCTGTTTGTAAATAGTAAAAAGGGCCTCAATCCTGATCACCATAAAATCAAAGGGAAGCTGAGTCTGATGTCAGTGCATTCAGTATTTTGGGTTTATTCCAGCTGTGGTCACCAAAGGGTGAAATATTCCTTCTTCTCCCAGACTTTTCCCCCCTCTGTAGCTCTCATTCAGGAATCTTGTAGCCACTCAAGCATTCTTTGCTGTGCTTTGGAAATGAGGCATACAGAAAAAGTATGTTTTAACTGAGAAGGTAGATTCAAATCCTACAGGAACAAGTGACAACTTGATCTGTCTGTAACTTAATTACCTCATCTGTAAAGTACTCTTTTATATTAACTTTTATACCACAGCCATTGCTACTGGAGCTGAATGTCTGCCAGCCATACATTAAGCTATATGACTATGCATCATTCAAATGATGTTGGTTCTTTCATCCTTTTCTTATAGGAGAACATGTGCACACAGTTTGAGGGTTTGGGGTTGCCATTTGCCTCACATTCCAGTTGGCCTGGCCGATTTTAGTCTTGCTACTGCTATCAGCACTGTCAGGCCTGCTCAGATGGATCTGCAATGCAAAGCAGCTGTTGCTCTGGGCACCTGATGTATGTTAGGAGATGACACTGTCGCCTTGGTTTAGTCAGGTTTTTAAGATGCATTTTATTTCAGATAGACATCTCTTTGTATTTACATTAGAGAAGGAAAGGCAAAGAACTGAGGCTTGTGTTTGAAACAGGAGGTGGTTAAATTTGTCATGGTATTTATTTTATTGGAGGAACGAATTCACCATTTCTGTCCCCAGAAAGTCCTCCCTTGCAGAAGGCAACATGTTGTCCTTCCAGCAGAGAACTGCCTTGCTCCAAGGGAGTGAAGGTCTTGACCATGCTTTATATCTTTGAGGTTTGGACAGTCATTCAGGTCTGCCGGGCTCAGCCCATTATATGCCAAGGCCCACCTCAAGGTGATGCTGCATTGATAACATCCATTAATGACAGATACAGCAAAATAATGTCTAAGATGGACAGACATATTTTTTTATTTGAAAGGAATCTCCAAATACAAACAACCTGTGATCTAACCAAGCAGCACAAGTTTGATGAAGTTCCAATAGACAGAGAAGTGAATTAGGAGAGAGGTGACAGCCAGAATAGCTTTGCTTTTACTCATATGTGTTTCAACATTAATGTTATTTTAACACACACACACATTCTCTAATATACTCTTTCTGAATAAAAAATTCTAGGCATTGCTCCAAACCGTTACACCACAGTCTTCACTTGGGCAAAATTGCCAACTTCTGCAATGGGTGCTTTTACGGAACTTAAATTTTAGGACTGAACTGCTACACAGTATCTCTTTTTTGTTCTTCTTCTGTTAGGGAACATCCTTATTTGCCTATCTGGCATTGCTATTGTGAGTTATATTTACTGACTGGAAACTTGGCAAGTGCAATATTTGTTCTTGGTAACAAGATACTACCGACAGTTTTTACTTACGGGGCTCTGCAGCAACCAGGTGGAACATACATCATTAGTTTACTGAATAATGAATATACTTTAAATCATGATTCAAAAATGCTCAGTTACAGTATATTAAATTAGAAAAAGAAGTTTAATGTAAAACCAGCTTTCCATAGTAGAATTAACAGAATCAAAATAGGCTTTTTATCAACTTTATTGAAACTAATTCAACTTTCCAAGAACTAAAAATTGGTTTCCTGTCTTGACTGTTTTGGAATTACTTACTGTCATCTGTTTCAGACGTTAAAGGATATGATTTAATATCAGCAATAAGGCCTCTGTTCCTACTTTGGCAGGTGTTAATTATTTAAACACTACTCATTTAAATTTGTTTCCAATCATTCGAGTCATTTACTTTACATGTTTCTTCACATGTATTTTCTGCATGCACAAATAAAACTGGAGGGAAAGTCCCTCAATCAGTAGTTCTCTTTCTCCACTGTTGAACCTACCTTTAGATAGGCAGGTAGAGACAGAGGGATATTTCATGTGTTATGGTCTTTAGTGATGGAATATAATATATAATACATCATTTTTATCTCCTTTGTAGTAATAAAAAGTTGTTCTCTTAGGCAGAGTGTTGTAGTTTCTGCATGCTAATGGCTGTAGTCTGTGCAAATTAATTGTGAAATGGGTCACAGCTCCTGAAGTGTTCATTTGGGTTGGAACAACATAGAGAGACTTCTTGGGGAAAAAATGGGGTAAAAATCTCTAAAATAACTACAGTGGTTCCTCCACACGTATGATCCTGCCAGTTGGTTTACTTACAGTGGCAAAGGCACAGCAGTATGAATACTGTCTGGTTCTGTCCAGCTACCTATTCATAATGACAAAAAACGCCTCGCTGTATATGCCTGAATTTTCATCTACCATCATGCTAGAGTCATCCTGCATTTTTTTTATTTAACCTTTGCCTTGCTTTACAACACTGCATCAGAGAAACAGGAACTCTTAACGCTGTACAACAGACCTCTGTCTGGTGTGAAGTGAAATTCTTGTTCTGAGACAGATAACTTGTAATTTAATATATAATTCTTGTCAGTAGAATAACATAAAGCAAAGCTAGACCAGAGGGAAAGCCAGGCATAAGAGGGAATTTTATGCACCTCTGGGAAATGAGAAGCTGACAACTATAGGTATTTCAGTTCTACAACGCAAGTCATTTCATCCTGGTAATAAATGGAAAAGGTGGGTGTTTGTTTAGATTTGGGCCACTCGGTAATGATTTTAACACTCAGCCAAGCCTCCTGCCAAGACAAGCACTCCAAGGCCAAAATCTGTAATGAACTCTCATCTTCTCAATTATAGATTCAGCCCTGACCAAAGCGATATCCAATATTCCCCTCCCCACCCTGTGAGTGCAGAGACGTGCTGATGGACGTGCAAGCAGCATGGCTCTGCATGGCTCCCACATCTCCCCAAGACCCCGCAGCTCACCCAGCTGCTGCACTGGAGCACCTGCCACCTCCCCTTCTCCCTTCTCCTTGCCCCCCATCCTAATTTCATGGGAAGAATGAGCATAGAAAGAGAGAAATAGTGCCAGCTGTTCTGGGGAGGAGGGGGGAAGGAGAGGATGGAGGGACCATCGCCCCTCCACCTCCGGCGTCCTCCAAGCCCCTTCCACCAGGTTGGAGATTGAAATGGTGGACCCAGCTTTGCCCTTGCAGCTCATCACAGTGATTTTGTTGGCAGGTCTCTGCCGACTGGTTGAGCCTAGCCACGGCATCCAAAGCACTATGATGGTGTGCAGGGGAAACACGGTTCTGTAGAGTGCTGCTCTTAGTCCATGCCCATCTGCTTCTTGCTGTTACTTCAAGTAATCTCTAGAATCTCCTCCTCACTTGCAGTTGTCACCAAGATCCCTCTTTCTGATGCTTGTCCAGCAAAAAATATAGAAGGTCACTTTCTTTCCAAGACTTATATTTCATAATTCATTCTCCTGGCCTCATTCCCTAGCTTGTTTTCTGCTGCCTTTTCCCATTGCTTTTGCTTTTTTTTCCCCCGGGTGGTTTCATACTTCATTGTAGTCATATATTTTTTTTATTCATATTGAAATGAAGGCATCTTGACCCCACCTGCTTACTGGCTGGTCCAACTCCATCTTTGTCTTCTCTCTTAATCCTCCATAAACATTCACCTGTCTCATCCCAATGCCCACTGACACTACACTCACCAAAGACCTAATAAAACCATGGCACATGCTTAGAAGCTGGAGACAATAATATCTAAAAGGATTTTTTGTTTGGAAAGGTGGATATATATCTACATTGGGGATAAAAATGTACCCATAGTTGTGGGATTTAAGGAGTGGAAGAAACTCTGATGCAGCTTTTGCATGGTGTTTGGGGTTTGTGCAAAGAGGCATGGCCAGGGACTCTATGCTGCTGCTGTGGATATTTGCTTTTTACAGTTACTTGTTGTGATCTGCTGCTGAGCTAAAAGGATCACTAGCTTTTTTTCACTAGACTTTTCAGCTCCCTTTCCAACTCCTGGGCAGAAGGTGAGGTGTGAAGAGGAGAAGAAACATGATAAGATATTGAAGAAAGAACAATTTATTTGCCATGCAGAGGGAGTAGATAATGCTCCCACCATGGAGGCAGAGATGTCATTAATTCAGAAAATAACAGGAAGAAAAAAAAAGAGGAAATCAAAGCCAAAAAACTGCTACCCCAGACAAGGTCTGTGTTACTCAGGTCTGATTTTTGCTCAGAACAATGAGTCTGTTGCAGCAAGAAAGCCTTCCTTAGTCCTTTGTGCTTCCTTAAATAGTAAAAAAATCCCTTTATATGGCATTGTGTTCCCCATTTATACGGTGCGTTACAATTTTTTTGTGCTGTTCAACAGCTGGCAGTGGGTGACAGAATTCTAGAGGGTAACTGCTGTATACAATACCTAATCCAGTCAGTCCAGTCTTCCAGTCATCAGTCATGGTAGTCAGGCTTTGTAGCTCTACTCATGAATTCAGTGTGATTCCTGAACAATTAAGAATCAGAAGTTTTGGTCTCCTGTTCATTCAAAAAAATGTAAAATCTGTTTGGCGAAACTTTAGATGAAAAAGGAAAAGAAGGATTATTATAACTGTTATTCATATTCTCAGATTAAATCTGGTTTTAGTTCCTTTTTCTTCTAGTTACTTACTTCTGTACAGCTATCTTGGCAGAAGGCATTAAATTGTATGTAGGTTAATTACTTAATGTTTCTGAATTGCTTTGAACATGAAGTGAGTGCCAAGTATTACTAATATTATGTGAGACAACATTATAATAAGCTGGGGGTTTCATCTTCAGTTTCTTTTATCATGCATTAATATATAAGCTTTGTTTGGTGCTATATATAGATTGTATATATAATTATTTGAATTCACTACAGCTTGAAAAAGAGAGCGACAAAATGTAAAGAAACAAATATTCAGAGAGGAGAACATTCTTATGACCCATGACAGAAAGGGATATACAGGGATCCCCAAGTACAGGGAAGAACAGTTCAGTCATCTAAACTGAAAATAAATCAGTTTGGTTTAGAAAAATGTGTATAATTAGGTTTTAAAAATATCACATTATCCTTTCAACAAACTGATCAACAATTTGGTTATCGTTGTTGCTTGGAAGCTGCACGTTTGTTTTGTGTAAGCTCAAGTTCTGAACATGGCATTTTCAGAAGTAAAGTTAAACTTACCTTGTTATTTCCCTTGTCTAAATATTTCTGCTTATTAATTAACTAATTCTTTGAAGACTCTTAGATCGTGAATCACTAAGGCCTGCATTTTGGAAAAAATTTAATTTTTCTGGGCAGCCCAGTATCCTCTGTTCCAAAATAATATGATATGACATTGATATGCCTTACAGATAGAATTTATTACAGCTTAATTACGGATGGAAACTCTGTTGAAAGTATTTGCCTTTTCTACATCATTTACAGATTTACCAACAACAGCTAGCAGTAGACCTGTACCTGCCTATGGATTTTCAATTGTTAATGTCTTGGGTAAGTTTAGGAATTTCTGTGGTTCATTGGAGATATGTATGTTGCTTTTATTGTGAAGGTGGTCAGACTGTTATAATGATACAACCCATTTTTAGTACTGGGAAACCAAAGCGGTCTTTCTGATTCCTTTGAAGATGCTTTGAGGCTTGGATTGGTTCCATCTCAGTAGTGGACATTTTATAATCTAAATAAATCTTATTTCTCTTTTTACTACCAGGCCTTATACCTTTCATGTGACAAACCTATCTATATATCTAAGGACTATAGAATAAAGGTGTTTCCTGGTAGGCTGGTATTCAGTGTACACATACACTTGTCCAAAGCTATGGTTTGGACATTCTGATAGTCTGCATCATGAAATAAAATTGGTTTTTTTTCTAAGGAAACCATTTTTTAATCAGTCATGTTTCCTTTCCATGAAATAATTGACTTTTTGTCAGAATTAAAGAAAAATAACCCTATGAAAAACTTTTTGAAAAACTATTAATTTTTTTTCAAAATATTTTCATGGGCAGAGTCCTCCTTTCTTGATAAATATTAATATTAAGATTAATGTCTACTTTTAGGAGACCAAAAGCTAAATCATGTGACTAGCAGGCTTCTAGTGTCTGTACAAGCACAATTGTTTCCCTACCCAGGCTCTGAAAATCAAGGCCTGTGTGGTTTTTGCCTCTTGCACAAGGAGTAACTTCAGGGTTTAAAATGAAATCAAACTATGTAGTACATTGTCCAAGTGTATTGAAACAAAAATATAAATGTGAAAACCCAACACATCATAAATAAAATGAAATATATCCAAAAATAATTAAAATACAAGTCATGAATTAAAAAATACACACATTTATCTTGTTAACTTGAAACCCAACTTGGGTAAAGCAGTTTCTTTTTATTTGGTTTCCATGAGCATAAGATTTTATGAGTACTGATATTGAATTTCTACATATTATCTAAAAGCGCAACATAAGATCTGTCTGGGCAGTCAGTAAGATGTCATTCATTAATGTTTCACCTTAGGGACTGGATATTCAATCTGGAAAAATAAACACTTGATGTATATGCTCCATCCATATGACGACCTTCTGTTATAGCTTCGTTTCTGATATACAGCTCCTACCTGATTCCAGCTAAAGGAAACCCTATCAGATTCACCTAGGTTGCAACTTACTCCTAAAATACGCAAAGTATTTTACTCCCTGGAGCTTCTCATAAAAAAAAGAAAAAGTTTAAAAGTATATTTTCCTGTTAAGTATTGATATGTTAAGTGCTGCTTCTGTTTTGAAATCTTGGTAAATATTTAATGTCAGTTTTGTCTGATCTTGTCTGTTTATAAATTGTGTTCTGTCAATTCATTTCCTCTGGCAGCACTGCAAAGTTTTACTAGCAAAGGGATGAAAGAGGTCAAATTTTAATTCTGTGGTAATTTCCCTTCTTGCCTATCACTTTCACAGGCTTTATACTATGTCGTGAAACTCCTGTGTTTTAACTGACTTCCTACTAATGAATGGAGAGGTTCAGGCACCTCTCAAAGCTTTACAGATCAATTTGTGTTAGGAAGGTGTTTCCAGCATAGCAGAAACAACTGAACAGGTCATGCCACCTTTCTTATCTCTGCTGTTGGAGAGTTGGTATTCCAGATCAAAAGAAATCTCTTTTTTCCCTTGCTCCTTTGCAAATGCATGTTGGCTCCCCGGCACTGCAGCCTGTTGGAAAAGAGAAAATATTTAGCTAAGGAGAACGATGCCAAGCACCTGGTCTTTACTTTCAGGCTAATGAGAGTGAGGTCTGGTCCACCAAAAAGTGACAGAGATACAGCTGAGCTGCCTGCATCCTTGTCATACCCCGTGCTGGCAAAGACAGATCAAGTGAGGAACTTCTGTCCTGAAACCAAGCAATTGGTGGTGGTGGTGAGCAATTGGGTGGTGAGCAATTACTCTGTGCGCCATTTGTACATTCCAATCCTTTTACTATTACTGTTGTCATTTTATTAGTG